>BGPR01000132.1:1250070-1273677 GCA_013235015.1 Araneus ventricosus | reverse complement strand
AGCGTAAGGTTGTGTGTGAGGGTCTTTTGAATTAGTATCCGGTTGTGTTCTGTCAAAAGTGCTGTTCAAGAAGGTTAGAGATAACTTTTGTCTTTGATGCTCATTTCTGTTGAAGGCAGAGTGAGTTGAAAGTTCATTGAGTTCTCATCCTGCATGAATCAAATTCTATTATAACCATAGTAAATGGTAGGAGATATTTTTAATGGAATCATCCATGGGTTTTTATAAACAAACTTCGTAACGTTTATACATAAAAAAAAGTTTAATTCATTTTCATGGAGTGAATAAGACCGTTCTTATATCTCCATTATTTATTAATCTGAAGAAATAATGTAGGAATGATTTTGAGTTTGGACAAGTAGCGTAAGGTCGTATGTGAGGGTCTTTTGAATTAGTATCCTGTTGTATTCTATCAAAAGTAGTGTTCCAGGAAGTTAGAGATGACTTTTGTCTTTGATGCTCATTTCTGCTGAAGGCAGAATGAGTTGAAAGTTCATTGAGTTCTCATCCTGTATGAATCAAAATCTATTCTCACCATAGAAAATGGTATATTTTTTTTAATGGAACAATCCGTGGGGTTTATAAGACAAACTTCGTAACATTTATACAAAAAAAATAGTTTAATTTTTTAGAGAGAATAAGGCCTTGTTATATCTCCATTCTTTATTAATCTGAATACGTTTAGCAATAAACTCCTATGGCAAGAAAAATGACAATGAAAAATCGTTAGCTTAGATCTTTTTGAATCATTTGAATTTATTTTGTTTGTCATATCG
Source organism: Araneus ventricosus (assembly GCA_013235015.1). NCBI lineage: Eukaryota > Metazoa > Arthropoda > Arachnida > Araneae > Araneidae > Araneus > Araneus ventricosus. The sequence goes on along the minus strand of BGPR01000132.1, from coordinate 1,272,901 downwards.
AGTTTTTCCTTTTCGAGTCTCAATGCCAAATTACCTTTAAAGTTTTTCTCGTGAATGGTAAAGAAATTTTATGTTTTATTTCATTTCTATGACGAATGAGATGAATGCTTAGTAGCTATTAAACATTCTTGTACCAATTTCAAAGTTAAAAGTACTACAAATAAGTATCAAGATTTTATCAATAATAAATAAGAATGAAGAAGGAACTAAAATGAAAGAGATTTTAAAATTCAGAATGAATGTTCAAGAGAACATTAAAATTAATAATTTTTTTCATATTTTGTTATCATTTAACCATCAATATCGTATTTTTCCTGCTGTTGTTCGTTGTGTAAAAGTCAGTTATAGTCCACTTTCGAATCTAAAATTCCTATTATAAATAGAGAAGAAATGAGATCAGACTAGAGAAAGGAAGTAAGGAAATTGATAGAGGTACTACATACGATACATACAAGTGCTTCTGTCACAATGAAAGATGATCGTGTTTTTTAAAATTTTTTTTCTATTTTTTCTTACAAGTTAAATTTTCATAACGGATTTAAAAAAAAGGAAATAATATTTTTATTCGAAGACAGTTCGTATGTTTAATCAGTTTTCTGTTTCGACGTCTTTGGAAAATGTGTATCTAAACTGCGTCGCACAAATTGAGCGATGACGAGTATACTCGTCAAACACAGAGTCAGTGTAGTATGGAATTAAGTTGTAATGAGATGGCTTTATTTTTTATTTTATTACTCAAATTCATTTATTTACTTAAATTAACTTAGTTTGCATATGAACGGGGAAAAAGCATGACAAATCAATTTCTTACTTTAATCGGCTGTTGGAGAATGGTATTGAGCAAAGCATGGTACAATGCATAATGAAACTTCGCAAGTTGAACATCAATATCGCGATTCTTTTCGAATATTATTTTTATAACAATGTGCACATCTTCGTGAAGGATTACGTTTTGAAGATGTGGGTACATAATCCGGGAAATGTTTCCCGATTAGACGGTTAGCTTCAGATTTAGCTCGCCGACTTACTGTTGACTACAATTACAATGCTACTTTCTTCGATCAGACAAAAATAATGCGCCACTTATTGTAGGCTAAAACAATATATGAATCCGAAATTGCTTAAGTGATGACTAATAATAGTCAACAATACATTTACGAAAAAATAATTCATACCAAATTCGGTTCTTTCATAATTATTATTTATAAACTTTTATTTCGACTTGGCCTCAAAATATTTCAAACATCTTGAAGTTTACGAATATATTTTAGTTTTCACTAAAATTGCACTTTAAACTGCAAATTGTCAATACTGTTTACTCATAACGAATATATTCGTCATAACACAAAATTGTGCACTTTTTTCATGACGAGTATACTCGTTATAAACAGTTGACTGGTTAAAAGAACTTAGTGAATATGGCACTTTTTTATACACTTCCATAATATAGCGAAAAAAAAAATCTAGAATTTAATTAGGTAAAATACCTTTCTCGTTGACGAATTTGGTTCAAAATTTGATGCTGATCCCCACTTGTGACGTAAGAGCCACATCCGGCAAGGTCCTTCCGTTTCTGGAGTACCAAATTCACAAATACTAGAGCTTCCAACATGTAAAGCTATATTGAGGTGGAAGAAAATTTTACAGTGCTTTCTTGTCTCAGATTTTTAAATATTTTCGTTCAAAAATAGTAAAGAAAATCTTCTTGACGTAAAGCATTTCACTAAAAATCTCCTTATAATTATTTTAAAATGAATTTCTCTTTATTTATGATTACTTCTTAATTTTTTTCTCAATTTTTGAATCGCAAAATGTTTTTCATTAGAGAATGGGTCAAATGTGAAAAAGTTTACGAAGCTCTGGCACAATTCTATTTTTTCTTTTATTAAGAAAAGTCTAAATCGAGGAATTTACATAATCTTGAAATTGATTTCTTTTTGACGATTATAATATTTCCTAAGTGCATGCATTGTATAAGGAAGTAAAAAGGTTTCATTCTGCTCGAAGCCATTGGAAGTGAAACTACTCTATAGAAATGAATATTGATTCTACTTCAATTAAAACATATTGATTTCTTCAATTATGCCTCCTTGCTCGGAATAAATATTTTTAATTTTTTTTCTGCATTAAAAATGAAAAATAATATTTTGGTCATATGCGATTTTCAGATGAGTTGTTGATATGACGTACAAGTCTTTGAAATTTATATCACTAAAGTTTTCAAAACTTTTCTAACAATATTTATGTGATTTAATGCAATAAATATTCTTAAACATGAATTCTTCGTTGTATTTATGAATATTTCCCGATAGCATGCACATTTGCAACAAGTGTGATTTTTTCTGGATATTATCTTGTCACGACAAACTTGACGCGACAAATTTGCAACGAAACTCCTGCAAAGTAACATAGCATAATCTATCACCCCCTTTCAATGCAAGTTTGGTATGAAACTGATACGACCTGGATACAGTTGTATATATCTGGTTTTGATTCTTTGTGTCTGTTTTAAAAAACATCCGATTTTTAATAACATCTCTTAGACAGTCCTTCTTTTTATTAATTCAATAAATCAATGATAATTTGAAAAAACTAACTAAGTCTTTTGATAAAAATATTACTTATGAAAAATTCTACATCCCAACTTTTACTAAAAATAGAACTCGCACTTTAAAGAAAACTAGGTATCACTTTTTTCCCAATGTTGAAATTTTAATGTTCATAAGCAAAATTAAAATTAAACCCAAAAAACAGTCAATGCTTGTTGAAAAATAATAACTTTCCTTGCGTCCCATATTTTTATAAGTAATTACTTTTGAACCCTAATTTCATAATTTATTCCACTAGCAAAACGTAGTTATTAGCGAAAATCGCTCTCTCTCTCTCTCTTTGAATTCAAATCATATTCTCAGTTCAAAATTATAAAAAGTTAATTAAATCAAGAAGACAATTCAAAATAAGATGTAGAGATACACGATAATTCGTATCGAGCCAAGCTGCTTTAGCGCAATCTATCTTCGGCGATCCAGGTCTCGCTGTTTGACTGGACATACCGACAGGATAGGTGAGCAAGTTGTCAGGGGTTCGAATCCAAGGCTCGTATGCGTACTAAATGTCGATTACGAAATAATCAAACGATGCGGTATGGAACCAATTTTTTTTTTCAATCTACTATCTCTTTTTGCTACTGGTTTGCAATGAACTTGACGCGACAAGACTGCAAAGTTGCAGGCAACTTGCACGACCAGTTCAATGCAAGTTTGTCGCATGGTGAGTTCGAAGTTTGCGTTAACTTGCTGCAGTCTTGTTATGAACTTGCGGTCTTTTGCTGAACTTGCTGCAAATTTGCAGACTTGTATAGCAAGACTGCTGCAACTTTGTTCCAAACTAAAATTGCTATATGGGAATGTTTTAAGTTAAAAAGAAGAAGCATTTGCACCCCCCCCCCCCCCAAAAGAAATATTTTTCATTTTAGCCGTATTAATAATCATATGACATATAATAATATAATATATAGCTATGGCATAAGTTAATAATTCCATATTATCTTGATTTGCCATATCTATTAAAATATCAACACTTAAAAATTTATACTGATTTTCGAAGATGGATATAACAAATCTGAAACATTTTCGGAATATTTATTATATTCTAGTCCATTTTTGAATTTTGCATACACCATTGACGGGGGTGGACGGAGCACATGGTGGAGGTGGTCCACAATCTCTGCAACCTGACGAATAGTGCTAATTTATGACATAACGAGAATTGACTTAGCATGATTAAATTAGTTAAAATAGGGGGCTGAAATATAAAGTTTTTTAATGATCATTATTGTTACTTAATATGCAATTTTGCATTTGCAAAACAAGATAGCGGAGCATAGACAAAAATCGTTAACACTAATTAGCTGTGACAAAAAACGCAAAAAGCAACAACAATATACAAAAAACCCTCCTGAAAAATGTGATGATCTTTATTTATTGTATTTTCCCGGACAAGGACCTTAGGAAAAAATAAGAAAAAGAAAAGAGAGAAAAAAAAGAAGCTCACAATAGAGAAAACTAAAAAATATGATCTCAATCCCAAAAAAGAAGCATTGAAAGAAAAGTAAAACACAAAAAGAAAACAAAAAAATTATCTCCAATCTGTGTTGGGATGATAGAGCAAGGACTCTTCCACCACGGTGCGAAGGTGAGGGGGGCAAGAAGACACAACAGTGCTGTAAATGCAAAGGTAGCGGGGAGAGGTGACGTGGCGATGGCCATTCATCACAGTGGGGGGTTATCCGATGTCCACAGATCTGAAGATTACAAGGATAGCCAACTGTTTTCATTTCTTCTGCGGAGAATTCGGAGAATTATGTGCTCGTCGTGAAATGGGGGAGGGGGAAACGAGCATGTGAAGAATTCGCATGCAGCACAGGTGAGCGCTCATGCTCCTGTTTTCATGCCTTGCAGGAGAGAAGTCCTTTGGATGGTATCTCTCATTCTTCATTCTGTGAGAGATAATCTCTTTTTGATTCAAATACTATACTTGAGTTATACAGTTGGTAATTGCTCTCATTATCATGTTCTCCAACTTTATCATTGCTAATTTCCGGTGGACAACCCTTTCACAAACTGTCCATTCGTTGGATAGGGATGCTTAGCTGACATGTCCGTTAGAGCCCTTGACAAACGATTTGTATATTTTCGTATGCTTCGTGATTTTCATAACTAAATCTACAGGGTGTTCAAAAGGTATATTTACCTTTAAAAAATTATTAAAAGAAAACATTCAAAGATATATACTTGAGGTTTTTCGTATCCAATAAAGAAAACATCAAACTTTTTCTTTGACAATATTTAGAACATTTCAATGTGGGCATAATTAGTCTCACGCAACACATTAAATCGACAAAAGATTTCCAACCAGGTTCTAGGAGACATTGAAGAATCGACAAATCGTCCTAAATTTGATATTTCATTCATAAATCGAAGGTAGGTTTTGATTGTTTCTAGTCCGAAAGTGACGCTGTACCTGAATTACAGATTTTAATTCTATAAACCACTAGCACCTTACGCCATTTTCAGCGCGGAAACCATATTGCAATGAGAATGACTTGAATTCAGTATACACTTCATTAAAATAAAACTTTGGTACTTTATTTATTGAATTAAAAAAACCGGAAGGATGTATCGTTATTAGTTTAATTTTAATAATTTGTTAAAAGTGTAGCGACGTTTTCCGAACCCCCGTATATTGAATTGAAATTAAAATATTAGTAGTGTAATTATAAAATAAGGGTAATACATACTTAAGAACTAATAATTATACAGTATCTAATGATAAGTAATCATGTGCAGTTCCAATTTGATGGTTAAATGCAGAGCAGTAGGGTTGTCTGAACTTTGCAAACATCTGCCACCCAGGCTTGGAAGCATTTGAGAATTAATAGTTAAACCATTGCATTTATAATTACATTTAAAAATAATTAGAGAATTAAAATGATAATTTTATCGAAAATTAGATGATAACTTTAAAAAAGTTTGCGAATTATATAAATTTAAACGTATACTTGTCGATCGAAGGACATGTAGGCTAGCAGCTGCTGTCTAAGAATTATGATCCTCTGATTTCCTTACAGACTAAGTTAAATAAATATAATGGAGATTGCAATCACTCTTTAAGATAACGTGAACTAATTACGTTGTTTTAATTTCAGTTAAATGCTCTAAATCCAAATGGTTAACGTACAAGTGCTATCGAGATTAAGACTTCTAAGAATCCTCGCAATCTCAAAATTCGTGAATAGTAAATATAAATGGCACCTGGGACAAAATATTTTTTTTTCCTCCCTTGATCATATATGTTCTTAAAAATTGAAATAAACGTGCTAATATTTTATCTCCGGGGCACCCCATCCCACGACTGGCTTCCGGTACATCTATATAATAAATGCCTTTTTTATACAATAAAAAATACTGTTGTTTTTGCATAAAAAACCAGTATGCACCCAAGCATTTCCTAGAATAGCGTCATCTGAAAAATCACAATACGATATACGCTGTAAAAGCTCAGGATATCTATATGGGCCGTAAATTAGGCCTCTTTGATTTGTTCCTCCTAAGAACCTTGGCCTAATAACAGCAGCTGCATAATATAGAGTTTAATTAATGCCAAATATCTCAGAGAACAGCAAGTTATCATTTACCACAAATTATATATTTCTTTGTATGTTTTACTTGGTTCTGTTGGAAATTTCCCTTTTATTAAAAGAATAGTCTCGAAATAGTAATTTTTGATAATTGAAATTCAAATTAAAGTTATTTTATGACTTTACTGAAGTTGAGCATGCTAATAACCTAAAATATGGTTTTTTAAAAACTTTCTCACTCGCAACTGCTTATCGGTTAGAAATTTATAAGCTATCAGGTGCCTGTCAGAAAAATTTTGCAGCTACCCCTAATGTTAAAAAATAAAAAAAGAAAATGACATTTAATTAATAATAACTAAAAAGAAATTTAATTAAAGATATATTTATTCAGCAAATTTAATAAAAGTTTAACAAGAAGGGAGGACTTTCTTTATTATTTTTACTTACGCATACACAAATGTCGAAGACCGAAAGAGTTACTGACACCCACAATTTAATGAAATCTGACCCAAACCATATCCTCTAAAGTATTCTTGCATCAAAGTCAAAATACGTCTCTCCTTTTGGAATGCTGTGCCTTTGGGCTTCTGCTCATAACCAAACAAGGGTAAGATAAAAAAAAAAAAGTATTTCCCTGACAACTTGTTGACTCATAGTGCTGACCGTGTACCTGTTTGTCCGTTAGATAAGAACAACCAGAGCTTACACCCTACCTCAATTTCCAGAGTTGACCCTCGGTGTGTACCTAAAGATTCGAGGCTCTCATCTTTCTACCTGCGACTTCCCCTAAACAAATTTCTCGGTTAAAGTCGGATGACGAGTCGCCGCGATAAGCCGGGAACACTTTAAAACGCCAAATAGCGTATTTATCACGTTCTGCAGATCTTAAATATTCCCGTGCAGCTGTGTGACACGAAGAAAAAATTGTGAGCAGTTCCTCCTGCTTCTTTTTTTGTTTCCCTCTTGAGCCACTTGTGTTTTTGTCATGCTTTATAGGTAACTGTGAGGACCGCCGTAGAAGAATAATAAGTTGTGCTACTTTATATCGCCAAAAAGAAATGCAGGCGAGGTATTCAAATGTAACGTCAGGTTTGTATTACATGATAACAAGAATGCATTTCTTAGATTTTTTTACTGAATAGAAACATTGTGATGTGTTTTTCTTTTCTATAAAATGCCGATTTCAATGTGATCAATGATCTTGCTAGTAGCTGGGAATGTTAAAACATATACAAGTTGTCTTTTCATTTATAACAATTTTCGACTGATGGATTTTTGTGGATATTATTTTCTCTCCTTTGTAGCACAGCAGCTTTCAGTTGACTGATTGAGTTGCTGGATTAATGTTCCTAGGAATGATAGTGATAATGTTATAGTTTTACCTTATAATTAGTGATGATTATGATGCAGGGGTACTTTTGCCTCATAATTTTGTGCTCTTTAAGAGGGGATGACCAATGGCATAGTGAGAGCAAGTAGCGATGGAAGGTATTTAAGGCGGCACTCTCTGTTTCCAGACTTTCTTACTTCTCAAATTTATGAAGGCATCGTATTATTTGGAAATAGCGCATAAGTTGCAACTGAATATATTCAAAGAAAGCTACACTAGTCTGATGGCAGAGTCTGGGCTTCGGGACGATTTCAGAGTTGGACATGGCGCATGCCAAATCCACTATCGTGGGGAGACACTGATGGAGTAGGTGGGCGAAGTGCACGGCCTGTGGGGCCACAATCCCCAACTCCTGGAGTATTTTTTAATTAGATTAATCCTGGTTGCCACTTAATAAGAACCCGAATATTTTAATACCTGGGGGGGGATTTGTGTTATGCTGAAAGGGAATTTTTGATTAAACACATTTTCACCTTGGATGCCTCATTCTTATAACCACTCTACATTCATTCATTCTTCCATACACTCCGTGATAAAAAAACAATATTACCTTAAGTTTATACTGTCTCACATCGTCTATGCTCGCAGTCATGTGCAGTCTCCGAGGTGACCCATCTTGGGTCAAATTCCCTCAAGCTAGCTTGACGTTGGAAGGTGGGATGCAGGTTTATGTGATGTCCTTTTCATTTGAAACTGAAATCATCCCAAAGTAGCACCTGTATAGCTTCAAAATCGAATGTTTGTCTATTATCTCTGAATATTATTAAGCAGCAGTGTATAAATAAGTTTTTAGTTGTAGAAGGAAAATTATTTTATAAAATTATGCAAACTTATTAGTAAAATTGGTAGTTATAAAATAGCTCATTGAAGTTAATTTGTTGAATTTTTTCAGTGATGGAGGCTCATATGGTAAACTTCATTACTGTACAGTGAGTATACATTTTCCTTGTATCCAGTGGAAAGACTCGTATCATTTGATTTATCATGATTTAATTATCTGAAATAAAGTTTGTTTAAGAAGAGAAATAAATTAAATAATTGTAAAAATTTTCCATTTTTAAAAATAAATATTTTTTTTTCTCGTTTTAGAATATTTTTTTCAATTTAAAAAAATGAAAAAGTAAATAAAAAAAAGAGCTGCACTTCCGTTTGAAAAAATAATTTTGACATCGAGCAAAAATCAAGCAAACATGGTTTCATTATTTCTGAATAATTCTAATTAAAATATCCGAAAATCGGCAAAAGAAATCAAATATATTAATTTCCTACATGATTTTTTAACCAAATTAATATATAGAAACACGGTACTAGTAGGTTTGGCTCAATTCCAGACAGGAAAATCAATTTTTGGGTCGAGATTGGAATATTCAGTCTTAATTATGTCGTTACATTTTTTTCTTTAATTTCTTTTGTAAAAGCAAAAAAAAAAAAAAAATAAATAAATAAATAAATAAAACTGTTGAAATATAATTTTTTGTTATTTACGATTTCAATGAAAGACCAGGTTAATTGTATTCTTCAACTTCTTCAGATTTAATTACTTTATTTTTATTGCATAACTAAAAAATTTTTTTCTAGTTTAAGCCTCAGCTAATAAGTCTAAAGCAATAAAATCGACACTTGTGGAGCGCTAGAGCAGCAAGTATCGCAAGGAGATTTATGACATTGTTGATCCAGGCATCATTTTAGGCTTACTCACTGAGGGTTTAACTCAAAAACGTATTTTTTTTTTAAATTGTGACAATGTTTCTGTGAAATATGCTGTTTTAATAAATATGTTCTCTTGCAGCCTATATTGGGACTCTAAATATCAGCTATCGGCGGTCACGTGGTGGCAGAGTTTCGGCTTCGAGAACGTATGAGAGCTAGTCCGAGTCCCTATTCCACAGGAGATCCGTCTGAATATGGACCTAGAGCAGGTTAAATCTGTCATTATGAATCTGTTGCCTTTACATTGGTACTGCATGGAAGTTCCACTGCCGTTTCAAGTGTCATTAACTGACAATGGCTGGAAGTGTAAGAAGGTCTGTCGCCAAATATTCCTTATATAACTTCAAAACGAGACTTAAATATACTCCTCAAAAGTATCCAGTTTCGTTAGAAGAGTGACGGTGAGTTTTCAACTTAGGCCCAAGAAATTTGATATTAATTTTTTTTTGTGTGGAAAATTAGAATGATTTGGATAAATTGAAAGTCTGATTGCTAATATTTTTCACCTTTTCTTAATCTAAAAACTTAAATAAATGCGAAGTTTCAACTGAAAAAAAAATCATTTATTTCTAAATGCTTTTGCATATTATGTCTCCGTGACGGGAAGCAGTGATTCCTGTTTGATTATTCTCAATCGTGTTTGAGCAGTGATTCCTGTTTCTATTTCCTTTCCTGTGTGATTATTTACTCCCAGAGATTGAAACCATCTCTCTGAAATTGTAAAATAACGATACACACTTAATTTCAGGGATTAGCTTATTTATTCCAATAAATTCTGAATTACAGTTGGCCGAATAGGAATCTAGATTGCATCGCAGGCGGAAAAAACAGAAAACGCTGTCCTACCTGACTTGAGTACTCAACAATAAACAAATTTCAGACTAAGCCAAACCTCAACTAATTTAATTCAAGTTCTAGACATAGCGCTAAGATTAAATCATGAGATGAGAAGGCATTTCAAACTGACTGTGCCATTAAGCTGCTCCAAAGTAGGGCCTGCTTTACCAGGTTAGAGCACGAACTTTAGTTGCACGCAGGTTCGAGTTTCACTAACTCACATTATTAGGGTGTGAAAACTAACGTCAACAGTTTCAATCGCCTTTCTCTTCCAAAGAATTTTTTTGTTTTATATAATTAAATTTAATTTATGTCGTAGATCTTGTCATCTATGAACCATTTCCTTCATAATAATTTAAAATTTTCAAACGATTGATGATGATTTCACAGCTTTTTCTGCTGTGACGGAAATTAAACTGAAACAATGAGGGAAGTACTTCGCCACTGAAGTTTGACTTCAATAAGAAAGAAAAGGTAAAAGGATGTAGAAAATTATGATGAAAGTATTTTTCATTGGACAAAATCCTCCAAGCCTGAAAATAGAAAAGAGATATCCAATAGACACACTTGGATTACTTGACTGTTCGAGACTATCTTCCAATGGACTCAACCTCCGATTATTTGGAATTGTGATGTCGATCACGAGAGCCGGATATATAGATTCATAACGCAACTTTAAATCGACTTTTCCAGTGAGCAATTTTTCCCCTTTATTTTTTAATGCCTCAAATTTTCTTTTAATTTTTTACGATTAAAAATAAAAGCAAACATTTCTGAAGGTCATTCTAAGTATACGTGCCCATGCACAGGCAGGCTACCTGGAAATCTCAAACGTGGGAAATGTCCTTTCATTTTTTAGAGGACGATGGAGTAAAGCGATGCTACGAATATTGTCACCCATCCAAAATTTTTTGGGCATCGATCAAAAGTGACGGGCGCTACTCATTTCAAGTTTTGATTACTAAATACCTGTTTAACGAGCTCCAAATGTTAATAAACCCCCATTTAATTGCGCCGCCATTACTTATGTGCATAGTAATACCCACAATTTCCTACGTTCCTTTTTTCATTCTTTCTCTCCGTTCCGTTCTTTTTTTATAAATATATTCATTCTTTTTATTTAGCTAATACTGGAACGGTGGCTGGACCCCTTGTCGACCCCGCAAACGAGGGGTCCGTCTCAAGGGGGCACCCGCAATTATCTTGACACTTGTTTTCGACCCCTGACCCTTTCCGTTGAGTGATGAGCCCTCGCGAAGAATGTATGGAACGTTACTCTAACGATGGTTGTCATTCGTCTGGTTGGTCAAAGCGGGGAGGGTACAAGCGAGTTGCGTAAATATGTCAGACGATACTAGAGTGGAGATTTGTCTTGCGTTATTGTTCGCCAAGTTTCTGGTCCACCCCGCCGCGCTTTTCCGGATCGTTTGGTCCGGTTGTGGGAAAGGGGTGACAGCTCAGGCGGAATCGTTTGAGACTCCTTTTCGAAGTGAGATTGTTTAAGTTAAATATGGGGGGCGAAGGTTCATTTTACGGTATTTGTGGGACAAAGTGCCCACTGAGAAAGCGCTGAAAAGGCTGTTGGAAGCTAATTTTAGGGGGCGCTGGATTTTAACGGCTCTCGTGGTTCGCAATTTAGGAAGCACTGGCGTTTAGAGTTACCGAAATTGGACCTAAAGGATTGTTGAGAATTATTCCTTCCGCTATGGATATTTTAATTTAATAAACAATTTGAATTCAGCATTGTTTATTCGATATCAAGGCATATATAATGAGACTTCTTTTTACAGCTTTGCTACTCATATTATTTTTAAAGTATTTGCAGCAGCAAAAGATATGTGTTGCTTCTTTTCCTCTTCAATTAAATGTGTGTTCTTATGTAATTTTGGTCTTTATATTATAGAATTAGTAATTATTCTCGAAATAAGTGAGTTAAAACAAGCAGATTTCTTATTTTCTTATGCTCCATTAATAAAAAGGCTTTTGTGGATTTATTCCCGTTCACATAAGCATTCTCAAAGTACTTTTTTCAAAGCTAAAATTGTTTGAACTGTGGGAATTTTTTGAAAAGCAGAGGACTACGAAAAGTATGATAAAATCGGTGTATTGCAAATATTAACTCCACATTGCATGGTTTTTTTGAGTAAAATTTGTGCAAGTCTATAAAAATGAATGTAAGCAATTCAGAAGAAATAATTTAAAAAAATAATTTTAAACTTAATTGTTTAATTACAAATTTATTAATTAAGAAAGTATATGTAGTATTTAAGTAAAATTTCTGCTCTTTTAAAATTTCTTCTTCATGGAGTGGCGTAACAAGACAATATGGGGCCCACAGTACATGTTTAAAGTGGAGTCTCAGAAAATTAAAATCACTACTATCACTAGTTATAAAAGTACTTTTTTGGATGATAAATCACTCTTTATAATATTGTTAGTTGATTTCAAAGGAACTTTTAATTTAGAAGGTGTAAGGAAACAATTCAACATTTATTAAAATTTTTTGCTCGACTCAACTACTTTTGATTTCTATGAAGAAACAATATTTTACAATTAGAATTAATTAGATTAAATTAACATTTGGAACAAAGGGTGTTCAGTTCGTGTCTATGTAATTGGTGCACCTCGGGTTGGCGCCTCCTAAGATAGTGGCCCCTAGCATTTTGAGATTCCTTCCACCCTAATTAAAATTACAGTAAGCAACTCATTTCATTAACCAGTTATCAAATTATTCGAAATTATTTTTCGGAAAAAAGCAAAATTGTGAAGGGTGTAAATATGAACAAATGCTTAGTGTATGGTTAAGGATTCCATCACTCCGTTGGTTATCTGCTTAACTTTCCAGAGGGCGCGTGTCGTACTTTTTACGACACAATAATTTTCTTCATTTTTACTATGGCAGCTTCAAATTATTTCATAATACTAATAAGAGACACGTTAGAAAAGCAAATCTTTTCATCATTCATGAAAATTAATTTTAATATTATTTTCAAAATCTAAAATTATACTGAAATCAGAGAAAGTAATGATATTTAAAAATATATTATTTTATGAGAAAAGGTATTAAGCAATATATAATAAAAAATTATAATGCAAACTAAGCTTTCTTCTTAGTTTCTAATCTTTGTCCTTGCATATGAAACATTGAACTTTTGCTAGAGAGTGACGCTTACAAGTACACTATATATTGCACCTACTGCATTTCATGGATTTTGAAGATCGTTTTCTTTCTTTCAAACAAAAACCACGAGCTCTTCTTCTCAATTCTGGTTGCTGTTCACTTGCTTTTTCAGGTTGTGATGTATAATTTAGATTTAAAGACATTGTAATGTCATATGGCGATGATCAGATTTTTTGGGCACGAGTAGTTAGGTGTTTTCATAAGACTGGGGTTTTTCAAAAAAATTCTTCGGCTTGGTGGATTCAGGCTTATTACATGTTAAATATTTTTAACAATGTAAAATGAAATATTAAATCGCTGTAATGCGCACTGGTTTTATAATTATCGAACAGAAACGTTAAAACGTGAAGAAATTGTTCAAGTTGCATGAGAGGGCGCGCTGCATAAAATTTACGACAAAAGCATAAAACAGTATAAAAACACCTTGAAACTGGGATAAACCCATTTAATCCTGAAGAGAGGGGTCGCATGAAGGAATAGCAACGACTTTCAGAGAGTTTTGACTCCGAATAAGAAAACAGGATATAAAAAATCCCGTTTGTCTTAAAATTTGCGCAGGCGCATCCGCTGGAAGGTTAAGTACTTGCGTTTTTGAATTTACGCAAAATAAAGTTTTCAAATCCTAACTCTGTGCATAAGTCTCAATTATTCAACTTAAAACCTGATGCAATTCTTAGAACCAATGAGACAGCTTCAGAAAACGATACGAAGTCACATAAATAATTAAACTACGAAATGTTACCATTAACTCGTTTGGAGATATTCCAAGATTGGTTTTCTGATTTTTTCTTTCATTCTAAAAAGGTATAAAAAAGAAATATAAGAATAAATTATTTTGCGCAGTGATCATTAACCAATCATGTTCAGGTGTCCAAGGGTAATGTACGATTTTATTCATCTGCTTTGTCTTTTTTTACAATAGATTTTGCTACCAAGATTTTAGTGACAGATGAAATTTCTATGGAACTCTTATTCTTTCTTTAAATGCCTTTGTTTCGGGATTAACAGCCGATTTCAGACAAGGCTGCTTTATCCTCTTTCATTTGTCTTTTTCTTCTCGTTCTTTTGTGTCAGATTACTGCCTCTAAAAAAACGGCAATTTTTTATAGAGAAATCCTAATACAGTAAAACCCCGTTAAACCGAACTCGGGTTAACCAAAACCCGGATTATCCGAAATTCCTCTGAAAAATCGCAAATGAAAAAAACACGTATGTACTGCAATGAAAAAATTGCGAAGGCGGGATTTTTTTGTAACGATATCTCCACTTTTTTTAAGTCTCTCCAAGAAGGCCAGTGATTAATTTTAGAATTATAAAAATAAAATTAATGGGTATTAACAATATTAATAACGATATTGTTTACCTATGTCTGTCAGACGCAATGAGCCTGGCGGATGGTTAACTTTAATAAAGAGCATAAGTGTAGCCTACAAAGAGAGTTTTGAATTCGTTTTACACTCGAAACATTTCAGAATTGCATATTGTAATTAGATACAAAACAGTAATATATGTCCATGGTTTAACCGAAAAAATCGTTATCCGAAACGCCCCCCTCCATTTATTTCGGTTAACCGGGGTCATACTGTATTCTCAATAAAGTCAATTCACCACTTCGTGAAACATTTAAATGATAAAGTCAGTTTATTTCGTTTCCTAAGCAATTTGTGGAATTTTCTGATAATAGTTTTATGAATAAATTCCAATGCTATTCAAAATTTCTGAATTGTAAATATGAAGGTGGTGGTGGGGTAGCAGTTAGTGTAGTCAATGCAGGTAATGCCGAGTTAAAATAGCACAAACGCCAGACATCAAAGTGTGATTATTTAACAAGCCTGTCACTCGATTTAAAAAAATTGAATTTAAAATTTTATTCTACAAAGTGGATTTAATTTCTCCATTTTTTAGGTATGTGGAGACTAATTCGAAAGACAGAATGTATATAATCATGTATAATAGAAGTGATGAGTTATAAAATATTATTTGTACCTTTTAATATAATGGAATAAGGAAAAGCAGTATAAAATTATAAAATCTATAATTTTTATACGATTTTTATTCATTGGGTCACTAATAATTTTATTTATCTTGTTTCGTCTCATTATGATAAAATATTAAAGAAACAAAATTAGTTTGCTTTCAATATGTTTAATACATTCATCAATTGTAGCTTTTAACAATTTATATTTAAGAGTTTAAATTCCAATTCATGGACTAGTATTCATTTTAATTTGTCACTAAATAATGTTGTAAAGATATTTTATTTTAATGAGCCCAAAACGGGATTTCCTTTGTTTGAAGGAAAAGATCAATATTCTTTTATTTTCATACAATTTTTGTACAAGCTATAATTATTTTGCATTTTATTGATTTAAGGCGTAAAACATTTTATGACAAAGTTGAACACAACCTCTCCCCTCCCAGCCACTAAAACTAAATCTACAGTTTGTCGTACATTTGACCAAATCGGGGGCGTTGATGCTTGAGCATAAAAAAAGCAAGTTTTAATTAGGTGTAATCGACAGAAACTGCTTACGATATTACTTTTGAAATGAAACGAACCTAAAACTGAGTGTATAAAAGTAAGATCTGGAAATGCTGTTTTTATTCGGTCAAATTATTTAATGTAAAATCATTGCATTTTATACTGTTCAAACTAAAAAGACAGAAAAAATATTTGTTTAAATTAAATATATCAAGAATTCAAGTTATAGTAGTTTTAAATTTGTAAAAAAAAGATTATAAAAGGTATGTGATTGTATTTGAAGCAGTAAAAAAAGACAGCTTTGAAGAAGTGACCATTTTTGAAAAAAAATCTTCGTTTTTCGCAAAATATCCTTGAAATTAAAAAAAAATTAATAATCTTGAATACTTTATCATCACATATTTCCAAAAAATAATTGCAATATTTTCAAAAGATAATTAATATTTTGTTGTAAATTTTATGCATTTATAACAAAAATTTGAACAGTTATTTTTGATTTATATTATTTTTCGGAAATTAAATTTAAGTATAATCATATTACAAAGTATAAATGATGTGCAACATGAAATTACAATATACTTATGCTTCAACAAACTCGTGCGGATATAAACATCAAATAAACCAAAATGTAAGATGAAATTCATAAATGCGAATCTCATAAGCATTTATACCATTTATAAGCGTAATCTAAAAAGTTTATAAAATCTTAAGATTTCACATAATATTTCAGTTTTGTGGAAACACTAAATTACTGCTTTTGTTTACCTTCCTGCATGGTTTTGATTTTTATAATGTCATATTCATCATATTTTAATAAAGTCATATAGGTTACATGATACTGCTCCACATTTGAGCTACCTAAGTGTTCGTTCAAGGATATTTTAACTGTTATTTCATTCTTCTTGTTCCGAGGTATCTGTCACAAAACAGATGAATGCTCTCTTGGACAATTTTCTTTCTTTGTGACTTTAGTAAAATACCCGAAAAAAAAGAGGGCACATTTTATTGAAAATAGGAATTTTGATAAGAGTTTGTAAATTTAAAATCCCCTTTTTATCCATCATTTCTTTTTAAATTTTCGAGACCCATATACAATAATTCCCGTGTAGATTCAAAACGTACAATGTATTTGTCTGTCAAATCAAATCAGCAAGTGACAAACCAATTATACAGCACTCTTTTAACTAAAATTAAGTCAGTGATAAGTTTTTTAAAAAGAACTTTAAATTTGTCAAACTTACATTAAATTAAAATCTAAAAATCTGAGTTTAGAATCACATCTTGGAAGCATTTAAGTATAATTTGAAATGACATAAAAATTCGTATTGGATTTTACTATAAAGAGCTTGATTGTAAAATCTGATTAGAAACAGGTCGCCAAATTAAAAAAAGAAATATTAAGCCTGAGTTTTTTACGTTTCATTTGGGAGAAGAAATATAGCCTTACCTTCCATTTATCATATTAATGAATGAAATTATACTTGTACATATGTAGTTGGTTTCATAATGAGCGTATTAGAATGCACTGCAGTTAAATATTTATTGAGCAACATAGAAACCCACTTATCTGATCAGTGTGTTAAACATGGATGTCGATTTATTGTGGACAAAATTATGATAATGAAAATAATGCGTGACATAAAGAAGGGGCCAGAAAAAAAAAGATGAATGCATTTCAAGCTAGTAATCTTGGTGACACAATAAATCGTCTTCTTTGCGCAGTGAATATAATCTTGCGTCAAATCAGATGAAAGACTATGATGTACTTTAATTGTTTTAATGGTACTGATTGAAAATAAAGTGTTGATGTTTCAACTATAAAAGAACCTGAGCATAGAAAATTAAAATTATCTAATTTTCTTAATAAATTTTCTTAAAAGTAATTGCCTAACTAATAATGGAGGCGGGGCGAAAGATCATCATTGAAATGAAAATTGCTAAAGAAGAAATATTGCATTTGAACCGTTGTAAATCAAATGAATGAATCTAATTTAATGCTGTAGCATAAGATGTAGATACAATGTAACGAAATCCCATTATTATTATTTTAAATAGTTTGGTTATTGTTTCTTTTCCTGTATCTAAAATAAGGAAAGTATTTTTAGTTTCGCGTGTTAATACGGATTGTATTGAAACCGCCAAAAATTCGATCTCGAAATTTTGATAAATTTCCCTGTTGTAAACCTCACTGAATCCGGAAAATATTTAGGGGATGCATTATATCTGTGCTCAGTGTGTTAGGATTATATCTTTGTTTTAGAGTTGTCTGTGTAACTAAAAATATTACAAGATATATGAATGAAATCAGTATACCGTAATTGAACATTAGTATCAAATTTTGGATCTAATGCATCAGCAGCAGTTTTCGTGTACTTTGAAATTCCATGAAGAAAAGACATATTTACAAATGTTATTCAAGATGTGTATTACCATTCACGTTGAATAAAAATGTTATACATATTTTTAATTCCTACATTTTTATGCGCATGTCGCCATTCATGCCAAAGCAAAATATTATGTACATATTAGTTATTTTGTTTGTTTACATACGCATTTCCTTTCTAGCGAAAATACTAAATGCATTTATTTGTGTGCAAGATATCCTAGCTGCAATTAAAAATAAATTTTAAGCACAGTCAAGAAAAAAATTTAGAAAATAAATTATTGATTTTAATTCTTAAAATAATTTTTTAAATGTATTTTTATGTAACAAGTAGAGAAAAATAGTTAGCCAATCAAGCTGGTGCCATTGAATATAATCAATATTTTTTGAAGAATGATTTTTTTTTCTGGTTATTGTTTCCGAAGCTATAATCGGAGAACACCTAAATTACGGAATCGGAAAACAACAATAGCAAACCGTCAATGGAAAAGATGAAATTAAAACCCTCTAAGCATTCAGTTATTTGGATTTAATAGCTTTAAAACTTTAGAAATTAGCTTTTAATATGGATAATTGGATCTTTAATGCGTTTAATCAAGTCTTTGAAATCTTAAGAACTTTTTATCTATGGTAGTTTAAGAAATATACACATAAACATGTATTATAGACTTTTGAACTGAACATTAAAAACCTAAAAAAAATGGCTCAAACGTTTAGATGGTTTAAATCTCTTAGAGGACTTATATCGATGGTAGGCGATAACATTTTGTTGTGCAACATTGAGGTAAAATTATTTTTGGCCAGACATTTTAAACATCTTTATGTGAAAGTCAAGAAGAGAACAATCCCGATTTAAAAAAAAAAAAAATGTAATAAAACTCTGAAAACGTATGAGGATTCGGAGATTCTGTCTTACACAATTTGGTATTCTTTTTATTAATAAAATAGCCTTTTTAACATTTAGTTTAAGGTATGCAGATTACAATTGGCCTTTTGAAAAAAGAAGCCATCACAAAACGATAATTTCGAAGGCAACAAAAATAGATATTTCGAATAGTGATTGCTGCATTTTGTTCATCAAATTTTAACACTTATTGCTTTATGGGGAAAACCTGCTTTAAGCAATAAACAAATTTAAGTAAAATAGTTTCTTAGAGATAGAAATGAATAAATCTAATTGATATATCAAGATTTAAAAAGGCATTACTTGTGCTGCTTTCGGCTAAATTGATATTTTTTATTTGACCTTAAAAGGGCTCATGAAAAAGTGTGACCTATATTTTCTAATGAATGGTTAATGCAAATTTCTGATGACTAAAACTTCTTAAAACCAAATAATTCATTTTTTGTTTTTTAATATTCTTTTCTGTTTCTAGCTTTCCAATTTTAAGTACAATCTAATCATTTTGGAAACTATCTCGACATCTACAAATCAGTCAAAAAAGACATATATCATTAAATATTCAAAACTACATATGCATTTCTTAAAAATGCATTCTTTAAAAATGTTCTTTTTTGCTTAAAAACAAAAATTAACATAGAAGTAGATGGACTTTGAAAAGACAACTAAAAGCCTAGTTCATTCATATATATGCAAAATAATTGAAATTTGCGAATACTTTTAACAAATTTGCTTTTACCTTTATGACAAGTTATACAGTTTTGTTTGATGATTGTAATAATTTACATATTTTCTTCGTTACGGAGGTGCTTTAGAGAATTTCCACAAGCATTTATAGGAGTATACTGAAAATAAAACAGAAAAGATTATCTTCAAGAGCAGTTGCGTAAATAAAACTTATAAGCGCTATTTCACATTTTGGCTCAAAAATTTGTTTGATGACTTATTCACATCTCCAAGAGTTGATGGAAGAACTTGAGTCGTTTTGAAGATCTTCAACAGATGGCGCTAGTCTCCTTCCCAACTAAGTCTCGTCAACTGTAGGTATGGCTGGAAAAATAAAACGAGTTTCAGAATAAGATAAAAGGATACGAAGACTTAAAGAATCAATGATGATGGAATTAAACAGTATTAACAAGATAAAGTTGCCACATTATGAGAATCAAGCGATAAGGCTCGCTTCTGGAGCCGATTTAAACGAAATCGGCTTGCAATTTTATTTGATTTGGTGTTAAATGTCCTAGAACTTAACTTTTTAAAAAATAGATTCTTAAGTTACTTTTAAGATAGAAGAATTTATAATCGTCACTAATCTTTTAAGAGGGAAAAAATTAATAAGATTGTCTGATGATAGAATATTTTTTATTTTAAAAACTTGACAAGTAAAGATGTGAAAAAAAAATTAAGATTTCTTCTTAAATCAGACCCTTTTTAAAAAGCATTCATTTTGTTACAATAGAGCATTTAGAGAAATTGGATTTTCTATTTCTATAAAGCGATTAGATTCAAGTAATTGCTTTAAATCAAAAAAAATGTTGGTGGGATCTAACTCGCAAATGAGTAAAAAGCAATTAATCATTTAAATAAAACATTAAAAGAAATAAAATGGCATTAGCATTAAAAATAGGATATTTAAAAGAACCGCAAATGTCTACAACAAGTATTTAGTTATATTGAAACGTCTCATGTTTTTTTCCGAACGTTTTACATAATAATTGTCCAAAAATTTCTTTATTTAAGGTACGACAAGAAAATAATATATTAATTTATGAGCAATGAAATACATTTCTAAAATTTCTTAGAAAAGGTGAAATATGATGCCGATACAGTATAAAGAATGCGGTTATGTTATCTCCACGACTTTCTCTTATATTTGCACGGTATACCAAGCCTTGTGTTTAGATTCGTCATATAGTGAAGACAATTGAATAGGCATTTTGGATCCAAAATTTGACACAGATATACAATTTATAATATAAAGCAGAAAATGCATGTCTGTCTGTCGGTGACAAGACCTCCTCCTAAACGGTGAACGGTAGCGACATGAAATTTGCACATGACATTCTAGGGTACATTTCTAGGTCAACTGTGTTATTTTCAACTTTCAGAATTAAACAATTCTTAAGATGTTTAATTAAATAATGAAGATTAAGATATTTTTAGACGTTTTCCATCAATAACTTTTGAAATATTTATCGCATTATAATTAAAATTATTATATCGCATTAAAATTATTTTTTCAACAAAAATTATCTTTTCCATTATGCCAACTTAATTGTCGTACAATGTTTTTTCCAATTTTAATAAACATTTCAAAATTAATTTTAAACGCAATTTGTAGCAATTCTTTTTATTGTAATAAAATCAAATTCAAATCAATTTATTGTTTCATCAAATCCTAAAGTCACGTGTTTTTACCACTGTTAAAGTTATGATAAAATATTGCTTTCTTTGGACGTTGATTACAAGGAAGACTTTTTACTTCCGCTTTCACTTCGTAGCTTTTAATACGCACTCAAGAATCCAATGACGTTAGTTTAATTACTGTACGATATTTCGTATAAATTTCATAAATTTTTGAATGATAATAAGACCAAAGGAACATCACCCCGCCCTGCCTAAGCATCCGGGTAACAACAGAATGACCGGCCGCCGCAACAGATAGTCGGGCACTGTGGTTCCTGCATAATAGCCCCCCATTACGAGCGGCTCATGCAGCAAACCCCCGTTTTACCCGGGTACGACCCGTCATCGGAAGAGGGCCCAAAGAGCCACACCACCATTATTGTGCCATCGGGTTGACGACAGCCTGCTTACTTATACGGCAGCCTCTCCTCCGCGAACTCGCGGTGTCGCAATAAGTCTGCAGTGGCATAGAGACCAGGGAGCAAGGGGGTATAGATGGACCGGGCGCCATGGAAACAAAAGATGACACAATTTTTTAAAGCAAAATATGATGGGGGGGGGCATAAAAATAATGCTAAGCCTAATGCAATTTACGCTTGCTAAGCAAGTGATATAATTAGGGTAAAAAAATAATATTCCCGGTGTGCCATTTACATTCGCTGCTCTACTGGCCCTATTGATTTGTGTCACTCTGTAAAGCCAAATACTAGTCGAAAAATACTATGCCCCGGGCGCCGTTTACTCAAGCTAAACCACTAATAATGACAGAACGCCCCCTATGTCCCTGTTCCTGCAACCATTACAGTTACCCCACTAGTTGGATGGACACCACTAATGATGACAGGGGTGACGAAAAACATCATATTATGATCCTCGGTAAGGCCATTATGAGTATGCAAGGTCATTCAAGGTTAAACGAATCCCTTTCCTACCGAAGGGAGAAAACCTAGGGAGAAAAAGAAGGAATTGTGCTGCCGGTCAAGCACACAAATACCAAAATGAAGAGAATGGTACCGCCAAGAGAAAAACCCCAGACACCAGATATGCAGGTGGCGGTCGTTATGTAAATGGGATATTCCACTGCATTTTGGGGTGAAGGAAAGGGCTTTATTTCGAATGGCGCAGATTGAGTCGGAGGAAGTCTCATTTCGCCTTGTACTTCGGTCGAAAACGAATTCCTCGCCTAACGATGTGCGCTCGGTTTCCAAAAGGTTGCGGTTGATTTTATACTAGTTTCCCTCCTTTCTTCGACTCGTCTATTTGCGGCAACCCTGAACAGAGTTTTTCTCGTGGCTGTAGGACAGTACTTCGGGATACAACAATGAAAGGCATGATATGAATTATTTTCTATTGTTGCCGTAGCAATGGTTGCCAGACTCATGCGAAGTGGTTCAAAGTACGG
>BGPR01000132.1:1226370-1248182 GCA_013235015.1 Araneus ventricosus | reverse complement strand
GGGCTGTTGACTTGAATCAGTTAGCCAACAGCAAAGGAAATTGAGCCGCACTGATCTGCAAGTGAGTTTGAACACATAAAACAATTTATTCAGAAGAATGTTCTTTAATTTAAACGATACTTGGTTTTAATTTGAATAAGTTCGAGTTCACGACTTTTGTAAATCGAATGAAAGTACAAAACTAAATTACGCTGAAAATACCTAAAAAAATTCCCGAGGCGCTCTATAGTTACGGGGCCACTAGGTAGTTGCCTACTTTGCCTATTTGATAATCTGGCTCTGATAGAAGCATTTTCATAAAAAATATACGAAATGTAAATAGAATAACTAATAATTAAACTTTTATGTGTAATACAGGATATTTTTCATAATTTATATAATATTTTAGAGGAACTTTGTCTACAGATCCAGTAAAAAAATTCAGTTTATACAATAAGAAAGCAAAACTTCAAGCTAAACAACAATAATACATTTTTATATATCCGATTATATAGCAGGAAAGAACAATAGCGTTTAAAAATGGACTAAATTAAAAAATTTTCATCAATGTGATTATAGTTAAAGTTTAGTTTCAGATTGCTAACATCTGAAGCTAAATCTTAACTATTATTATCCAAAAAAATTCATTAAAAGTTTGTTTTAAAAAGAAACTTATTCAATATATGAAAAACAAATACGGGAGATCTCCATACCCCGCTTAAAAACAATCAAAGAAAAACCCGTCATAAAATATTTGTGAAAAATATAACAAAAACAATCTGAATTTCATTACAAGATGAAAGTATTGTTGTAAAATATACTTAAAAATATTTTTAAAATTAAAGTTGGTGTAAAAAAGTTGCACATCAGTTAAATTGGTATTATTGGAAAGGAATTTTTGAATTTTAAGATGGTAGAAATATTATTTTTGTCTCATTATATTTTCGGAACAGAAACACAAACGTTGATATAGCACAAAGAAGTATCAAGAGTTCTGGAATTTTTTGATGCGATATTCTTTCGATATTCATCTCTAATAGCTTAAAAATATTCCTAAATAACTGTAACAGCCCCAAATGAAGTATGGGTAGAAAAAATAAAAAATAATAATAATTTGGTAAAAAAATTTAGGGCATATATATATTATAGCGAGTGCTAAAAATCTGACAGAAATCAGATTCGTTGATTGAATAATTCAAATATCTATCTAGATTTGAAACACTTCGTGAACATTTTACAAAAATAACGTATTTAATCGAATTTCCTTTATTAATCAACTCTTCATTTCCTATTTTCTTTTCCCACTTGCATAAAAAAACCACTTGAGGCAGCTTTTTGTCCATGCAAGGGGTTATGGATTAGCACTCGAAATCGGGTCGTAAGTTGGACAAATCGTGCCATAAAATCTTCCACGAAGTTAGCGGCTTAGTAACTCTTTTCTTCTAAAAAAACAGTTTTTATAACGATCTGCTATCGTGACCGAAACAAAGTTTATGAGCTGAATTTATAAAATATAACTATAGACTAATACAGGCTAGAGTGCTGCATAATGATCACAAAAAGATTTGATGAAGTAAATTCATTTATAAGTTTTATTCATTCATTCTTACCACGATAACGTGCACACAAAAAATGTATTCGATATCGTCTCAACGCGCCTTGTTCATAAATGCAGTAACTGAAACAATTGAAAGCATTGTTATAAATGTACTTAATAATATTTTTTTTAAATTCTTTAAAATTAAAAAATACAATTGCAAGTAAATAAAATTGGTATCACAGAAAAAAGCTAATGTTTTAAAGTGGTGTAAAATAGTTTTTATGCGAAAATATTCTCCGAAGTTATTGAGGGAAAACGTTAACATTTCGATTAAATTTTAATCAAAAATCTTATTAAATTTTTTAAATACTCTTTGGACTGCCTAAGAAGTAACTAACGTGACAAATTTAGTTGCTCTAGGTCCGACGATCTGTTTTGCAGAGCTTCTGGAACGATTTTTGATCATGCATCGCGCAATTTTCAGATAGTCTAGTCTATAAACATTATCATGTTAAAAAACTATCAGTGGTAAATGTATTATAATATTCTGTGTTAACATATACAGAGTGTCCACACTTATTGTGATCAATAGCTAATTTCTAAACCGTTAGAGATAGACATATAGTTCCAAGTAGAAAAAAAGCTTTAAATTAAGGGAAAAATTATAATATATGTTTTTTGAGTCACTAAATATATTTCTGAAAAAAATACGAATTCTAACTTTTTATACGGTCCCCCGGTCCTATCAGTCATATTTAGTAAAATATTCATGACATTCTAACATTTTAAACAAAAAAGTCCCACTCTTCTGCAACTAAAACTGAGCGAGTTCTAGAGCTTCGAATTTCATGATTTTTAACCAATCAGCAGTGTCGTCGAGCAAGTGCTCTGAGTTGATTGGTGGATCGTCTTCAAGACGGCTATTGAAATGGTGTAAAGGGGGGTCTAAGTCAGCTATATTCAAAGCTCCATAACTCGGTCAGTTTTAGTCGCAGAAGAGTGGGACTTTTTTTGTTTAAAATATTAGAATGTCAAAAATATTTTATTAAATATGACTGATAGGACCGGGGGACCGTATAAAAAGTTAACTTTTAACTTTTCAGGAATATATTTATTCACTCACAAAACATATATTATAATTTTTCCCTTCATTTAAAGCATTTTTTCAATTGGAACTATATGTCTATCCCTAACGGTTTAGAAATTAGCTATTGGTCACGATAAGTGTGGACACCCTGTATACAATGTTTCTTTATTCCCGAAATTATTCGTCTCAAGCACTTCACGTAACTTTTACTTGACTTAATCATAGTTATGAAAATCTATTTAGAAAATAACTTCTTTCTGAACTACATATTGACAGATTAATCGTCTTTCGTTTGAAACATCTTATCTTCATGCTTGCAATTTTCTAATTGGCCTTTTTTTAACAAGTTGTGTGTCTTACTGTAGACATTTTTCTTGTTCAAAAGTCCGAGTTCAATAAATCATGTTACTCTAAAAGATGAATATCATTTGTGCTGGAATATAGCGTTAGAGAATAGTGAGTAATGATGCTAGTATAATTAATATGAACAGGAAGGCGACATCATTAAAATTAATGATTAATATCAAATGAGATAGACTAATAATATTAAATTAATTTTAAATTATTAACTATTTTACTTCTCAATTATGCAACCCGAAAGCAAGTATCATAAATGTAATAAATTGCAGTGATCTTATTGACATATATATTAATGAATTATGTAGCAATTTATGAATTTATAGTATATCGAAACAAATAAACAAAAACTCATTAAATTCAAATGCTAAATTATAGTTATTTACTATAATTTAAGTTATAGTTATTATTTTATAGCTTTTGAAGCTGTCTATATTACCTTCAGTAAACCATAAAGGTAAAAGACGCATTTTCGTTAAATCTTATACTGTGAATATTTTATTAACTTTCTAAAGTTAAGGGGAAATGAAATATTTCAATGAAAAGAAATATTGTTAAAATTTTTAGATTCCTTGTATATAATTGTAATCTTTTTAACTAAATTCTTTTGCTTGTTTTTGAGAGTTTTAAGATGTATACAGTAGGGGAGGCGGCGGCCTAGTGGTAAGGCCCCGGCCTCTGGGTCGGAGAATTCCAAGCTCGAAACCCGATTTCATTGAAGATCCACCATGTATGAAGCCCGCTGCATGCCAAATCATACGTGGCAGCTAAACGTCTTCCCGTTGGTGTGGTGCGGCAGCTTGAAAAGGGGGATGCGATCCCAGGTGTCGTCCACGTCGTCTGGCAGCGGTTCAAAATTGCGAGGTCCGTTCCAAAATAGCTCTCGTTTTGTTTCAAAACGGGACGCTAGCATAATAACTAAACTATGATGTGTGCATTATGAAAAGTAATTTTACTTCTCCATATTGACATCGAGATTTTTTTTTCATATTATTATTCCAACTATTTTCCTGCCTTATTTCATCACAAAAAGTTTAAAGTGACTTTCGAAGCAATATCTTATAAAAGGTGAAAAATTAATATCGATTACCGCGAAGGAAAGGAAATTAAATTAAGAGATTGGTATAAAAGTTGTGGTATGGCTTGAACAACGTCTGAGAAAATTAATTATAATAGAAACCAATTATAATCGAAAATATTTTGCAGATAAGTAAATTTGAATCATTACAACTATTTTATTTTCTAACAGACAGGCTATTTAGGGTTTTTTAAGCAGTTCCTTAAGCCGAGGTGGCCTTGTGTCAAGGTGTCGGCTTCGGGACCGGAGCGTTCCAGGTTCGAAACCCGATTTCACTGAAGATCCGCCACCCACGTATGTGGGCCTGTTGCACACTAAATCATACGTAAGGCGCCAAATGTTTTTCCGCTGGTGTGGTGCGGAAGTTTGGAGAGAGGGAGCCAAGTCAGATGCTGTCCAAAATAGCAATCGTGTTGCTTCAAAACGGGAAGTTAATATTACTGCACTAAACCAAACTTGCGCAAGTTCCATACCAAAATTCTGTGGTTACGAATTCTTTTTAGTTTTTCGATAGTAACGGAAGTCCTCGGATTCTATGCTCAATTTTACAAACTCCAAGATCCGACAATAAGCACATAATCAAAAGTTTTCAGAGCAACAGAAATGTTTAAAATGGAAGTGTTTCAGATATGATTACGTTACATCCATATGAGTAAAAACAAATTATGAAGATTAATGAGCAACGATAATATTTGCTCACTGGTGTCCTAGTTTTTTAAGGCATTGGCATGTCTAAAGAATATGAATCGAAGGAAGACAGTTATAGATTATATCCTCAGCCTGTACTCTTAACTAGCATTCAGTCATAAATTGGTAGAACAATGTACGCTTTAGCATCGAATTGCTCGCTTTGAGCGGGGTGGCGGTGGGACATTTTCCTGGTTTTCTTCGAAGAAAATCAAAAGAAT
Source organism: Araneus ventricosus (assembly GCA_013235015.1). Taxonomy (NCBI): domain Eukaryota; kingdom Metazoa; phylum Arthropoda; class Arachnida; order Araneae; family Araneidae; genus Araneus; species Araneus ventricosus. The sequence goes on along the minus strand of BGPR01000132.1, from coordinate 1,243,233 downwards.
GGGCCGATTCCCTTGAAAGTCCTCCAGTAGGGCAACCTACTTCCATATTGGAGCTCAGGTGCTATTTAGGTATTCCAAGGTCGCTTTGGCCAGCAGAAGATCCCACATTCCCCTTTATCATGAGCCTTTGACTCATGGAATCGGCTATACATGCTTGACTAAGTGGGATTAGAAACGCCACTGCGATAACATATCTTCAGAGAAATTCACAAAGTGTGTCCGATTCCCATAAACTTTCAAGCTGTGGTTTCTGCCTTCACTAACAAGTTGTTAGTTGAATTTTGAATCACCCTGTATAATGAATTCTTCTCTGTCTAAGTAGCGTACATGCCAGTATTTACAAACCTTAAAATCAGGAGTGGCGTTAGAGTTTGCTCGACGGGGGAGGGCACGACCTGCTATACGAGGGGACGAATGTAATGAAATTGGTCTCAAATTTTCGCCAGATCTTTATTTATCAATTAGTTGAATACCATGTTCAAAACTTTTCCCCGGCCGAATGCAAATATTTTCCCCTGCGGGAAGGCACAGCATCCCCGCCGGGGGGTGCCCCCCCCCCACTCCCGCCACCTCTGCTTAAAATAGAGCGTTTTTAACTTTTTTCTAATCGTCACCCCTTTTCGGCTTTTAAAAAAATGTAAAAAAATAATCGCGATTCTATGGTTATATATAAGTAGGAAAATACAGTCAACCAATGAAACATAAATTAATGATAAACAAAACAGTTTATCAGTTTATATTTCTGACGGAAATTTTTAAGCAAATGCTTCAAATTAAGATTTTTTTCTATATTATTTCTACCTAGCATTATCAAAGTACTTGACAGAAGCAGGTGTTACCAGTGTTGCCAATACCCCACTTGGGGTCAGTTCCCATAATTGAAGCAGCCCTGCTTTGTAGAAAAGAAACCAACCATTTGCTGTCTCTGTTTCCTTTACCATCAATCTTTCGCCGAAGAAAAGGGAGGAAGGAAATATCCTCAGCTGCCAGACTCGAAGAAACCTCGTCTGACCGGATCCCCAAGAGGGCCATCCAGCCATCCTTCCAGAGAAATCCGGCTCGAGACCCACTGCCGGACTCTTTGCTAACGAAGACGTGTGTGTATTTCCCATTCCCGGGGAAGGCATAAACGCCTGTCACCGAGATCTATGGCCGTCTCTCCTGGTGGGCAAACACTGGAGTGAGAGTTCTCTGCAATTTCAGGCGAGTCCTGACTAATTACCCTGGAGCCGGCCATAAGAGGATAGCATGTCCTCCCGAGGTCCAAATCATTCGAGGGATACCAGGGCTAATATGTATCTCGACCTCTGTAATCAGGAAAAGTCGAAGAGGCTGAGGGTAGGCGAGAAACAGACCGGTCGTTAAGTGCGTCTAATTTACGAGGCGTTGATGTCCAAAGTCTAGGGTTGCCCCCCTTTCGGTTGCGTTGAGAAATGATGATTACGTCTGATTGGATGCCTTCGCCTGTTTCGATGCTAAGTGGATTTGATGCGTGATCGCGCATTGGGGCAATTAATTCGAGTATAAATGATGTCGCCTCGGTGTCATTCTATTAATATGCTCTCTCTCTCTCACACACACACACACCAGGACGGACTGCTGCTGCAGAAAATTTAAATCTCTGCCTGCCCAGAAATTCCGGGTCGGACAGCGTTTCGGATTTCCGATTGCTGTCGATGGGGTGGAAGGGGGGTGCTGATTTATTGGGAGGGTTGCATTGGCGACGTTTTAATTGGTGATCTCTTGGACATTGTCCAGAATTCCGTGGTGATAGATATTTTACAGTTCGACTTGTCCACTGTTGAGAAAATTCGATTATTATCTATTGTTTTAGATTCTCCGCGTTGGCTTAGCTGGCGATTGCCCTAAAGGTTGCGAAGCTACAACTTGAATGTACTTGTCTATCCAGCTGAAAGAATAAAGTATTCATTACTTAAAATTTTATAATGGCTGATAGCTAATTAACCTTTTCCTGACGGTATATATTGCGATTAACAGAATTTTTCCCCTTTTATAAACAAGGCTGGTACAGATGGAGTACCTCTAACCCATTAGGATTTCATCCCCTTCCCCAGCGGAACTAATTTGCTTAGATTTATCCTACCGAATCACTCCACGTGCTGTGACTAGTTTTATTGTTAATGGTGAAGACAAGAATAAGTAACTCCATGGAAAGGTGAAAGGAACTATAGGTATTCGAGTGATTTGAGAGAAGACAAGAATAAGTAACTCCATGGAAAGGTGAAAGGGACTATAGGTCTTCGAGTGATTTGAAAGAGGTTTTCAGTTTCTCTCCTTTATATCTCCGTTTTAAAGTACAGTGACCCGTATTCTAAAGGTTAATATTTGGAATATAAGGTATTCATATGAATATGAAATGCAGAGATGATTCAGCACAGCATGAAGTCGGTAATCATAGTTCAATTCTTGTTCAGTGGTTCAAATTAATTCGTGTGCTTAAATCTTTTTGATAGTACAAAAAATGTAAACGTCCTTTTACACAGTTTTGTTTGGATATTGATTGTAAATAATCCTGAATTCAACTTAATTCAACCTTTTCATTTCTCTTAATCCTTTGCACTCCCAAAGATAATAAGATGCATACACGCGTGAGTGTAAGATTGATTTAGCGTTGTAGGGAGCTGAAAAATATTGTTCTTAATTTGTTTCAATTCCTAAAAATTAATCTGTGTGTTTTTGCTATTATATGGTTTTTATAATAAGCGCTATTCGACAAGAATATGTAAAAGATACATCATTCAGAATGTCGAGTCTGACTCGACATAAGAGTGCAAAGGGTTAATAATACTTTTCATTTGTTTATTTCAATCTTAAAGATGACAATCACAAGCGAATTATTCCCGTCCAACCTAAACAAGCGGAATATCTGAATGACCTGCCTGCCGCGAAAGTTAATTTTGGGCACTGTGGCCGACGCATTATAACCCCCATTACGAGCTACGCATGCGACGACCCCTCTGACAAAGGTACGACCAGTCATCGGTGCGGAGGTAATTCAACCCCACACCATTAATGTACCTACCTACGAAGCGAGACCTTGCTTACTTATAAGGAGGTTTCTCATCCCCATATTCCCGAGTGGGGTACTAAAAGATGATAAGGACTTTCGCTTAGCGCAACTTTGCTTTAACTGACGAAAAGAAGAAAGAGAATCCTAGTTTATTGCTCGTGTAATAGTAGAAACATACTTTAACAACAATATATTTTGCTTAAAAAGCAATGTAGATTTTTCCATTCCGATTTGTAAATAATGTTTTGACTGAATGACGAATTACACTGCGTTCTGCTGAGTCTCAAAGTGATTCAACATCTGATTATGAAATAAGACATGATATTCCTTATGTACATAAAATAATATTTCGTTTTTTCGCATTAAAACGATTTATTGGAAACATAACATGACAAGACAAAAAATAAAGAGAGTTTATCAGCCGAATCTAAAAATTTATTTCATGTTGTTCATCTTAGCGAAAACATGAAGACAGCTGATTGTTTGTCTTGCTCGACAGATGTTCAGGGAAACTGCAGGTGAAATAGATAGATAGCTACATTGTAAAGTTTGCATTCCATATTCACCGCTTTTGGGTGTGTCTTTAGCTCATCATGACGCAAGTAGAAAATAACCCGTCATGCAGATTAATGCCGCATTGTAAGAAGTCCAACAGCTTTTCCGTCTCTAATTACAAGCTGTATTACTTCTACTTAGCCGTTGAATTGAGAAGGTTTAAAAGAAGGTCTTCCATTGCAAAGGTGTCACGCGTCATAAAATGCATCATATAAATGGATGACATGGTCTCTTTAAAACTATCTTACTAAATATTTTTAACAGTTTTTCTTATGTTTTCAGGTACAAAAGCATGCTCTAAATGAAAAGAAACCATATTTGGATTTTAGGGTACGTACGAAATTTTGAAGTAGAATTGAAAGCGGAAATAAAACTATTTTATCTCATTTGTAAAATATTTCAAGGGCATTTCAATGATGATTTTACTTGTTTTATTGGTCTCTCAAAGCTTCGAGACACTGATATCGATTTTTCGAATTGTACTTTAGCATGTGTTACGAATATTCATCCCCCCCAAAGGCAAGATATATTCCAGCTATAGATAAATTCTACTCAATTGCACTTCAATGCCTGGTCTCTCATCGCAAAAAAATATGTGTTCTATTTGTATTTTCAGTATCTTTGGGATTTTTCATTTACATGAGCAGGCATTTTCTCTTATGAATATTATTCCGTGCAAATTTAGGAAACGTATTATTGAATTACTTGCTAATTACTGAAATTACTTAATTCGAAATCGTATTTTTAAATTAAAAACTCTTGGTTACAATACGTATATCCAGAATATTTTTTATAAATGTTAACTCATTGATTGCATTTCTTAAAAAAAAATTGAGCAATTTTTTTTCTGAATAAAAATATAAAAATTATTATTTGTTTTAGTTTCATTAATTTAAAAGCAAATCTATCAAAATTTATGAGACATCAAAATTCATCTATGCTTACTCATTCGGTGTAGGGACTCACAGTTTAAAAAGCCCTGCTGTAAACATTTTAGAATTAAAATTTAGAATGTGGAGTTATTGTTGATTGTAGACTATCGTGTGATCACGCATTTAGTAACTTCCTGCTTCCTTTTTCATACACGAAGTGAATGCGATATTTTAAAAATAAAAAGCAGCCTTCTCACCTTCTAGGAATGTTGAAATAAATATTTAACCCTTCTACTTCATTAATTCTTTTCATAAAAAGACGGCATGTGCGCCATTGTCATCGAGACCATCATTTATTTATGAAGTCATTTGCAAACCACGAAAGAGGAAGGCAATTCTTTCCTGAAAAATATAAAAATCGAAACAAAAGCAGATCTCACTTTTTCTTTCAATGAACAAAATGAAATAAGACGAAGCTCCCGTGTCCGTCTGTCCACCATCAAACAGTTATATCTTAATATCACCTTTATTAGAAGCCTTAATCTTAGGTGACATTTGTGGAAACTGCCCCTTCTCACGTACTTCGAACATTCGCGCGGATTGAGATGTAAAGCCAATCTCTGAAAGAGACCTCCAGTTTGTGTCAAATTCTAAGTACCTTCCACACCTCCCTGGAAATGAAAACGTCAACCGTAACCTAATGGAGGTCGTGTCCAAGCCCAAAAGAATCTGGACATGTAATATACATTTTAACTGTGTGCGCATGGGCAGTGGTACAGATTGGTCTGATATCTGGTGTAGGTTTTTATTGCTTCATGCCATGCAAGGCCCAATTGACTTGAGAGTAAGACACGAAAGTGAGTAGAGGTTTTTATCTTGGTTTTTTGGGTCCAAACCTTTTTCTGGAGTGGAACATGCATATTTCATAGTCGCCATTTATTTCGGGTACGTCCTTCCTGCGACAGTTGGGGAGGTTCCCACACAAATAAAGATCCAAAAGAGTCGTGATTTGGTGAAGCTGTGAGTTGTTAGAGATTTTGTTCGTTGAGCATTTGATTCCTCTGGTATCAGAAACATTGTTTAAGAGAGCTGTTAGTTTTTGTATCCACAGGGTGGTCATAAATTATTGGACCCATTTCAAAAATTAATTTAAAAAAAAAACTAATAATGTTACAGCTGCGTTTTTTTTAAATGGGAGAACAAATAAAAAAGGTTTTTTTTTCAGATAAGTGGCGACCATTACGGTGTTCTAAATTTGCTACAGCGGGAGATTTCCATACATAATGGCTACGGATCAGGAAAAGTCGATGCGCGTTTTCTGGTCCCATTTTTTGGTTTTTCTTGAATATTTCGCAAATTATTCAGTTTTAGAATTACAATTGATTAAAAAAATTAAAGAGCTTAAATTCTCTTCAAATACATGCTTTTATTTTTCTTCTAGATTTAATAGTTTCGCAGATAATGGGTCTCAGAAATGGGAGATGTCTAATAATTTACGACCACCTATACCACCGTAACGCCGAGTTAAATATCTGGGAAAAAAAATGCGCTATGCTTTTAAAATGCGCTATCATTAAGAAAAAACATCCGTAGTTGCAATATTATTAGTTTTTTAAATTAATTTTTGAAATGAGTCCAATAATTTATGATCACCCTGTATAGCACCACTTCATGCCCCCATATATAGAATCATTATGATTCTTTGCACTCGGTTTAGGCACAGAAAGAAACCGACTATTTTATGGAATTAAATTTTTTCTCCCTTTTTTAACACAATTTTATATTTCATTTTTTTAATATAATATAAAAATTTTAAATGTTTAAGATTCACAAATTTAATGTCTCTAGACGAACAAATTCCAATGTCAGAAAAGAAATTAAGCAATAATATAAACTTAAATATTATATATCTAATATATAATATTTATATTAAAAATATTAATTATGTTATAAATATTATATGTTAGTTATTGTATAGCCGAAAACACCGATTTATTCAACTATTCAGAAAAAAAATAACTCGGATAAAATTTTGAGGCATAATTACAACTTAAATGTCGATACATTCTTTTTTCCATCCTCTTTACACATTTGATATATCAGCTGTTGTGAAAAAGAATTTCAGCCTTAAATTCTGATTTTAATCCTTACTATTTGATAGAAACATTTATCAATTAAAGCACTATACAGTTATTTCTAAAGGTAAAAATTATCTCATAAACAGGAATGTCATCTGGTGTGATAAAAAATAAATTCTGAAACTGAATATATCACATTTATTGATTTTTTATTGTAGAAGAAAAAAGTGGTGCATTTTACGTTTTATAAGTGAAGAAAAATATGTTAAAATATTATAAAGAATTCGAATTAGATAATCACGAAGAATAAATGCTATCAATCTATTGCCAGCTTATGCGGAATTGGGCATATGTCGCAAATTTCGTTCAATAGACATTAAGGAGACTAAATAGTTAAGGAAAAAAAAACGTATCCATTTTTTTCATTCCATGAATTTTCATAATTATGGTTATATAAATTTGAAAATTTCAGGATGTGATCTTAAGTTAGACACCATAGTTTCCAAATCGGTAAAATTTATTTTTAGAAATTGATTAGATTTGTAATGCAAAACCCAAGAATGTTTTTCTCTATAATTTTTGAGAAGCGGGTGATCTTCAATTATTTTTACATTGGTATACGACTCGCGAGAATATGTCTTGACTATAGAAAACAATCTTAAGTAGCAATTCTCTCAAAATCTGCCAACATATTAGCATCTAAACACAAATACAATATATTCAGTCATGATAAAATTTATTAGAAGAATTACCTTAATCTGTAATGTATTTTCTTATATGGTAATATTTTCAAATATCACATTTTATTAACCTCAATCATACGTTAATTGAGTTATCGTGGTTTTAAACATATAAGTTAAAATAAAATCCCTCACACTCGTTACATTTCGATACAAAAATTGCATGGAATCCATAAGCATTTCAAATATTCCATGGAATCTTAGTTGGATTAACACGATTACACATTCCCGAAACAGAAGATATCATTACTAATATAATAGCCCAGATCTGTCTTTCGGTAACGCTCTGACTTCACCAACGATAAAACTCTCACCACAGCACTGTGAGACGTTAAACAGCATTATTTCATTGTTATAGAACCTAAATTTCACTAATTTTTGTCGTTCTAATTTCAAACTTAATAGCTCTAAAATAGTGAAATAAAATTTTCTATCGATTGATATAAAATTTATCACGCTATGATCAATAGTTCCCGAGAAATTTTAAATTATATTAATCATATATTTCAAATTAATTTCCGTTTTTCAATAGAAAGTAGTAAATTACGTCAGTGGTATATCATGCGCGTGATAAAGTTTGGACGCCACGATGCATCTGATTATTTATTGCAATCGTGATGATATAATTTGATCATATTTTTTTGGCAACGTTTGGCAAGCAGAGAAGTGCTTTGTTTTGATTAAAATTTCGAAAAAGAATTCCTTTGAAATTTTAACTTTTGACTTACGTTTGACAAGCTGAGAATTTCATGGTTATTGAATTATAATAAAATTGATAAACAACGAAAAATACTTCACACGGAATGTTGTTTCTACCAAGAGGTTTTTTGAATAAAGAAATATGTAAATAAAAAAAATATTTCCTGTCATAAAACATATGTTTATTTTTATTTGTTTTCAATCAATGTTAAACATTTCTCTCGCATATATATCTTTTTAAACAAGTAAAATTTGTAGGGAAATCTCTCGAACGAAGAGGCAATTTGCATCCGTCATACCATGACGGGTGATTTTCTAGTTTAATTAAATAATAGAGAAAACAGAACATTTAAATTTCCGTTTACAAGAACTGTACCTTGAACGAGGAGTGTTTGTGCTGTTAAGATTGGAAGAAGATTGTACTATTAGGCAAAAGATATTAGAAACCATTTTTGATTCAAAAGCCACAAGTTAAACCAAATATTAAAAGTTATTTGTTGCAGTAAAAATTTGTGGAATGTGATCACTTTGACTTATTCTTTTATGCCCTTCTGAAGAATTTCCTTATTTTCAATAAGAATGTCGAAACTGAAAGAATTCTTTAGATATATAAAATATGCTTTCTTATTTGCAAGCTATGAAGAAGAAATCGAGACATGTCTAGTATTCAAAGATCTCGCTTTGAAAATATTTCTAAAAACATTACGAATCAAGTTGTTCTTGGTATCATAAAAAATGCTCATTTATATTTGCAGGCACTTTTATTGTTAATTTTATTTTTTACCTTATCTTCAACCATATCTCCTTGATTTAAATTAGATAAGCAAAGACCTAATGAAATTCTTCCGAGTGCATTGAGATTTAAATTAGAAATATTCAAATGAGAATTTTAAAATCTAATTTATATGCAGAGAAAGCAAAAATCAATGTATTATCTACTTTTTCTTTGAAAATTTGGGTTGGTACATATTTAACATTTGATGAGATATTCGAAATTACTTTTAACTCAAAATTCATCTTATTTTGTAGCAAAATAAATGCATAATACTGAACAATGATACGTATTGTGAGATTATCCAAATATAGTTAATGTAGTCAATTCATACTCACGTGATAACAGTCAAAAATACCGTACCAGTTTCGTTCTGCATTCCGTTGCACATTCTGCAGGAGGAATGCCACGTCACAGCATTTGATGTTAGATGATATCATCGTTTAACAAGAAACACCACTTATCTCAATTTTCCGAATTTTACAGTGGGAAGAAAACCCAAACTGTTTGCAACCAATAATGAATATTTCTGGTTTTTTCACATCTTTTACGAACGTGAGACAGCATATGAGGTAGTGTTGTTTGTTGAGTGACGATTTGCGATATTAACTTTGTCGTTTATCTGGGACGCTACGTGAGATGATTCTATCATCGTTTAACAAGAAACACCACTTATCTCAATTTTCCGAATTTTACAGTGGGAAGAAAACCCAAATTGTTTGCAACCAATAATGAATATTTCTGGTTTTTTCACATCTTTTACGAACGTGAGACAGCATATGAGGTAGTGTTGTTTGTTGAGTGACGATTTGCGATATTAACTTTGTCGTTTATCTGGGACGCTACGTGAGATGATTCTATTTCTTTCACCTGCTTAAAAGCATATATACGTATAAATAATTCTTCATTTTATTTAGTTAAAAAACTCTATAGTCTAAACCGGTTGATTCTATATTATAGAAAAACTCCCAGATTTAAAAAATACTATAAACACTTTCACCCACTGTGAAACCAGAATTACGAGTACAAAATCGACCACTGTAAATCAATTAGTTGATTTTTATTCTCTATTGAATATCATACTGAAAAAAAGATAAAAATTGAGTTTGACTTTTTTCTGGTTCATTTTATTATACCGTCAGTTACTATGCATTTTAATCATACAAATTTAAGAATCCATAACCATTATTTACAGAGAAATATACGAGAAACCACTTTATTAGTTCTGTGATATTGATGTATGATTTTGAAATTTTATCCTTCATTAACATAAGAATTTTTTTAAATACATTTCGAAATATTCTGTCAAGAAGAAAATTTTGTAAAATTTTCTCTGCCGTTTGAAAATTGCTTGAAATTCAGCGTTTACATTATGTTTGCGTTGTTTGCGTTACAGAATGAAATTATTCGCTGAATATATCTATTTTTATGATTCATGGATTTACATTGATCAATAATTACAAAAATAACTGCAAATACTGTGCAAACACAGAAGAATTTGGTTCACAGACAGAAGAAAACATTGAGAATCGTCATTAAAAGTACCAAAAATATTAACAAGGTCAAAAACAGGTGGAAAAAATATATTCTAATAATGCTTTTCATGAAAGCGATAATGGTAAATGTTTCGATAAAATTTCTTTTGAATTTGTATTTTAAAATGATTTATTCAGAAAGACAGTATCAAATAAGGTTATGGCAGTTTTTCCCACTGTGTTTGTTGCAAAAGCAAATTAAATCAATTATAAACGGTGTCAATGACAGAAAATGTAATATCTGTCATTTAGCCTATTTTTATTTATAGTCAGAATCAATTCAAATTGATAACACGGTCAAGATTTCTCGACGTTTATTTTTGTGTAGATTATATCAACTTCCAGTTCTGAAGCAAAGCGAAGGCTATTTTTGGAGAGATCTTGCCATTTTGAACTGTGGTCAGATGACGAGGTCGATATTTAAGTCGACACTTCCACTACACATCAGCCCTTGATATTCGACTCTTGACGTCAGACTAAACGCGCCCTCGGCGCACATACAAGGCGGATCTTCGGTGGAATCTGGTCTTCAAATCATGACCCTATGGCTCTGAATCTGGGATCTTGCCACTGCGGCTCCAAACTGCTTCCTATATCATTGCACCCAAAGATATAATCCTGAATTTTATCCAGATTAAAAATAATTGATACAAAGGTGCAGAATTTAATTTTCAGTACAATTAATCGATATTTCTTATAATGAAGCTCTATACTTCAAACAGAAATTGTTTTATTTCGTGGAAGGAACAGGTATTATGTCATTCATCGTTAATCCGTTGCTCACATCTCTCTACATACCGTCAAGCTGAGCTGTCATTGACTGTATTGTTCTATACGAAAATATATATATATGTAAAATAGGAAATATCTTCTAATATAAAAGAATATCAACGTAAAGTAGAAATTTGAGAGAAGCTTAAAGTTAGTATTCCTAATAAGGAACGCAAATATGAAACATAATGCATATTCTGCTTTCTTTTAGGCAAGTGCATACTTTTTAACAATTGAATTATGCCTGCTTTGCTAATGTTTGTTTTCTAAACCCACTTACTTCTCTATATTTTTTGCAGGTTGATTAAAGTCCATCTTTAAAACTCCGAAGGATAGTTCGAGACAAATCTCGGAACTTTCAATCGTGGTCAGATGACGAGGACGACACCATTGTCGACATTCTCCACTCCAAACTTCGGAAGCACCAGTTTAATGAAATTTGACCATTTTGGCGAATTTAACTTGCACCCGACCAGCATACATGGTGGGTTTTCGATGGAATCGAAAACCCACGATCCCATGAAACCCCGATCGCCCATCTTCGAAGACGAAACACTAGCATCATTTCCAAACTTGTTTCTATTGAAGAACAAGTTCTTTAGCTAACAAATTCACAAAAAATAGTTTAGTTTGGTCAATGCCCAATTTTCAAACTCTATGAGCACTATTTTGGGAAAGACCCATCATTTTAACCATCAAACGGCGAAGACGATATCCTCCACTCCAGGTTTCTATACCACACCAGTGGGAGGACGTTTGTTTACCCTTGTATACGATTGAACATTGGTTCTCGAACCCACGAGACTCTGGTCTCGAAAACGAGACTCCGTCACGAGACTACGGATGTTCCAGTATCTCAAAAGAGTTAAAGGAAAATTGAGAGGCAATAAGTATTCGTTTTAAATGTTTATGAAATCCAATTTAAGAAGTTCTAGCTCCCTATATCTATTTTATTTCCCTACATTATACCATCATTTTTCTCATATACTTTTTTACAGAGTCTTTTCATAAAACTCTAAGCGCGCCTCCTTTTTTAGAACAATATGATTTGTTAAAACTTGTGTAGTGCGTTTGGTTCCTGTAGAGAAAATGCTTTGCATAGTTATATTTATTCAACCAGTACGACATTCTTTTATTAAATAAATCAGAAAAAACTAAAGAATAAATTAACAAGGGAAAAAACTTGAAAATGCTCTGTCTCTCTCTTTCCAATATTCCGCCATCACTCCAACCAGTTGCCTCGTTAGAGCCATTTCTCGTCTCCAGATGGCGCTGCTCGATGAGCGATTCAGTAGCCATGTGGGGAGATGGATGATATATAAATTGCGGTTCTGTCGCTGACACAAATCGAAAAGTATTTCATAGCGATCGAAGCCTGTGCCAGTCACAGCGTAAATAAATCACCCGCGTAAACGTCTTTTATCACCAGATACGGAAGACAGCGCCGCGGGAATATTTTTCAAGTGGCCCCTGCCCCCGTAACTAATTGGTCGAATATGTCACGTGCCGAAATTGCCCCTTGTCGATAGCCGTTCGGACACACTCGGCCGATTTATTTGGAAATCGGAAAGCTTCATCGGTAAATGAAAACTTCCGCATTTGTTTCAACTTTGTGGATTAGGTTCGAATTGACAGCAGCTCTGTTTGGGGCTTAATAAATCGATAGAGATTGGAGAATTCACGGAACTTACTAAGGAATAAAGATTATTTTTGACGAGTTTGCGGTATATGAACTTCAATTGACATTCAATTTAGGTGGTACGAGCACAGAATAAGTAATTGGGAAGATACAAAGCACTGAATTTCCATCCATCGCGCTATCAATTATTTAACGAAAATTCTATATAAAGTTAGTAAATTTCAATCATTCGTATTCTAATTAATGATAAGAGTACGAAAGATTGAGTGCAGCTAATATCTTTACGCCAGAGGTAAACTATCTCAAGGAACAATTTAAAATTTTACGGGAGTGCCAAAAAACGTTCCTGAGCGAAAGGTTACCCAATTTATTCTTTGAGAGCGGTTATTTTTTGTTCTTTCCGACCTACAGCTATGACACTTTGCCCATCCGAAGATGTTGTTGGAATAATGCAGATTCAATAAAAGCATCAAAATCAGCAAAATTGAACATAGGACAGTTTGTCTCTGAGGTATAGGTATAGAGCTTAGAGTTCAAAATAATAGGTGCCTAAAATGTTTGAGAAAAATTGAAATAATATATTCAAGGAACCAATAGAGATTAAAGTATCAACATCAATTTAATGTTTATAATTGCTTATTTGCAAATTACCTTTAAGTAATTGAAAATGTAAATTAAAATACACAAAACATTTTAATAAATACTAGCCACTCTCGACGCCCTCCGGACGGGTTCGCGGCAAGCACCCACTTTGATCAGCACTGCCCCTGCTACCTCGCTGCTTCGAGGCTGTCTGCCACTACTTTTTTTCAGTTTTAAATACTGCATGAAGATAAATAGAACAGGATATAAAATCATAGTAGATTTCATATTCTTTGTAGAGAACAGATTCCTTTAGAATTGTAAATTCTTTCAATAAACCCCATCTAATTGTAACGTTTAGCATAACTTTCTCACGAATTTCGGCATAAAAGTCTTCAGATCCATAAATACAGAATGCTAAAAAAAATAAACAGTTTCCATCACCTACAATAGTTATTTTACAAAAAATTTTGACGTGCCATTTTGATAGAACTGTAGGGATTATTGATGAAAACAAAAAGTCATCTCAAAATTAAAATGCTTATTCCAAAAACAACTTCATTCTCTCATCATTTAACAACGCTGCATTCCATAAAAGATTTTTAACAACAAATAATTTTCTCGTTGCCAATTTAATGAAAATAAATTTAGAATAGAAACAAAATCGTCTGCTATTGATTTTAAATTAAATATTAATTAAAACAAAGACAAAAATATTTATAGAGATGTCTTAACAAAATCGTCTGCTATTAAAGTAAAATTAAATTGCAATGAAATGCGACAGAAATGCATACAAATGAAAAATAATGTTTTAAACTTACGAAAATAAAGCGGAGCATTCTGATTCGTTAGTTATTTGAAACAAGTGACGTAATAGGCGAAATCTGTCAAGTTTTTGAGGCTATACTATTTTGCAATAAATCTCCATTATTTCCGTTAATATATTCCGTTTATTTTGGAATATCTCTCGAAATTTAAGGGTGCTGGAAGAAGGCGACATTTGATGACATATCTAGACGTTATAAGGTTTCATATGAAATAAAAATTATTGAAATCTGTCTGGTAGTTGTGGCTTGCGAACTATCAGAGGGTTTTTTCCCATAGGAAGAATGTACAGTGGAGAAAAGTTTTTTCGATTTCGTTCGAAAATGGAGGGTGGTGGGGGGCAGGCGACCATTGATGACATATCTAGAAGTCATAATCTTTCATATGAAATAAAAATTGTCGAAATAAGTTAAATGGTTGTGGCTGGCGAACTGTCTGAAGGTTTGTCACCATAGGAGAATGTATGGTGGAGAAGTGTTTTTTCGATTTCGTTCGAAAATGGAGAAAGGTGGCGGCAGGCGACACTTGATGACATATCTAGACGTCATAAGCTTTCGTATGAAATAGAAAATTTCGATATGGGTATGGTGGTTGAGGCTTGCAAATTCTGTGAAGGTTTTTATCATTTTATTTTAAATATATAGTTAAAAAAATCTATTGCAAATTTTATTTCCATTTTTAGTGCTTGGCGCTTGGGGAGTCTGGACTTACTCACAGGGGCGACACGAGATGTTATATAAGAAGCTAAATCTCGTATTATTTTAATTCTCTTCAGTGGCGTAGCGACCGGGAGGAAAGGGGGGGGGGGTAGAGATGCCCCGGGCGTCAGTTTTATGGGCCGTCATGGAGTCAAAACATTACTGCATTTATGCCATTTTTAAACCAAATATGTTGAGAGAGCGTATAAATAATGCCATTCTCCGAACGCCATTTATGCTTGTTAAGCCACTGATGTCTCCTGAAGTAATAAAAGATCATATTATTTCCCGGACGCCACTTACCCTCTCTACACCACTGATCACGGTGACAAAACGTCAATGCATTCATGTCACTCTTTCAAGTCGAAAAATTACAATGCCCCGGACGCTGATGATGGCGGGCAAAAAAATCATCTTATGACCTGGATGCCACTTACCCTCGCTACGCCACTGATTCTCTTTGCTATCTCTTTATTTATTCGAAGCATATTTTCTGCAGTTGTTATCATAAAATCAAAGTATCGTGCGAAAATCAATGTGAAATGCAGAAACTATCTGCAGTCAATCTATCTATCATCAATGCAGGTAGTCAGACGCCAGCGTAATTTCACGATTCGGGAGAAGAATGTGTAGTGATTTACAAACTCATCCATATCGCTAATTCTTTGTTAATTAAAATGTGTTTAATAAATTTTAATGCGATCTAAAATGTGTTTTTATATTAATTTTGCATCGAATCTATACTAAAATTATTGACTATTATGCAAAAATTACTTATTGGATTTTTAACAGGGCGTTTCGCAAAAGTTTGAATTCAACAAGAACACCAAAAGTCGAAAAGGTTTGGGTAGCACTGAGCTATAGAATTCGACAATAACCGATGATACGGTGTAATGATTTTAAAACTTTGAAAGAAGAGTTTTCATAACCACTTAACTGTTTCACTTTCTTTACTAATTCGATCATGCCTTCAATTTTTGGAATGTGTTGTTTTGATTCAACTAAGATTTCATTGACTGACATTCTCCTTGGCAGCATTTAATTTTTTGAAATTTAGTTTAGTTACATTAACCCACCGTTAGTCTCAATATTTAATAGATACGCAATGCAATCTACATACATTAGCTGTTTTTTTTTTATCACGTATTACAATTTGAAGTTTTCTGGCAGAAATGTCATTTACATTCATATTAGGGCTAATTATCATAGAAATAAAAAAAATTGTCAAAACTGGAGGAACATACCATTAAATAGATTTTATATCCTGATATATATTACGACCATTTAAGATTAAAATGATTGCGACTAGCAAGGTTTAACGTCCCGTTTTATGCAACAAGAGGGCTATATTATTTAATTTTTGCATTCAATTGTAATGCCGATGAATAATCTCCCCCCAGGATAGTACTTGTATGAGAAGCCGCCGTATAAGTAAGCAGTGTTTCACCTTCCCTGGGGGTATAGTAATAGCGTGGGGCTGAGTTACCTTCACTCCGATGACGGGCGTACCTACTTCCGGGGGGGGGGGGGGGTTGGCCGCGGGGGGCGGTGGCTACTAGTATTCCGACTATAGTTTCCGACAGCTGTCTTGACGACTGTTATTCAACGACTCCCCATGCCTAGGCAGGACGGGGGTAACTCTTTTTTGTAAAAGAAATGAAATTGTGAAAGCCTATGAATAAATTTAGTTGTTTTTTTTAATATAAGTATAAAGATACCATCATTTAATTCTCGCACGTAGCATGGGCAAATCTGTTATGTCCCATTTTCGAGATAAATGTCGAATGACGGCTGCTGATATCAAGGGATTCTCCGATTTAAAAAGAAAATACTGATAAGTTCTGGTCTAAGCTGATAAGTTGCAAATATTTCTCAACTTAGTTTTTAAGTACTCGGAAAATTAAATTGCACTGTATATCCATGTTTGGAAATATTTTTTAGTTTAAGCTGTTATTTAAAATTAATTTTCATTAAGACCCAGAATTACCGTTTCATCTTGATCTAATTTTAAAAGTAATCACTGGAATTAAGATTTCTCCCGAAGTAAGAAACATGATAGTAAAGAA
>BGPR01000132.1:1213280-1226360 GCA_013235015.1 Araneus ventricosus | reverse complement strand
ATATTAATAATGGTGAAAAGAGAAGCTTAGTTACAGGCATTTGTTTAGAAAGTTTTAATGAAATCCATAGAACAAAATGTCGTATGTTTTTGATACCCATTGTCGGATTTATCTGCAAATTTTTTCTCCAAATTTTTAGAGATTGATACTATATAAAATTATGCTGCTCTGGAAAAACTATGAATATACGTCAGTTTTATATTCAATTCAACGAGGACATCAAATTTCATAGGACATGAATCCACGATTTCAACGAATTTAGACTTGTTGATGCTTTAAGACACGTCCTCCATAACACTCGAGCATTTATCCCGTTCACTGCTCTTCCACATTCCGGCTGACATCGAAAGAACATTTCCGCCGAGCCATTTTCATTTTCTTCACACATGCTCGGAAGTTTAAGCAATAAACTCGGCACTTTTTTTAGTGGGGTTTCTTGAAAATGCCACCACAGACATCGGAAAACAGCACTTCGCAATAGTGTCAAACCAATCTATCGTAGCATCACATGTCTTCGGGCGAAACAAGAACGACAGGAGGAGAAGAAAAAAAATTCCCAAAATATAACCAAAGAATAACAACACCAACAAAAAAAGAACTTTGCAGCTTATCTTTCAAGTAAACTTTATTCCACCAACCGACAATACACCGAGCGTGGTTTATTCAAAATTCTGCTTGCTGTGAATAAGAAAGCGTGATATAGTGGTTCATCTCTTTCCCCTCAATTTTTTTTATTTGTTTATTTGTTTGTTTATTTATTTATTTTCAAAATCTACATTTCCTCGTGGAATGTTTTTGTTGCTCTGATCCGAAGTTTTTCGCTTCAGCCTGTAAGGCAACCAGCTAACTTACCATCCAATCCAATCAACGAAATATTTTCCCGAAGTTATATTTATATCAGCATTTTGGGTACTTGGATCTTTTTCTCTTTTTTCCATCATCTTTTTCAGAAGAGTTTTATAAAATTTTGGATCAAAATGGCGTGGGATCGTATTTCCCGAGTATAAAATATCGTGCGTTGAAGTTTTATTTTTTACTCTTTTCTGAGCGAGGGGAAAAGAGAACGATTTTGGTGGTGTGGATTCTAAATCCTCCCTCCTTTTGTGAAAATTCTATTAATTCGATTTCGATGGAGGAAGTGATAGAGAGAGGATGGGGGTTGGAGGGTGAGGGGTTAGAGAGAAAAACTCGATGGTGATTTTTATGTGCACTGGAAAAGAGTTTTACGAGGAAACGGAAAAGAAATTTACACAAATTTTGACTGCGATAAAAAAAAAGTCAGCTAACGTCATTCAATATTTTTTTACAGTTCATTTTATTTTTTTTGGAATAATGAAAGCTTTGGTAAGCTAGTTTGAGACATTTTCTTTTCTTTTTCCATCATCTGATATCGAGTGTTTTGAAAAAGTCAAAATAAAGTACAAGCAATATCTATTAAAATAAGTTAAAAGTAAAATTATATGATGTAAAAATAACAAAGCAAATCCCAATAAAGAAAACTAAAAATAATGAATTTATTCATAATTAATTCGTGCTTAAAGTTTTTAGTTTTATATACTGTAAGGCAGGATGTCTTCAACTTTTTCCAATCGTAACCTTTATTTAGTTACAAAAAACTTCCATACCAGCATCTATTCTCGAAATATTTTCCCTCCTCCTAGCTGTTATTTATAAGTAAAAAATAACACAAACCGACGGAGTATTAATTAATAATAAACGAAATTTAGTTTAGTTTAGTTGAATACATTTATTTACAAAATTTTGATGAGATATTTTAAATTAAGATGGTTTTATGAATGAAGACTAATTATGATACAGTACAGTCTCATAGAAAACTAACATGCCTACCTTGTATCCTTTTATTACATGTTTCATATGCTGTGCTGTCAGGTCACGCCATTTTTCTCTTGCAAGATGCGAAATGGATTCCTAAATTGAATAGGCGAGGCGTAATCGGCATATGTCAAATGAATATGTGTGAACTCCATTCTCATGCATGCTTATTTTTAACAAAATTTGCTGAACCTCAACAATTTCTCTTGTCATATTTGTCGACTTTTAAAGCGATGAACACAATAATATTTGTGACTCTGTCAGGGCTGGCGTTTAGGGGGTCTATACACCCTTTTCCTCCTCACTAAGTCACTAATTCGAATGTCTTCCTTAATAGAATTCTTCTCTCAGAATGCATTCTTTTGATCATGCCGTCCACAAGTGGTTTTGCTTCTACTTTATTTTTATTTTATTCATTTACTTATTTTTTCCTATGGGGTATAACTTTTTTTCGTTAAAGTATTCGGAAGTCCTTGTGATTCTCAGAACACAACACCCATTCACTAATTGGAACCCTTACCGCCGGTTTAAGCTAATAGAGTCTGACGCACAGTCTACCCATATGAACGATTGGGCCGAGTTCTCTCGACGCCGAAGCAGTGCCCCGTATTTAATCCCCGGTAGTATCAAAATGCCAAATAGGAACTCAAGAGGTCTTCAAGGTACAGTATAATCATTTGACAAAGGTATTGACGATTCTCGCCATCTCAAGAATTTCTCTGATTTGGAACACGAGTCAAAATTGCGACCGAGGAAATCAACATAATCCATACACCTTCTAAACTGGAAAATGAATGAATCTACAAACATATCGTTCATGGACTTTAATACTGAAACAGCTTGAAAATAAGGAATTTTGAATTATGACCGTTACCAACTTTGAAAATCGTCTTCTTTAACAGTACTCCTATGAAACCCTTTAGAAATGCTTACTCCTTAATACTTTAATTAAACATGTGATTCCTGCATTTCGATACAAGCGAAATCTTTAAACACGTTTATCCCAAAACTTCGTTCTCCGTGTTGAGCCAATATTGCAGCCGATGAATAATGCATTCTTAGGAAAGAAAATGTATATGCACATTTTAACGGTAGAGGCGGGATTACAACCAATAAACTTTTCATTGATGGTCCAGTGGCTTAGCAACCGGGGAGGGGGGCAAGGGGGGAATATATGCCCCGGTCGCCAGTCATAGTGCAGCAAGGAGTCAAAACATATTGTATATATGCCATTTTTAAAGCAAAATTTATTTAAAGAAAAGCACACTACATTTACAGAGAGCAATGAACAACAAACACACAAAGAACAAAAGCCGCAATGAGTGAATCATAAAGATATTAAAAAACGTGCTAGAAAATAAAAAGTTGAATACAGAGAACACAAAAATTCAAAACACAAAACCATAAATATTTTTCAAAAGCATAAATAATTTAAAACGAAAAACACACAATCACAAAAACATTAAAAGACACACTAGGATTCTAAAAGTCGTATATACCGTCATATTAATATCATAAAACACATTAAATTTTTTTAAAAAATTTAAAACATTAAATCAAAAGACCATTTCAAAAAAAAGCAAGGATTAAAAGTTAAATATACACAAGCACCAAATCCTTAAAAACACATTAGGAGTTTAAAAGTTTAAAGAAGAACGAGCACACGAGAGATAAAAATCAATTGCAGAGTACAAAGATTGAACGCAGACCCACATGAAAACACCAAAGAACGGTTGAATACATAAGAGCACGAAAAATTAAAACGCATAAAAATCTTAAAAATTGAATGCAGTTAAGTGCAAAAAAGCAAAATAAAACCCATCATTTATTTAAAAGTTGTAAAATGATGATGAGGCGTACAAACAATACCACGTCACTGGCGCCATTTATGCTTGTTAAGCCATGGATGACGACTGGGATAAATAAATATTCTCCGGGCGCTACTGGCTCTCGCTACGCTAATGGCCATGGTGAAAAACCTTACTGCGTTTATGGCACTTTTTAATGTCAAATACGATAAGGGACGAAAAAAAGTACCTTGGCCCGGACGCTGTTTACACAAAATGAGTCAGTGATGATGACGGGGAGGGTGGGCAGTGGCGTAGCGAGGGTTAGGGGCGTGATTTTTCGTCTCTTCCCGTCATCATCAATGAATTACCTTGCGTGAAGGGCCCCCAGGGTATGATAGACGGTGCCCGCCCGGGGCATGGTATTTTTTCACCCCCTCTTCGTCTTTGACTTTAAAAAGTGACACACGCTTTAAAGTTTTGTCATCATGGCCAGTGGCGTAGCGACAATAAGTAGGGCCCGGTATGTGTGATTTTTTAATCCCAGTCGTCATCAGTGGCTTAACAAGTGCAAATCTCAACAAGTATGATATTTTTACTCCCCTCATCATATGGTTTTGCAAAGTGACATAAACTCAGTAATGTTTTGGCTCCATGGGCCTCCCTAAAACTGGCTCCCTGAGCTGACCCACTGATAAATGGGTTTTCTATATTTATATTTAGTATATTTCAAACAGTAAAAATCCAAAGCCTAACAAAAATGTTTACCTAAAATATAAAACCAAACACAAAGCAAGCGTAGGATGCAACTGCGGAATTCGAAAACATTTCTCTGAAGAATGTTTATTCTGAAGATCCTCAACATGTGAGGCGAAATAACAAAAGATGGAGCACTTATATGAATAAAAGACGCATTAAATACCTAATTATTGAAATTAAATTAAAAATATAAGGTGCGCTCTTAATATACAAATAAAAGGCCACCCTTTAGCAGTAAGTGAATGCGTATAAAAAAATAAAAGATGAATTTTAGAATTAGTGACGGGAAAATAACTCTAAATTTACATGAATATCTTTCTAACAGTTGACTTATGTTTTCCATTCATCCTCGGAAAGTATTAATCTCACATATCCAGTGGCGGAGATTGGGTGGCAAAAGTGGGGGGGGGGGGGGATTTACAGACGCCTAAAAGTACCTTGGAGTATAGGGAGTAGACAACAAAATCTTAAAAGTTAGTTCCAAAATTAGCTTGCTTCCCCGCACACTGTTATTTTTTTTATAATTCCTAGTTTTAGGCAGCTAAAATGAAATAAAAATTTTATATTTTCCTCAAAAAGTGGGGACGCAAGCGCCGCCACCGCACATACCAGTGAAATTCAATGACAAACTTAACACTAGACACTTAATGATAACAAAAATTTTAGGTTTAGGTTTAGAAAAAATAGGCTTGAGACGTATGCTTGCTATGATGCCGTTTTGTCTCGAATTGAGGGAACAAAAAATTGAGACCAAAATCTTGAATTGTAAACAACACAAGTGAGTCGACCTCACCGTCTACTCCCCCTCAATTTACCGACAACCAAAGGACGGAAGTAAGTTTATTATTCACAAACATAACTGATATACACAAAATAGCGTCACAATCGTTGCCATACGGTTAAAATAAAATTATAGTAAATAATCAATCAAAAGTTTAAAATAAACACAAAGACAGTGCATTACTACTTCTAGCTGCAATTTCAAATTCATTGAAACAGAGGGCATGGGCGAGTTTTCTGTTTTGTTTATTTGCGTTAAAGTAGGGCCTTAAAGGAACCTTCAAAATTTCAACACTCTGTTTGATGTTATTAATCTATATACAGTGATCTCTCGCTTATGCGCGGACGCAGGGGACAGCAAAAAAAAACAAAAAAACAAAGCTCGCACATGTGAGAGACGTGCATAAGTGAAAAACTACAAAATGGAGCTTAAATGTGAAACATCAATACAGTGTACATATATTGTTAATTAATACTATGTATATACTACTGAAAAATATAAATAAAATTGTTTTCAAAATGCAAATACGTGTATAACTTCCGTTAATTATATTTTAAGAGCACAAAGGAAATGGAAATGCTCCCGATTTTTAAAAATCTCTCTAAATGTCGATTCTGGGATATTAAAATGCTCCGCTAAAGCTTTTTGCGAGGTGCAAGGCTTTTCTTCGAATTTTCTAATAACGTCCATTTTAAACGAAAGCGACTATTTCGTTCTTTTCACCATTTTAAAACGTAACCATCTAACCAAACCTCCAAAGATGGCTCTTTCGATAGCGATCAATGCCACGTGGTACACACCGTACTAACCTCTCTAATTGGTTGCTGTATAAATGCGACTTTTACTGACGTCAATCACAAGAACCCCCTCGTACACCCCTGTGTATAAGTTAGAGGAATCTGAACAATAGAGGAAAGGCGACGAAATGCATTCCTAGAAGTAGAACAAAATTGAACAAAAACAATTTTTGTGACGCGCATAAGTGAGAGGTGCTTTTTCAGTGCGGCGCATAAATGGATAAGAGTTATCAGTGTTTTCCTATATCCCTGGCCGGGACCGCGAAAATAACGCGCATAAAAGAGAGCGCGTATAAGTGAGAGGTCACTGTATTTAAAATGATTTGGTAAAAAAACCTTCACCAAGTTCGCCAGCCTCAACCACTCAACCGATTTCGACAAAGTCTAAATATGTCATCAAAGGTTGCCTGTCCCCCCCCCCCCCAATTTTCGAACGAAATCGATAAAACATTCCTCCACCATACATTCTCTATATGTTTTTTCGATTTCTTTCAAAAAATGGGGGTGGGGGTGGGAGCAGGCGACCCTTGATGACATATCTAGACGCCATAACCTTTCAAATGACAAAAATATGTCGAAATCCGTCTGGTGGTTGGGGCTGGGGGATTTCTACAAGGTTTACCCATAGGCAATGTACAGATGAGAAGTGTTTTTGGTATTTCGTTCGGAAATGGAGGGTGGTCAAGATGTATGATGTCATATGTTATCAAGAGCAGGCGACTCTTGATAACATATCTAGACGTCATAACCTTTCAAATGGCAAAAAAATTTTCAAAATCCGTCGAGTGGTTGGGTCTGGCGAACTGTCTGAAGGTTTTACCATATTATTTTAAATATATAGAGATCCCAACGGTTCCATTATAATGGCGTGTCAAAAATATTGTAAAATACCTAGTTTAGGTTATGGGAACTGTTTATTTAGGGCGATATCATTCTGTATTTATGGATTTGAAGAATTTCATGCCAAATTTCGTGAAAAAGTTATACAAAACATTACAACTAGATGAGGTTTATTGAAAGATTTTACAATTTTAAAGGAATCTGTTGTCTACAAAGAATATGAAATCTACTATTGTTTTATGGTCTGTTCCACTGATCTTCATGCAGTATTTAAAACCGAAAAAATTAGTGTCTGAGAGCTTCGAAGCAGCCAGGTGGCTAGGACAGTGCTGAGCAAAGTGAGTGCACGTCGCGAACCAGCCCGGAGGGCGGCGAGAGCGGCTAGTTAATGTTTAAAATGAAGTTTCTAATGTTATGGCTTAAAGATAATTCGAAAATATTAAATTTCATGTTTCTATTGTTATAACTCTCACTTTTTACTTAGAATAAGAGCCTAATTTTGTGGAAAGGTTACCATAATTGTTCTTTATCGCTCTTTTAGGCTCTTTGTGTACTCAAGAAAGAACTGCTTCGAACTTGGCGCTTGATATGGAAACCAATTGGATTTGGCGATCGCTTAGATTTGAGGGTTACTGGGGAACGGAAGTGAAACCTCACCACGGACGTTCTGTGAAACCAAAATAAACAAATAAAAAAAACGCGTCCATTATTAAAAAAAATATTGCAAAATGGGCGAAAACAGATTTCGAAAGCTAGATCCCAGATACTAAAAATTGGAGAACTACTGTAGTAGCGTCTAAAACCAGTGCCTTAAATCACTTGGTCATGGTGCCACAAGGGTTGACTTACTATTTATAGCGTATGTCACAGATATTTCTCTTCGACCATGTGCTTATACAGGTGAGCTCATAATGTCTATTCATTGTGTGTGCGTTCGAACTTTTATTGCAACTTCATCGAAGTCAAATATACTTGAAAAAAGTCAAAACGTCAAAAGAACAGTTAGCCCTAAAATTTAACGAAAATTGTACGGCTTGATTGTACTCAAAGAAGGGATTATCCTCTTGCAAAAATAAAAGATTTCACCAAGAATGACGACATGCCGCTTGTTTTCAACCAAAGTTTTCTCCATCAGGTCAACACATTTTGAACAGTTGCTTTGAACTCAAAACATTTAGGATATTTTCCCTTATTGTTGGTAAAGTTAAATTATGCTATGAAATTAAATATACACAAATTGCTGAGAATGAAAGTTTATGGCACTTCATAATTCATTTCAAGAAACCTTCAGTTTCAGATTAGTAATTAATCCTCCGAATGTCAAATTTTTAAAATCACTATTTAGATGCAGCGTTTGCAAACATGTTCAAATACCTTTAAACCAAGCTAATTGTTATTTAAATGCAAAACTTTATTAGTATATTAGGATTCAACGCTATAATAGTACAAAGTAAACACTTTAGCTTTAGAAAATCGAAGGAAGCAGCAGGAAATAGATTTAATTCCTAACCTCGGAAATCGTAGGATAAGCAGCCAGAGGATTAATCTGACAAGCAAAATAGGAAGAAAAAAAATTGAGACATTTTTGGAACAGTATTAACAGTTAGGGGCCGAAGCAGCCAGCTATATGCCAGACAGTTTTATTTGAAATGGTGATACAAAAAGAAAGAATACCACCGACACATAAATCGAAGGATTATACATAATGTGAACCATCATAATGAGACACCACTTGTAGTAGTAGGAGTGTCTTTGTAGGATGAATTCTAATATTCATTTTCAGAAATTCTGAAATCTTTGGGATAAAATACTTTCTAACATGTTTAACACCATACTGACTTCAAAAATCATTATGAAGTTTACAAAATAATCTTTTAAATAATAATTCTAATTTTGACAGAAGCTTTTCTTTTAAATGAAACCGGAGACGTTATCTGTCTGGAAAAATGGAATGCTGGCATGGAAATTTCAAAGCAAATTTTGGGTAAATATGCATCGTAAAGCAAGGAAATACAAGCAAGTTCTAAGAAAAGAAACCGAAAATGCTTTCTACATGAGGGGTATGAATGAATTAAATAATCTGTTATGAAAATTGTTGTTGGTGAACATTAAAAAAAAATTCTTTTTTTTCCTTGAAAATTTTTTTGTTTTCTTTTGATGTTTTTTTCGAAGTAGCGAACTTGCTGGTATTGGCATCTGCATCTAGTTTCTTGGTACACATTAAAGAGAACGGGTTTTTTTAATGTTTTTTGTTGTTAGTGGTGTGCTGTCAATGGATACTTCACTGTCTCAGAGGTATATAACCTTGCTTATGAACTTATTTCATCAATGAAGATCGTATATTTTGTACTCTGCCACAGAATTCTTTTCTAGTCTTGATTCGTGCACACATTTCCGGAAGCATGGAATTCCCCGATGTGGTAAACTATAATGAAAAGTTTCTGTTAATTCCCAGACTATAGACTAGCTTCTCGAAAATCCTGGGATATGGTATATTTTGGAGGGCATGCAGAAATTATTTTCGACGCAAAAGGAATCGCGAGTGATTCGAAGAATTATTTCGAGTAGAGAAAACATCTCTCCCGATTTTTTTAACCAACTATAGATATTCTCCAGTATTTGATTTGACCGTGGTAAGGTCTTAGTAGTAAAGGTTTTGGCTTCGGGATTGAAGAATGACCGATTTGAGACCCGTTTTCGTTGAAGACTCATCGTAAATGTGAGTTTGGTGCAAGTTAAATCTAATGTCGGTTAAACATCCTCGCATTGTTGTGGCTAAGGTGTTGTCCTCATCATCTGAGCATAGTTCAAGCTGCTGAGTTTCGTCTTAAAATAACCCTAGTATAGCTTCAAAATGGGACGTTAATGTAATTAAATTCAACTAACCCAAAATTTAATTGTTTTTAAAAACGAAATTTGTTCGAAATTCTTGCATAATAGTCATCGAAAGTTTTTAAAAGCTATTTTATTTGTTGACATTTTCTCCTGCTTGATTTCACGACTTTACTTTCTAACATACCGACCCAGATCCCCTTGATCTACTACTACATGCACTTCACCTACAGCGAAACCTTTCCAAGCCGAAACATTCCAGCTTCCGAAACAGACAGGCGAACGCCGTAATTATGATACATCACAGACAAGCAAAACAAATAAGGGACTATTCAAAGTTGCTCAGTCACCATGAAGGCAAGAGGGTTCGATTAAGGAGCTCATATTGTCTTAATTCGCATTCCTAGTGTGATTTAGCTCCCAAACTCGGCAGTTAATGGAACTAATAAGAGAAAAATTTTTCCAACCAGAAATCAACGAGAAAGACTCGGAACAAAAGACTGCGATCTTTTGAAAGAGGGCGACGCTATTAACCCTTTCTTTTTGGGTGTTATTCTTGCTCCATCCCCCGACTGCACCCTCTTCCCGCCAGCGGGAAAGGGGGGAGGTTCAAATCGCGAATAAAACGGAATCGTCGTTTGTTCTGTTCCGAGATAAATCATTCCGTCATTGTTTCCCCTCAGGAAACTTCTTTCTTTAACGTGATTTAATTACTGCTTTAATTGAATTGAGTTTTCTGAGGATAGAGAGAGAGAGAGAATCAAGCAAGCAAGGCCCCCTCTCTTCGTTCCTGCGGTCCTTTTTGAGGACGGGTTGAAAATTACAGCAGGATTAAATCCACAATGCTGAAATTTAAATTAATACACTCTTCTCCTTTCCTCCTTCGTAGGAGAAAGTGAATAAAAGGGTTGATGTTTTTCTCCTACGAAGAAGAGGAAGGAAACGGCTCCGAGGCAGCAGAATTGTTTTCGAGGGAGACATTTTAGTCTCGAGGAGTCAAAAGAATAAGTTAGTTAGAATTATGAATAATGCAGTCTCTCTCTTTCTCCTCTTTATTTATTTTTGAAAAGATTATAGAGGAAAGAGAGGAGAGTGCGACAAATTGCAAATATTAGTATGGGCGACGAAAAAGAATTTTCGGGGAAATTCACCGGCAGCAAATATTTGTAAAAGCGCGCTTTTATTTGAAAATTTTCCAAAAACAAACATTAATTGCATTCTAACATTTTCGAGACAGTCATAATGTCTTTTTAAGAAAATCTATCCACCCTGGGGCAAGTAATAATGGTATGAAACTATTAATGCGTTTGATGAAACTGAATATTTAATATTTCTTTAAAAGCTCAAGTTTAGTTTCATTAGATTCATTTTATGCGTTTTGGATTCTAAGAATAGTCGAAAATATGCTTATTACTTTATTGTTTCACGATGAGAACTATCAACAAAAGGTGCTTACGTTTGAGCGAAAGACTTTTATATTTAACAGAACGATATGCCTAGCTCTATAAGCTCCCCACTGGGCCAGACATAAATTTATATTTGGCGTAATTTTTTTTCTGTAAGCTTTTATACAACTTGACTGTCGAGTCCTCAAATCTTGAGATCGATTTCTTACCCACTTCCAATCGAGCTACAGCTTTGAAATTTAGCACAGTGTTGCGTTTCCGGAGGCAATAAAATATTATGCAAAAAAAATTGCAATCTATACCTATTTTAAACCTAACGAAATGATATTAAAATTGTAGCCCTATATTTGGGCGATAAAGTTTGGAAAGTGGTAACCTCACGTTACGTAGGGTTGTAACAACACCACGAAGCTAACAGAGAATACGCTATACTTCCGGCGCTGCACCGATGAATGACGTAATATCTCGTGTTTCTACGCGTCTTGGGTTTACTTTCTATTAGAATTCGCCAATAACCAGATTTCTTTTACTTCTTGTGCTCCAAACGTTTCGTACTCAAAGCAAAAAGAGAAAGTTGTGTAGATCGATTCTATTTTTTTATCTATTACATTGTTGGTAATAATTGTAAGTTATAACGTAATATATTACGCATTTATATTTCAGAAAGTTAATGTCATTAAATCATTTTAAAAATATAATTGTACATATGTATATAATAATTTTAATATGTGTTTTATATTGGATAATTCAATAATTGAACATGTCGTGTGTATTCGTGTCAGCCGTCACTAAAAAGTAGAAAATAAAATAAATATAAAAAAATTTAAAGGTATAAGCTTTTATTCATACGAAAAAATGAACGCAAAAGTTGAAAATAATTTTTCTGATTACAATAAAATGCATGGTTCGAACAAAAGCGTGGGCGCCTTATATAGCACCTTATATATTGCGTATATTTCCTTAAACAAATAGAATAGTCCTAGAAGGTAAAGGCGCCCACGCTTTTATTCAAACCATGCATTTTATTGTAATCAGAAAAATTATTTTCAACTTTTGCGTTCATTTTTTCGCATGAATAAAAGCTTATACCTTATTTCTGTTATAAAACTATACACGTGGGAAAATGTTACATTGTCTGAACATGCAAATGTAAAAATATAACAGGTGTGATTTCAACCCTGTTTCAAAAATCCCCAAAACTACCGTGGAATAAAAATCCGACATAACTTAAAATAATATTGTGTAAAAATAAATGTTAATCCTCCAAATTTGAAACTTTTGGAACTTTTTAAATCGCTGTTAGATGCAATATCTGCAAATAGGTCTAATTACTTTTAAAAGGAACAGTATGTAGTAAGAGGTAAACACACTACCCAGGGGAAATCTCTAGATTCAGGAGAAAATAGATTTATCTCCGATCCGCGCAAACCGCGGGAAGCTTAACCTTCCAGCAGGTGCGCGTATGTAGGAGATAGTAATATTGCGCATTTTATAACATATTTATATCATTATTTTATAATTTTAAATGCAGTTTTCACTTATATAATCTGTGTTTAGTATTGATCTAATAAATGCAGATTACAAAAGTGAAAGTAGCATGGATTTTTAGAAAAGAACACCATATAAATATGTAATACGATGCACGATATAAGTACCTCAGACATACTGGAGCCTTCTGGAAGGATCGCACATATTTTCAAATAATTTCATTAGCAAATAGTATAATTTTTAAAAATGTATTAAAAATTCATTTAAGTTTCACTCCATCATTTTTGAAAGCTACTTAACTTTTGGGTTTCTCAATATTTTTAAAGGAATTGTTTTGCGGGGGTTAATCTGGAAATCGCAGCAATTGTATCTTTCTTTGATGACAACTGAAAATGCAGTATGATGAGAAAGACATTTTGATGTTGATAATGGCTATACATTTTACCTTTCAGCAGTGGCGTAGTGAGGGTAACTGGCGCTTGGGTTGCAATATGATTTTTTCTCCACCAGTTGTCATCATTGGCTAAGCAGGTTAAGTGCCATCAGGAGCATGTTTT
>BGPR01000132.1:1179511-1213270 GCA_013235015.1 Araneus ventricosus | reverse complement strand
TTGGCTAAGCAGGTTAAGTGCCATCAGGAGCATGTTTTTATTTTTTCACCTCCTGTTCATATTTACTTTAAAAGTGGTATAAACTCACAAACATTTTATTTTCATGGCACCACCTAAGACAAGAGCCCTGAACATCGATAGGGTGATTCTAAAATCATGGGACAAACTTTAAGGGTATGTCATGTTTTAAAAATGACTTGTTTCTTCTTTCCTGACCGATCCTTAAAATTTGTCCCATGATTTTAGAACCACTATGTATAACACTCTTGCCCCTCCACCGTTATGCCACTGCCCCTTAAATATT
Source organism: Araneus ventricosus (assembly GCA_013235015.1). Taxonomy (NCBI): domain Eukaryota; kingdom Metazoa; phylum Arthropoda; class Arachnida; order Araneae; family Araneidae; genus Araneus; species Araneus ventricosus. Next base: position 1,212,966 of record BGPR01000132.1, on the reverse strand, counting down.
AGATTAGAATCTGAAGCATGGACATAACATACGTTGAGATGAAGAAATGTTGGTAAGAAGAGAATGGTTCATGAAATGGTAGAAATTTTGGAAAATTGTCGCGTTAATCAATAAATTATGCATAGTATCATTACCAATAGAATTTTAGGAGGGTATTGCGACTCAAAAGTAATTCAAATTTCGTTTAATGAGAACAATAATATTTCACAATCTGCTCAGTATCTAGACTATCATTACTTAAAATTGCTCTACATTCCTTATCCTTACAATTATCTTTGAATGTTACACTTTTTCTAAAACAAAGTTTGAGAAACGAAAGATATTGAGTCTATATAAATCATTAACTGCAAAAAAGGAACAAGTCACAAGATGGCGACATAAAAAAAAAACAGGCGACATAAAAAAAAAAAAACACTACTAATTATCGTATCTGGTGAAGCAAATATTTTCTCCCAAAAATGTGAGACTGTCTTCTAATACACATTTCTTATGCATTTTTTATTTTAAAAATAACCATTCTCCTTTTAAAAAGGTTTTGTGTCTTGGCAGTTAGAAATTCATACTTAACAAATGTGGATGAGAGAAAGTGAAAATGAGAAATTGCGGCTATATCCAGATTAAAATCATCCCTGCAAATATTCATATTCAACTTTATATACCATAGCCTAGTGGTGAACATGGCGAATTTGATGAAAATGAAACAATTGTTTGCAAGTATACAGTGCGGAAAATATTAGTAAATAATTATAGAAGTTCAAAGACAGGGTTGTCGGTTTGCAAACAGAGAAAGATGCTCCAAAAAATACAGTGCAGTGTATTTCGCTGTTTTGGATCCCATTCCATAAAATTTGAGAAGTCAAATTCAGAACTAATATTTCCAAAAGAAAACCTAATAATTTAAGTATATGTCTAGTTTGTTGAGACGCAATTGCAAGGTTTTTCCAACGTAGGATGAATATGAGGAAACATGTCTTAATTATTGAGATATTAAATCAGTCCCCAAGATTCTAGATATTGTACTGTATTCGTCACTAACACCAGGAAATCAGAATTCACAATGTGTGTTTTAAATTATTTTTATTTCTGGCCGGGCACAAACAAGAAGACACACATGGCTACAAGCACTGGCATGGACAAGAAGACAGAGACGAAATGCATCTACCCCAAATACACAATGAAAAAATTAAACGTTATAAAATTCCGAGGGAAACATTTAGGTAAATAATACCATCATGGCGGGTCTTCAGCCATTCCCCACGTCAACCGTGCTTGGCGTCATTTCTCTCTCTAAGGAACCGTCTCTAGAGTTCCTAGAATTTTTGTCGCTCATGTCGCAGTTGTTACAATATGTTTGAAACCTACCCCGAATGTATTCCAGAATATCATAATAATTATAATATTATAATATATGTGGCATACTTAAATTCTGTGCTACCAAAATATATATGCTGCTAGGGGCATTTCATAAAACTACGCACAAAATTATCAGCTTGTCGCACTTTTGTTTATAATATCGATATTATTCCATTCAGTTTCTGAATACTGGAGTCCAACGTAGAACATGCTTTACGTTGCTCTACGTGGACGATAATCTTTAAACTTAACTTTTATAAATCGCAATACAAATTAATTAACACGAAATTTTGCAATCTGCACTATAAGATTTCTTCTCAGAATGGAGAACAAAAGCTTTCAGTAGAGTTTTCACCTTTTCCTACGCAAAACTCCAGACTTCTTACTTCTTTGTTTACTTCTTACCTATCAAAAAAAATATCCTCGTATCTTATTTCTTAATCCTTTTCCAATAGAAAAATATCTGCGTATTAATTGCCTTCAATTGAAAAATGATTACCAATTTTCGAAGGGAATCAAATCTTTCTTAAGAGACAAAAATTAAAGTTTACGCAATTAGTTTAAGATATAACCATTTTATGCGGGGAATCTTAAGTAATTAAGCACTGATTTCCAACAAATGCTGTGCTCTTATGGTTCAAAACTAGTTAGAAGCTTCTGGAAAAATTTTTTACTGTAAAACTTTTATGAGCTTTAATTTGTAAGTAGCGTGACAAAAGCAGAAATGAGAAAGCGATGGAAACATAAATTTATTTATAAACGAAAAGCAACCAATGACATTTTATAAAAATCCAAAACAATGTAAGTAAATGAATGTAAGTAATAGAAAGAGGCACAGTAAAAAGCTTCATAGAAAAAGACCCAGCTTCAACATTCACATTTAAGAGTGCTTGTGGATCACACTAAGTTCACAGTTTCATGCACTGCTAATAAATGAGAAGGCCGAGTGATTGAATAGTCAGGGTACTGGCATATCTCATGAGGGTGTGAGATTCTTCCCAGTCCCGTCCATTTAGCCGGTTCAGACATGAATTTAAATTAGTTGTAAGGTGCAGGAATGCACTGCAGTTATTGCTTCAAATAACCGAGACAAGAATCTCCGCCAGTTGCCTTTAAACCTTAGTATTGTGCGCAATGATATCTTTAGGTTTTAACTTGATGAAACAGAAAATTCATCATGGATCAAAATCAGACAACGATTCTAACTTTAGGAGCTTTCTTTTATCTCGTACTTGTCCAGAAATAGCTAAATATAGTAGTGAAATGCCCGCCAACTCTCTGTCTCATTAACATCTCAGTGAATACTAGTGATCCAGTGAAAAAGAGTCTACTTACATGTGATTGGCATGGATTCAGCTATGTTTTGATGAAATAAAATAATTTTCAATTATGAAGTTATACCGCAGTTTTAAATAAATAAATACCACTTATGTATTTAAGCTAAACAGCATTTTGTTTGAAGAGAGTCAAACAGATATTCATAATTGTTTGTAAAATTTCTTAACCATGCATTTCTATTTGAAATAACCGGAAAAAAGTTTTCAGATTGTCACTTTCATTAATTGCAATGTTCGGTAAGTAAGTGCAAAGCTAAACTTACCTAATGTAGCTTTAACCTTAACACGTTAATTCATTTAAAGAGTAAAACATCATCAAATCTGTGGAACCGCGCATAACATGTGGCACAATAACAAGTAGAAAACCGCTCGCACAGCGAAAATGAAAGTCATTAATCTAGAGGCGGCATCATTAGGCAAAACAGTATTCGGTTCAGCTCCCGGCTGCTCTGTTGCTTCTTGGGTTGTTAATCTCGAGTAGTTTTCATTAGAGTTAAATAAGCAAGGAATCGTAAAATCATAACTTGTTACTGTTACACAAGAGTGCGGTTGGCCGCGGATTGTATAACACGTTAAGTGCTTTCTTAATAGTCTGTTGTTCAAAATTAGTTAAAGATTTCTTCCTTTGCAACGATGCATTTCAACCAGCACAACATGGTTTAGATGGCTGCATTTTGAAAAAGTGACAGAAATTTTGAATAAATGTTTCATTAAAGATTTATTATAGAGTTTAAGAAGGAATCATATCTAGCTGTCTCTGTCACGAGCTCTAAAAATCATCTTCAGTCTTCAGATAGAATTTTTCTTTTGTTATGTGTCATCCTCATATTTTTACCTTCTCCTGAGATTTTGACGAATATTCACTTTTTAAACTCCCCGAAGTCTGAAATGCATTTTTGAAATTATATCTGTCTGCCTGTGAAAACAATAACGCAACGGTCTAGAAGAAAGTGGCTCGGTTTGTGGTCTTTATACAAAACTACACATTTCTCGCAAATTTTGGATGAAATCCGTCTGCGGAGGATCTGTCCCACCATATGCAAGTGAACACGATAATTAGAAATGTAATACACGTGTACAATTGTGGTACTACAGCAGAATTGGTAATGCGCATCAAATTTGGGGATCAAGCCCATCATTAGTTTTACTGTCTGTCGGTACATATATTCGTATGTATACAGTTTCTGCTCGTCTATTAGGGTTGCAGTCCCCCCTGAAATTATTTTAGAAGCTTGTATTTTCGTTTTTATTCTAATTGGCTTTCTTTTCTACTTGGAGACTTCAATGATCAACGAAAATGGCAAAAAAGTAATAAAAAACGTAAAAACAAGACGGGAACTCGATCTAGAATTAAGAGAGAGGCGGACCAGGGCTGCATAGAGTTTTGTCCCTCCTCAGGTTCAAAATTCGTTCAAGATGAGGTCATGAAAATTTTGTATCGTTGTGACCTCATGGCTTATATAAGTGAAAACACTTTAACTTTACTCACCTGATCATAAGAATCACTAAGGGCACTACAATACTTTCGATAATTTAATGAAAACACAATGAAATAACTAGCCAAAAATGTTTTCGACCGCGTTAATGCTACAAGTACGAGTGGAATGACCACAAAAGTGGGAAAATTTTCAATCCTGCCAAACCAGAAAGCAATGCTGCCACATTTTTTTTAAAGAGATTAAGGCGTAGTTATCTGAAAAAAATCAAAAATTTTTGTTTAGCCCTGGATTTGCCACTGGTTTGAGAAAAATACAGTCGGATAAAGTCGATGGAGGGAATAAGATTTTTTTTTTTTGAATTTCAAAGATTTTTTCAAATTCGTGCTAAATTGAGAAGCCTTTTCATAATGATTTGTGTTATAATTACACTCTGATAAAGTTGTTTTCTGGGGGATTTTTTTGCAGTATCATTCCGGAAAATTAATTATAAATGCAAAAACATTTGGCACAACGCTAGGATTCAAACAACTACTACTTGCATAATTGTATATGATTTTTGCAGGCTGAAATTTTGCGAAATCCACCACAGCGCAGATTAAACTGCCGTCAGTGTCTCGCTTCTAAATAAAGAACATTCCCAAATTTCTGTTTTATACGTTTCGTACCTCGATTTTTTTTCTCTCTCTTTGGGTTCTAAAATCTTTGAGAGGGAGGCAAAAAAAGAAAGTCATCTTATAAAGTAATAAAAATAGCTCTTTCGAAATAAAAGGGTGTGGAGGACAACAAAACACCCGTTCGATCCCGTTGGCACCTCCGGTGAGAAGGGAGGCCCCCCGTAAAAGTTTTACGGCTACTAAAATTAATAGAGCGTGTAGCAGTAAAAATCATAACCTATTGATGCCGGCTCCTCATCTCATCTCCCGCACAAAACGGCTTTTCTTTTCAGGAGGCTCCAGATCTCAATTTTATGAGGGGGCGTCCCGAAATTGCTCCCCTTCCCTCACACATCAGAGGCTGTTGCTCTCGATCAGAGGTTCCCAACCTGTGTGATACGCGTACCCCTGGGGTAGGCGAAGGACGATTTGGGGGTACGTGAAATCAAAGTTGTTAATGGCGGAAACAAGAAAACATAAGGGATAAAAAAAGTTAGAGTATTTTGTTTCTCCAAGTGAATGCTTGCTATTTAATAACTATACTACTTGAATAGTTTATTGTAATGAAGTGTAATTTTTAGCTATCCTTACAAGTTAAAACGAAATAATTACAATACTGGTTTCATTTGCTTTGGTATTAAAATTACACTATTGTAAAAATAGAGTAAAATGGAAAATAAATTCTGAAAATGTTATTAATTCGAGTCATTTCACTTTTAAGCGAACTTAAGCTAACCTTAAAAATATTGATAAAAACCTCTTTGCATAGACGTATGGTTGGCTGGGGGAGTGTTGATAATAGAGGTACGCAAAAACGAAAAGAATAATCAAGGGGTAAGCGAGGGAAAGATAATTGGGAATACCTGCTCTAGATTAGAGGTTCCCAACCTGTGGTACGCGTACCCCTTGGGGTACATGGCGGGCTAGTTAGAGATATGCGATAGCAATGTTGATAATGGGGGAAAACGCAAAACATTAGGGATTAAAATGAACAGAAAAGTTATAGAATTTTGTTTCTCGAAGTTCCGATGAAAAGTAAAAGCATACACATGTTTAGCATTAACATCACCCCATGCCCCTGACGCCTATAACCTCTAGGGTTATCTAACCAATTTGATGAGAATGGATTGGAAAGGCGAACAAAACCCTCCGCTGGGCCAGCGCCCCCATCGGCACTTTATTTATGAATCAGAAATATGTTTAGCATGCAAGCCTGCAGATTCCGCCCTAGCCCAAGCCATGCGGGTGACAAAAGAGACCGCCGAGAAGCAGCCCACCCAATATAAGGGCACCCAAGTGCCCCACAGGTTACACAAAGGACAAACAGTCCAAGAAAGAACAAGTATAACAGTCAAGTATCAATGAAACAGCCAATATAACAGTAATGTAAATTAAAATTCTCCTAAAGGAACATAAAATATTTAACAAAGTAGATAACATGAGAGAAATTAGCAAATGAAATCAAATACAAACTACAATTCTCTTAATAAAAATAATTTAGGAACCAAAGAAAATAATATTACGTATATTATTTATATATATTTTATTATTGAAAGTTATGCATGTCCGAAGGCCTACTGGGCAGTATAGAAGAAAAGAGTACCAAGAACCAGTGGCGGCAATCGGGTGGCAGAACATTTATAGACACCTTAAAGTACCTGGCAATATAGGGGGTAGACAACAAGATTTAAAACTTTAGTTGCAAAATTAGTTAGCGTTCTTGGGCACTATTGATTTTTTCTAATTTATAGTTTTAAGCAGCTAAAATGAAATAAAAATTTAATTTTTCCAGCAAAAAGTTGGGGGGAACCCCCCCCCCCCGACTCGCCACCTCTGCCAAGAACCTGAATTTTAAAACAATGAAATATTTCATTCTTTTCACGAATACAAAACTTGTGGAAAGAACGTACTAGTCTTATGCACATATTTATAACAAATATGGTAGTAGACTTGACGCAGCTCCAGACATTAGATTATATCTTTCTTCATTTAAACTTTATCTTTTAAAACTTATCTCCATAAAACAAGCTCCAGGATTGCATTGACACTTTCTTTCACTTGAATAATATGTTACCATGATGGGTAAATCGTTAGCTTTCGCCATAAGTTAATGCGAAATTACTTCAATGCTTTTCTCATTTATTAGGAAGTGGAGAAAATACTTTCATAAATGGAATAAAATGTAAAACCAAAAATGAATCTTACAAATGTTATTAAGTTAAGCGACTGACTGCATATCCCACGATTTCCGTGAGTTGGGGGGCTGTTTTTTGCTCCATCCTGCAATTTTCACAGGCTAATGTGTTTACTTAGTATTTTTATAGCGTTCGATCATATCATACTAATAAAGCTTTGCATATAAATAACAACTCACTTGGCTCAACGGTATTTGAACACGTTTGCAAACGTTGCATCTAAATAGTAATTTCAAAAAAATTACACAGTCAGAGGGTTAATTCGAGTCGTTTGACTCTTAAGCTAATCTAAGCGCTTATCATTATTAGTAATAAGTTATTTTTGCAATGGGATTATTGGGGGGAATCATAATTAAAAACTAATCAAAGGGTACAGGAGGAAATGAAGGTTGACAACAGCTGCTCTAGACTACCAGAGCTTCTCAAACTATTTTCACGTGCAACCCCATTTAAGATGCAAAAATGCTCCATTACCCTATCCTGAACGAAAAATTATTTCCCGACCCCAAATGTTTAGACGGGTTCTGGAAAAATATGATAATAAACTATTAATCTATAATAAATAAAAAAAAATTTGATTTTGATTACTTTTGATACTTACTTACAGATTTTTGATACTTACTTTGCATGAAGACTGATTTTGAAACATTTTTGCCTACTTATATTGAAGAAGTTGATAGAAGCAGTAAATCTACGTTTTCGCGACTCCAGAATTAATGTATTTAACTCCACTTGGAGTAGGAACCGGGCGAATTAAAAGGAAGGCGAGCCAGGGACTGCGAGCTGAAAGGGGCCCCCGAAATGATAATTTTTTCTACTCTCTTCAAATTCAAATACTTTCTTACGAAGAAGCTATATTTTCAATCATTAGATCGAATGACGAGGCTTCATTTTCAATGATTATTAAATACTTCAGTAGTCTTTAGTATTAATAGATCAGTTCAGTATAAAAGACTAATCTATTTTCTATATTAAATTAGCTTTTTCAATCAATATCTATGGCAGAAATGTGGAATCATTCACCTACGATTTACCTCCATTTCTACCTCACAATTTTCTTTAAAGCCTACACTTGAAATGTAAAATTATATATATAGTTAAATATTTCAAATAATCAAAGATTGTGTTATATTTTCAATATATACATATATTAATCTAAAAATTAAAATTGAAATAAAGTTACCTTATCAATAATCATACAAATGAAATACAAACGATAGTTTGATTATATACTATTACTACTATGAAAAAGACAACCCAGAATTGTAATTCCAACAATAAAATGCCAATCGGTCTTGGGAACCAATATTTGTCGCATTAATCTAGATTTGTGGCGCCAACCCTCTGCGAAAGCCAATTGTTTTAAAAACAAAAAAGTAGGGGAAAAATCTCCAAAATCTTTCAAGATTAGAAACGATATATATATATAAAATTTATTTTTATATTTTATTTTTTATAAGAATTTTTTTGAGTATGTATGTTCGTTTTTTTGTTCTTTATGCACACCGAGACCGTTTGACTAACCTGGACCAATTTTGGCACAGTGATGGATTCACACAAGAGGGGGAGTCTAACGCCGTAAAATTACTTTTAAAATTATAATTAGATTTTTATTTATTTAAATTTTAAATGGTAAATTTGGGCGTTTTTTTTTTGTTTATTTCCGCGAATTTTCTTTCTTATTGATAAAGAAAAGTTATATATACTTTCAGTGTTTTAATTTATTGGTTTTTGCATTTTTTTCTCTTTGATGTTTATTATATTAATTTCTTGTTATATATTCTTTTTCATCCATGAAGAACAGTTATCCATGAACACAGTTCCCGGTGTTTTAATTTATTAGTTTTTGGATTTTTTTTGTCTTTAGATGCTTTATTTTTCTCTTTAAATATTGTTTTGAGTCGTATTAAAGGAAGTTGGTTCTTGCACCCCCCATTTTTATTGCCTTTTTTTATTTATTTCTCTTCATATATTATTCTTTTAAGTAAGATGGTTGATATAAACAGTTTTATTTTGAAGTTGAAGTTTTGTTTCATTGATTCTCTATATATTCGGAGAAAAAGAAACTGAGTGGTGGACATTGAAAATATTTGGATCCCGAGCAACCAAGTTATCAACTAGTTATTAATAAATGAGTCACTCAGAAGCCAAAGAGGATAATTCCATTTTTGATGTCTTCTGGTTTTTGTAGATTATGATGGAATTTATGAAATTATTTTTAGTTATTAAAAGATTTACTCGTTGCTTCATTAGAAGACTTTATATACTTTCGCTAATCAAATTAATAAACCGAAAATTTTTAAAATTATTGTATTAAAAAACATGAATTTTCTCGATTCTTTTTTCTGGAATTATCCGCATTGGCTTCTGAACGACTCAAATATAGAGTTATGATGTTCAAAAGTATGTGAAAATATAAATGCTATTTTAAAATAAAATGAAAGTCTAGTCGAAATATACAATACATACAAACAGTACTTTCAGAGAGCACGGAAGATTTCAGTCCCAGGGGTCTCCAACCAGCTTAATCTGCCCCTGGTAGAAACAGGGGTCTCCAACCAGCTTAATCTGCCCCTGGTAGAAACAGGGGTCTCCAACAAGCTTAATCAGCCCCTGGTAGAAACCTAAGAAGGAGCTCTGATCTGATCAGGGCTTGTTAAGCTTTTCTTTCTCACGACTTCGAGTGGGTAATCTAAACATTAATTTTATTGTCAACATCCCTTTTTCTCAACTAATACAAAGCCTACAGCGATGATTAAGGTATTAGTCAATAGGATTTCTTTGAAGACGTCTGAAATAGCCTTCTCAGTCTATGATAAAACACAATGCTTATTTAAAATTTAAGTTTTAAAAATCTAAAATAGCATAGACATTATGGTGGATCGACAATCTAGTGATAAACCTAAGAATACGAGCGAGCATAGCAGAGGCGTGCTTTCTCAGTGCTATTTAGCCTCGCGTTTTCAGATCAACGAGAGCTATCGACTGCGACAGTTGAAAGTGGCAGTTACGCAATCCGTGCTTTCTGTTTATGGTACTTTGAAAATGAGTATTAGTAATAAAATCTACTGAGTTTTAAGAATAGGTTCCCCGTTGTCATTTTTATAAATGCCATAGGCCTCATGGAGGCGCAACTGCCTCACATCTTTTTCTCTATTTCACAGAACTAACTTATATAAATCACGTTACTTATGTAGCCTTTTCTAGAGTCACTAAATATAACAATATTTTTCTATCGGTTACCGAAAATGACAAAAAAAACCCAAAAAAACAAAACAAAGCGATCACGTTCTGACACCAGATATTGTATACATAGAAGCACGAGGGTAAGTCATTAAGTAAGTCACAAAAGATAAGAAAAAAGTAATTTACCATTATAATCACTTGGAAATAATTTTATTTTTCAACATAATCTCCAACAATGTTGATGCACTTATCCCATCGTTTTATCAGCGCCACAATCCCAGCTGCATAAAATTCTTTGAGTTGCTGTCTCATTCACAGTAGGACTTCGTGTTGAACATCACCACCATCTCATCGTCATCGTCGTCGTCAGATGAAAATCGCTTGGGGCTAAGTCTGGATTGTAAGGTGGATTCTGCAGCATTGACCAACCAAATTTAGCCCCAAACGATTTTCATCTGTTTGGTCCAATAAAACAACATCTTGGAGGAAAACACTTTGCAGATGATGACGACGTTCAACATGAAGTCCTACTGTGGAAGAGACAGCAACCCAAAGAATTTTATGCAGCTGGAATTGGGGCGCTGATAAAACGATGGGATAAGTGCATCAACATCGGTGGAGATTATGTTGAAAAATAAAATTGTTTCCAAGTGATTATCATGGTAAATTATTTTTTCTTATCTTTTGTGACTTACTTAATGACTTACCATCATACTATAAATTTTAAATACATTCAAGACAATAAACTGCTTTTACTATTTTGTATATACACTTCATTGAGTAGTTAATTACAACAACCCAACAAAACACTAAATCATTTGAGGGAGGGGAAGGTTCAGTGTGCGAAATTATCACACAGAATTATTCGTTAAAATAATAATATCAAGGCCTTGAATAGCGGTGAAGGGATAGAAAGTTTCTAGTAGATTTTTTTTAGTAATTTTTAGTAGATTTTATTGAAACGATTTCGATTGCGGTAGGGCTTTTTTTATTCATGAATTTTAGTGACGGACATTTTAAAACCCTTTATGTCATGGTGTTGCATATCTGCAACGAACCCAAAAGGCGCTATATTTTCCACATTAAACTCTTCAAGTCGATTTCAATGGTTGTTGAATTACTGCCACATTTTAGTTAACACAATATGCTCATATATTCCCCAACAGGTGGTGATACTGAGGTGGTTTTTAAAAACAAAGTTTCAGTTGACACTTAAACATTTTCACGAGGTTGCTCCTGAAACTTCTGTAGAATTTAGTGAAGTTAAAAAGAGTGGGAACATCCATTTATGAGAAATGTGGTGAAGGTCTTTGTTAAAACAAAACTATGAATTGTTTTAAACACTGCAATTTTGAATTTTGATGCCATTTTGCATTATGTTACAAAAATGAAAAAAAAAACTTTTTTGTCAATAAATTTTTATTTTAACGTGATAAATTTTTAAAATTATTTTTTCCATACTTACAATGATGTATTCTAATGTCTGAGTCATTTTTTTTTCAAATCGGAGTTGTTGAGACATAAAGGGTTAAAACTTCATTGAAGGACAGTAAGGGTACGCATAGGTTGTAAATTGTTTTGCTCTCTCCTATTTGGGACAGGCTCATAGTTTAACACGTGCGTAGACTACGAATTCCAGAACGCAGACTACGAGTTATCTCGTAGAAACTTCATACGATTGTATCAGCCTAGCTTCTGGGACCAGAGAGTGCAATTTTCCTTGGCACTGAATGAAAAAGTCCTGAAAGTGAATTATAAAGTCCTCCTTTAGAATTTGGTGATTTTAATGGGTACGCAACCAAAGAAAGGTCTTCATATCTGTTGGACTGTGACTGTCTGGTGGTTCGGGATCGGAGAATCTCATGCAACCGAATATCTACCTTGCGTATGGGCCTGATGTGCTTTAAATCTGCCATCGAGGGTCAACGTCCTTATTGTGATGTGTTGTGACAGTTTGGAGAGTGGTGTATCAGCTCCTGTTTCACCATCTGTCCACATTTCAAAAGCATGATGTATATCCCAAAATAGACATCGTGTAGCTTCAAAACGAAATTAATTTCATAACGGAAAAACGGAATTTACGAATTAACGGAGTAGCCGATTTAGACTCCCAATTCGTTTTAAGAGGTGAAATTTAAAAATTATACTAAACAGAAGACAGGTTTGTGTTATAGATTCAGAAATTCGATGTTTCATCAAAGGTGTTATTTATACGCGTGCTTCAATTTTTATGCTCTAGCAGCAAGTATCTCACACACATTTGTGACATTTTTAACCCAGATAAGTATCATTTCAATCTTTCTGATTGTGGTCTTAGCTCAAAAACTCATTTTTTTAGTTGTAACAATGTTCTTCTGTGTGTAGAGTATAAGACTATAATTAGTTTTTGGTTAATTTACGCAGGAACAGAGCTACTGGAAATTTAATTCACAATTTTGAAACTATGGTCAAATAAAAAGTGTAGTGCTTAATTCAACAGCCAGCTTTACAGATTTTCGAATGACGTCAATAAGGTATGTGGTGCAAAACCACATGTTAAGTGCATCAAGCTGAGTACAAATGCTGGATCGAATGTGGAACCTGCGATCCCACCCACCTCCAATGTTCGGGGTCTGAGATGGCCAGGTGGTAGGGTCTCTAATTAGAAAGCCGATTCCATCAAATACCTGCTGTGTATGAAGACCTACTACAAGTTAAATCTTACATCGAGGGTCAAACGTCCTTCTGCTGCCGGGAAGCAGAAGTTTGGAAAGGGGCGGTACTGGTTCAGGTATTGTCCTCTCCAGGTAACTACGGTTTAGTAGTTTGTTTTATAATAGACCTCATATTTCTTCAAACCGGGATGTTAAGGGGGCATACGACTGTTAAACCTCGAAAATTTTCGTCGAAAACATATATTATTCCCCAGTATTTTCTGAACAATTTAGAGCAATCCGCGTTAAAAAATTCCCATAATTATGAAAGTTTTAAATGAAAATGTATCAGCTCTTCAACGTAAACATTGAATATGGCCATATTTTTAAAGCTCCATATCTCAAAATGTGTTTTTTTTATATTGTGCGCACTATATATCAAAAACTATTCAATATATTTACATAAAACTTTTACCGAATATGTATTTTGCTATGTTCTACAAATTGAACCACATTTTTGTACATATTTCTCTAAAGAAGGTTTTGGAGGAGAGTTAGAAAAGTTGAAATTTTAACTATTTTTAACATTTTTATTTTAAATTGATATATAAAATAGAAATTAAATTTAAATGTTAATAAATTGCTATTCAGTTTTTTAAACAGACTGTTTGGATTATTTGGACTAACAAAATATTGTGTTTAGACCAATATTTCTTCCGTAATCATGCTCTCTAGGCGACTATCTCATTGTTTCTCAAAAAATTATACCCGTATTTATTACTCTCTCAAATAAACACATACCAGTATAAAGGTTTGAAAATGTGTGTACTAACAGATATTTTTCTAGAAAAAAAAATTGAATTTGTGAATTGCATTGTTTCAGAGATATAATGTATGGAATTTGACAGTTTCCCCCTATTTTTTCGAGGTTTAAGAGTTGTATGTCCCCTTAGCACATTAATGCTCAAGTCGTAATTTTTCATACGACTAATATTTTGCATACTAACATTACATGTCGTGAAATTAACTGGAAAATTACTAAAACAATCCTACCTGAAAAGCTATGTTTTACTTCCTTTCTAAGCCTAACGTTTCTTTTAGGCAAAACCCTATTAATGCAAAAAGAAAAACTATAAAAATCTAAAATTATGTGAAATTCGCAAAAGAAAACATATTTTTGCAATTGTATTTACTGATATATTTGTTAAATGCAAGAAAATTAATTAATTTACTGATATAAAATCAATCCAAGCGCTAAACCAACACACGATTTTGGTTAAATGCTGCCGTGAGTATGTTAATCTGTAAATGGTGCAACTTCGTGCAAGTATTAATTTGCACGACACACCAAAATCTAATTTTGTTAGGGTAAATAAATCGAATAACTTAGAATTATTTACGTTTAATTTTACAAAGAAACAGAAGGAAAACTTTCAGTAATTTTAAGTTTGATTGATTTAAGTGTAAAACTCGAGAGTATTATTTATCAGTAAGCTAAATTAATGCGTTTCATTTCGAAATATGATAAATCAATCACGATTTAATCTTAACACGCTTCGAAAATTCAGAAATGTTTTTCGTAAAAATCAAGTGCACGAGTTCATTTCTCGTAAAATATTAATTCCAAGATTAAATTCTAATAATCCCTAGCCACCGTCGACAGCTGTTTCTATCTATATCACGCTAATTTAATAAAGTCGTGTTGTCAGTTCATAAGAATATCTTTTTCTGATCAACGTAAAATGCTGAAAATGATTTTTAATTAAAAGAATAAGCCGAAATATAAGTTCAATCCAAATTTATTATACGATTGAAAGCATTATTATTTTCTTGTTGTTTTTGTTATGAAAGTAAATAAAAATTATTTTTAAGCTAGTAAACTTTAGGCGAGAATGGCATATTAATGATATTTCTTTAAATATTAGTTTAATACTAAAATGCTTTTAGGTTGTTGTAAATTTCGTGATGCAAAAATCATTCAAAACGCCGTGAAGGACAGATCTTTGGGCCTAGAGCTACTGAATTTGACACTTTGTTACTTCTTCGGATTTCTCAAAATTTTTGTTAGATTTTTAGTTAAAAATTAATCAAAAAATCAACGTTTCTCCTCAGGAACTTTGGAGCATATTATTGCATAGAAATCATTTTTACATCACTTTAAAATTCAAAAAATTAGTTTTGCAGTGAAAAAAAATTTCATTTCCATACACTTTTTCTCTACTTTTAATAAATTTTTCAAAATTAATTTTAAGCTCAATTTGTAACAATTTTTTATGTTGTTGTAAAGAAATTCGACCTTATTTTATTGTTTCATATTTTTCAGTCTCGTGTTTTACCCCTGCTAACATTATGTTAAAAAAATTGCTTTCTTTGGACATCAGACCAGAACCCCCTTTATTTCACTTTTATTAATATATCTTTAGACTGTTCTTTTTTCTTCATATTGCGCAATGTAAACGTGTAACGGCTGATGTAATCAAGCGGGACAAAAATCAAAGAGATAAATCAAGTCTAAATTATTATTAAACTAACGATGTTTCAGATTAGAGGTGTGAATTTCTTTTTTGACGTAGGACTACGTCCCTCCTATTGGGGTCTCAGGAAGGAATTTGATTCGCACGCCAAAACCCCATAAAAAACGTTGTATGGGAGATACTCTATATCTCGGTAACTACATATGTTAAAAACATAACTAATGTCTTATTTTAGAGATAAAAGGTAACAACAGAAGTTACAAAATAAAATTTGAAAATCTGAAAAGAGTCACTCGAGTGAAGTAGTCCTACGCCTTTAACATCAGCGGCAGTTTGAAAAAGACAGCCTCGTGTCATTCTTCTCTCGACACTCCATTTAAGAACTAAAATTCTTCTTGCTTGCATAGTTTATATTTTTAGTTAAATCAATTTAATATTTTTTTAAATATATGAAATATATCACCAAAAAGTTTTAGCAGCTTTATTTGTTTATATAAGAACATATTTTAATACTTTTCTATATTTTATGTTTAGAGAAAGGTTTTTTCAATAATAAGTCGCGAACGCGATTGAGTTAACATAGAATGTGTTGGCTTCTTCTTTCAGATTTTTCAATATTTGTAAGCAAAGACTGTTCAGAAAATTATCCTGATTTAAAATATTACATTTAAATTTGGGCTATGAAAATTTTAAATTAAATTAAATTAATTTCAATATGTTATGAATTAAAGTTTTATTTTTTTCCATTTTTGAGGTCACTAATGAATTTATTTTTAATTTTTTTTTTATGAAAATTTGGTTGCAAACTTATTCCCCCCTCCAAAATTGGGAACGCAAGTTGAAAAAAGATAGTGATAGCAAGTGAATAAAGAAGAGAGAAGTCCCGATTTAAGGCATTTCATATTTTTTGTAAACAAATATATTTCTAAATCAATAAGCGTTTTCTTTTTTAATTTTAAAATTTTAATTCAAAATAAAATTTTTTCTTGAAAAGATTTTCGATGAAATGAATAACTAAGTTAACCTTAAAGTCAATTTTGTAAGTATAAGAATTGTAGAAAAGAATCCGGCCTTACAGACTTTATCAAGGGTCACCTGCAGGCAGGGACCCTTTGTCAGGGACCCTTGACCTCAAAGATGGGATGTTTTCTGAGAGAGGTCTGACTTTTGTCTAAAAAATTGACCTCTCGTGACCCGGAAAATCCTAAGAGAAATGAAAGACAAAGGAATGATTACCCGCAAATAAAACTTCAACACAGCAAAACAATCACACCAAAAATTTTTTTGTTTCAAAATTAGACTATTAAAAACTCAAAATAAGCAGCCGCCAGGCATTAATTTCCCGTTATTATAACAAAATACACTACACTTCACAAAGAAAAGATTCAACTTACTCCTCCAGCCGAGAACAAGAAAATGGCTACTCACAGATAAATTCCAAAATTTCCCGCCTAATTTCCAGAATTTATTTTTATCATGATTAATCCTTTACATTTCAAAATGCATCATCCACTTTAGAAGCCGCTTATACCGCTGCATGAATGTGTACAAATCTCAGTTAGAAGTTGCGTCTAATTTTCCAATTCTCTTAAAAAAGGTCCGTTATAACGCTTCGCCGAAATCAAAAGAAGGAGTTCACTCATAATTCTATTATAGTTCCGCGCAACAACTTTACACTCGTGTTGTAAGAAAAGAAAAAAGGAAAACTTCATCACCATCATCTCAAATCATAAAGCAAAATCAAATCACACATAACAGTTTTTTCCACTTTCGCCCCCCCCCTTTTTCATTCCAAAACAAAAAAAAAGAGCAGAACAATAAAAAGGCGACCCCTTAAACTTTCATTTTCACACGGAAAAAGGGGGCGGACTCACAAAACTGACGAATAATAGTAATAATAATAATAATAATAATAATAGCAAAAGAGAGAAAGAGATAGGGGAGACGGCGAGAAGAAAAAAGGGGTGGACTAGAAAAAAGAGGGTGGAGAGGGGAGAGAGAGAAAGGAACAATGACATCTTTTTCTAGACACTCGAAGCGTATAAAACCCTATCAACATCTTCCGAATATCCTTCCCGTCCCCCCAGGTTCCCCCACCCCCAAAAGCGAGCTGTAAAAAGCACGCGTGCAGAGAAGAAGATAAAAAAGTAATTTGAATTTGATTACAGTCATAGATTAATGCGATGAATTTTAACGAGACTAAGAAAGAGATGAGGAAGAGCAAGGGATGCTGAGAGGAGAGAAGAGAAGGAGGATGGAGAGATGAAATCCGAAGACGGAGGAAAGTGATCCGCTTTTTTCTCGTTTTTTAACTCCTCTTTTTTTCCTTTCCTCCCTCTTAGAATTCCTCAACTTCATCCTTTTAGCTAAGGGGGTGGTTTATTCAAATATAAGGCGATTTTTTTAGATGTCATTTGCCCTAAGGTTAACGGGTATATATATCCATTTTTTAAGGTTCTTCTTCTACCTAGCATCCTTTCCGAGAGAATATAAGCTCGTGTTTTAAATGAATACGTAAAACTTAAGTTATTCTAGAAAAAAGCGGGGTTTTTAATTAAAATGAGGAATATTATGCGGGAAAGTGTTGGGGTAAGGAAAATTAAGTGGTCCTGTTTTGCCTTTTTTCTTGTGACGGGATTTTTTAAAACTTGCATTTGTGATTCAGATTTTAGAGTATTTTTTTGTGAGTTAATCGCTCAATATATCACCGAGAAAGTGAATATAAAAACTCATCAACTGCTTCTTAATGTATGGATGGTAAGTGCATCCGCTTTTAATCCTTGATGCTTTTCCGTACATGGGTGGAGTTTTTCTTTGCCTCATGGCAATAAGAAGGATATTCTTTTAGAAAAGAAGCGAATGAATAAAATGTTACTGTAAAAGTTCCAGTACAATCGCATTTCTTATTTATCTGTACTAGGGTTTTTTTAATGAGATGTTCAGATTTTTCTACTATCCAGTGGCGTGGCAAGGATAAATGGAATCTAACGCAAATGGTTCCATTTCTCGCTACGCCACTGCTATGGATATATTTTCTTCCGCCGTCATCACATTTGATTTTAGAAAATGAAATTAACTCAGTAATATTTCAACTTTTTTGTCTGTAAGAGTGGAGACTAGGAAATCTATATTCCTTTGCACCCCCTCTCCCCCAGTCCATTACACCTCGCTACTCGCTGTCTTGTATCAGCTGAGGGAAAAAACACCTTCGAGATCCCTTTTATTATTTCTATCCCTCAGTGTTTATATACAGTCGGACCTCTATTTAACGAACCTCTATTTTGCGAATTTCTCTATTTTGCGAATTTTTTCTTGGAACCAAGAACATTTTGCGAATTTCTTCGTAAAATAACCTCCAAATAGCGAAGTGCATTCTCTATTTAACGAACTTTTTCTTGTGATCCAATGTTTTTTTTCTCCCTATTCCTCAAATTATTTCTAAACATTTCAAACTTATTTTTTCTTTTAACACATTTTATGGTGATCAATGACCTTGAAACTGGAAAATGTCAAAGCGAAAGTGCTTGAACATCAAAGGAGAAAATTTAATTCTTCATGAGATGGATAAAGGCGTGAAATAAAAGGATATTGCTTTAAAATTTGGTATTCCTCCAAACAGCTTGTCAACCATAATAAAAAAAATCGTGATGAGATACAAAATTACGATTCATCGAATTCTTGTTCAAAACGTTTAAAAGCATGTGTCTATAGAGATGTGGATGAGGGCAGTTTTGAAGTGGACAGTGTGAAAAATAAAAACAATACAGCAATGGATTGCGATGAAGATGATGAAGATGGAAATGATCATGATGCAGAAATCAACAAACCTTCGTATTATGAAATGCTAAAATTCATTAATTTTAATATAAAATTATTTTTTAATTGAAAATACAGTGTATTCCCGGACAAAGTTTTGCTTTATTCTTGTTTTCCTTGCAGATTTCTTTTTGATGGGTAAAATATATAAAACAAATAGATATTAATTTACAAAACAAAGGTGTGATTAATTATTTTTTAAATAATATTTAGTGTTTATGAATTTAAAATCTGTTTTGTGTAGTTTAAAGTATTTTAAAAGGTGAATCTCTATTTAACGAATTTTCCATATAACGAACTTTTTTTCGGGATTTAGCGACTTCGTTAAGTAGAGGTCCGACTGTATGTGTTTATGTAAGTGTTTGCTTAATGGGACATACGACTGTTAAACCTCGAAAATTTTCAGTTTTATGGATATAAAAAATATATCTATTATTCCCTTGTCTTTTCTGAACAATTTAAAACAATCAGCGTTAAAAAATTCCCAAAATTATAAAAGAAGATGTATCAGCTCTTCAACGTAAACATTGAATATGGCCGTATTTTAAAAGCTCTATATCTCAAAACGTGTTTTTTATATTGTGCGTACGATATCTCAAGAACTATTGAATATATTTACATAAAACTTTCACCGAATATGTATTTTGCTATGTTCTACAAATTAAACCACATTTTTGTACATATTTCTCCAAAGAAGGTTTTGTGGAGGGTTAAGAAAGTTGAAATTTTAACTATTTTTAACATTTTTATTTTAAATTGGTATATAAAAAAGAAATGAAATTTAAATGTTAATAAATTGTGGTTCAGTTTCTTAAACAGACTGTTCGTATCACTCAGATACTCAAAATATTGTGTTTAGATAAATATTTCATCTGTAATCATGCGCGCAAGGTGACTATCTCATTTTTTCTCTATAAAATTATACCCATATTTATTCCTCTCTCAAATAAATACATACCAATATAAAGGTTTGAAAATGTGTGTACTTTAAGAGAAAGAGCAGAATATTTTTCTAGAAAAAAAAGTGAGTTTGTGAATTGCATTATTTCAGAGATATAATGCGTCGAATTTGACAGTTTTCCACCATTTTTTTCGAGGTTTAAGAGTCATGTTCCCTTATAAATAAATAACATAAAAATGAACATTTCTTACTAATAAGCAATAAATAAATCAAACGCAGTTAATTTCAAATAGTTGATGAAATGTGTCAATAAAAGATTACTTCATTATATTCTTACTAATATTAAGGAATTCTGGAGTTGGTGGAGGGCTCATTGATGAATCGGAATCAATCAGCGGCGAAAGGTGGGAATCGCCACCGACAGTTGCTGTTCTGCAGCGATCTCTAGAAATGAACGCACTTATGTAAGCAACATATGTTTTTTAACATAATAGGAACACTTGCAAATGAATAGAGGTGAAAGAAGGTGTTCCGAAGTTGAACCCACGAGCTGCAACTTAAGCGGCTGAGCACGAGCTGACATCGTCGACATGTGGAATCATGAAATTTTCAACATTTTTTACGTCGGAGGGCCGCGAGAGCTATTGTGATACGTGTGGCAACATCCCAAGAACTATGCAGAGAGTCATATATCAAAATTTTCAGGTGACGCAAAAAAATGTAATCAAGGCTAAATAAGTGCGGTGATGGTCAGTGTAACAGTGTAAGAGACTACCGAGTCCACTCCACTGTCCAAATGTCAAGCTTAAGTGTTCTAGAACATCATGGCTGTGCTTTCATCGTGCTATAACTACATTTAATTGTTGTTCATGCAAAGGTTTTGATAAAACTTCTTCCAGAAATATTAGCTAATTCCGTCTTGTCATACGTTAGGCTTGAGATACGGTGTTATTTTGTGGTTTCAGACAATGTTAGACAAAGCGTTTACTGCAAGTGTTGGTGTACCATGGAGGGGAGAGCTCACGAACACCCTCTATTGTGTGAAGAAGACGTTTCCGCCCTTCGTGTCTATTCGTTTTTGCGCACTTTATTCCGTTCAGAAATTTGTACATGTTGTACTAAAACACTCTGTATATCAGTTTTAAAAAAATTCAAAATATTCATAAAACAAAAGAGAAGAGAACATTCGGGAATTGCGTATTTAACAGACGATTCCATCTATAATTCCATGTTACAAAAATCGTTCTGCGAGTGTATGGTGTAAACAGTCCACAAGCAGGATAATGGAGAATGAAGGTTTATTCACAAATATTCAGGAAAACACGAAGCACAGGCAGCAGGAAACAATGGATCTTGCACAGATTAGCGACGTAAACAGACAACAATTCACAGTTGTAAGTAATAACAGTTTAGTACTTTGACATTTAGCAACACAAACAGTCATCAAATCACTAATAACGACAGTAACAGCACTTTCAATAGCGCTCAGCTCACCAGCTTTTTAGCTCGCACTGAAAACGAAACTCCAAAGTCGTTACAGTCGAACAACACTCTGATCCAAGAGCGGTCCTTCAATACTCTCCCCGACAGGCCGTGACGTCACATAGAGTTTTCTCGTACATTCCAGCGTATTTTCTTTCCTAATAGAGATATCGAGAAAAGGGTCGCATTTTCTGGAATCATCGATATGTCGCCAAGGTCAGGGGTCCAGGCCCGGCCATCCCATCCCTGTAAAACTCTCTTCCCAAACCTGGGACTAGTCAGGCAGGAAAGCGACATTACATTTTTGCAACAATATGGGTTTCACACTGTATTCTCACTGTATCTACAATAAATCAAATGCATTCAAGTTGATGGGATGTGGAACTTCTGACAACGAACTATTGTTTCTAGTATGTTCTTGTCAATAGACAATGATTCAAATGTAAAAGATCTTCTCACGATAGTCTCATGTAGCTTTAAATCAGAATATTGGTTTTGTAATTTAAATTTTAAAAAGTTCGAACTGCGATAATAACAAATTTATAGTTCCCATTAATAGATTTTTTATTACAAGTATAGACATCTAATTCAGCTAAAAAAGTATTTGATAAGTGCTCAAGAAGAGGATATTCTTTCTTCTCTAAATGTGCATACAGACTACTACACTTCCTGCATAAAAATGTTAGTAAATATGTGTCATGTTTTATGTGATGCATTAAATCGAGTATAGAAGAGAGTTTGCTATTCTACAAATACGTTTTTCTGCCATTTCTGTCAGAGGATTCGGTCTAGAGAGCTTTCAAGAGTTGGTTTTCAAGACAGTTATGATGAACATTGTGAATACTTTTTGAAAACTTGAAAGCTTCAATGTTGTTGCTGCAAGTTATTTACCGTCGATGGAATTTGATAATTGTTTTTTCATGTTTATCAAAGTTAGATCATGACTTCATACTGATCAAAAAACGGAATTCAGATAATCATAACTTTAGAAATATCTGCTTGATAAATTAAATATAAAAATGATAGAAATGGTATTTAAAAACCTTATTTAACAATTTCTGACGTAAAACAACAACTTTTTTTTCTTGCAGTGGAAAGCTAAATTATGTTAAAGAAAGAAAAAAAACTTTCATTATTAAAATATTGACCATATTCAGTACTACTTTTATAGTGAATTTCGTATTAAATTTCAAACAAAAAATTGCAGTTATTCATTTGCATTTCCTTTTAAATAAAATATCATAAAGGGAAACATTAAAATTACAAAATAAAAGAAATTTAAAAGATGCTCATCATTTGACCACCGTTCTTTTATTAATAACAGGCTATCACGAACGCTAAATTTTACAGCAACGATAAAACAGTTAATTAATGATCCAATCTTAAACTTCTTTTCCTGGCATACCATCGTTATACATTTAATATTAAATGCGTTGAGTGTTAAAATAAAAAGGTCACGGAAGCATGTCTCTTGCATCAGTTTTTCTCCCTCGAAAATTTCTTCCGAATTTTCAAACGCCTTGCTTTATAAAAGCTTTCTATAACAAAACAGTGCAATTTACCTCATTTTTTCACATAGGAAGTATATCTTTGCTAGCAAGGGTTAGTCAGCTTGGCGTATTTTAAAAAAGGATCTTTTATTAGCTTTATTTTAAAAATTATTAATAGGTCAGGATATTTGTGAAGTTTGATTTTTAATTTAAGGGAAATCTAATATAAGCCTTAATTTCGTTACTATATGCTCAGAGCACTTTTTAAAAGAAATTTTCTTATAATAAGCAAGGGAATGAAATTGACGTTAATCGAATGAAAAAGACGATGACTAAAATTGAAAAGTTTTAGACATGAGACTATTGGTAAGCAATTAGTTATTTTCTTGTTATTATCTTGAAATATTTTGGAGATTCACTCCTATACTTTTGTTTTTTCCAACAATTGGCTTTCACAGAAGGTTAGGCGCCTATAAAATTGAATTTAATGTGACATAATCGATTCCTAAGATCGGTTGGCATTTGATTGTTGGAATTCCAATTCTGGGTTGTCTTTTTCATAGTAATAGTTTATAATCTAATTATCTTTATGTATTTCATTGTATGATTATTAATTAGATAACATTATATTTATATTTAATTTTAATTATTTGTTTAATAGGTATATATACTGAAAATGCTATTTGAATTTTAATAAATATTTAACTATATATATTTCCACGTCGGGGAAAAAATGCGAAGATTTGACTTTGATTTGTTTATGTTAGATCAAATAAAGGAATAATAGTGAAGTCACTCTGAATGAGCCATGGTGCACTTCAATCTGACGTCAACGGCCGTACTTGTGTGGCTAGGAAGTCTGAAGAGGGATGGGATGCCGGCTTAGGTGTCGTCTTCGTCATCCGACCACAGCTCAAAAGTGAAGAGGTCCGTCTTAAAATGGTCCTCGTATTGCTTTATAATGGATCATTAATATAACTAATTTAAATTGAAAACAGTTAGTTTTGCTTAGATCATAATATGCAACCTTGTCTTAAGTCCCAAATTTATCCAATTTTTGATTTCATTATGCCAGGTCAGAAATAATAAATGCCATCTGTATTGTTTTTAACACGTAAAAATAAAAACTGTCGTAATATGCATTTGACCAGTGGCGGCGATTGGGTGGAAAAAGTTGGGGGCAAAAACTTCCTAAACATCTGTATGTACCCGGAAGCTTAGGGGACAGACAACAAAATTTTAAAAAATTAGTTGCAAAATTAGCTAGCTTTTCCGGACACTATTGCTTTTTTATGATTTCTAGTTTTAGGTTGCTAAAATGAAATTAAAAATTTTTTCCTCAAAAAGTAGGGGGCTACTGCCACCCTCGCCCCCCAACTCGCCGCTACTGCATTTGACCCTTCAATGCCCAATGCTGCTTTTAAGCAACATACCGGATTTTCTCTTCTAAAATCTTGAGAATAAGACTGGAGCTCTAATGTCTGATGTTGCCAATAGGATACATACTGAAAATATTATTAAATCATTTTACAACATACAGATGGCAGCCTGAGTGCTGATAAAAAAATAAAAATAAATTAATATTTTTTCACTTAAGGCTGCATCTTTTTAGCTTTGTTTGTACTCTTGAGAATACCATATTTCATTTTACAATGTTGAAGGAAAATTCTTTATCCGTACTATTATTTATTAAAATTCGTCTGTGTTTGACATTATAGAATTTTATCAAGGAAATTTTTTTCTCAAATAAAGCCCAATTTTTTTCAGTTGGTAACAAACTGTTTTTTAGCTATAAACCATACTTAAAACAAAATAGGATTTTTAAAAGTTTTTCGCATGTTTTATTCAAGAAATGAGTCAAAAAACATTTAAAAATCAATTTTTAGAATATCGGGCTTTTAAGGGTTAAAATAAAAGTGTTACACAAAACGCACATCACTTCATAATATCTAACCAACTCGTAGAGCTAATAATTTTTTTAGACCTTGTAGTACAATATTTTCCTCATTACAGTTTATAATTTCCAGGGCAGGATTGTCAAATAGGCAACTGCTTCGGGGCCCCGAAAACTTGGAGGCCCCAACGATGCCTCGTGTTCTTCTTTTTTCATTATTTTCAAAGCAATTTAATTTAGTGCTTCCATTTAACCTTTCCGGAGAAGCGCGTGGCAGAAGATACTTATATCGTGAATCGTATTTAATATTTATATCGTGTTGTTTGACAAAAACAAATGCATATTTTATTTATGTAATCTGTATTTATTAGCTTTATACTAAACGAAGAATATATAATTAAAAATTGGACTTAAATTTATTAAAAAAACCATATAGGTATGTAATACGATGCACAATATATATTTGTATTTTGCTAACTTATAAAAATTATAACGGTGCGTTGTTTTTAATTATTGGAATTTAATCCCCATATTTATACTAGTTTTATTTTTATGCAACACGCACGCACATATACATTATTTTCTAGAAACCTAAAACCAAGTTTTATTGTGATTACCTGTACATAAATACAGTAGGGGGGGGGAAATAGGCAGATAACGATGCAAACAACTTTTAGTAGTTTTTTCCTCGAAAGAAATCATCTGTTTCCTGTCCATGTTTCAATTTAGGGGGCTTCATAACACAGACCCCCTTCCCCTACCTCTACCGAACACTCAACTTCATTTTAAGCTCTTAGCGGATGACGAAACGCCACAAATACCCAAACTCAGCAGCTTCAATATCCTGCCATCGATATTTGTGACCTCCGCGGCATCGGCCATTAAGGGGTGGCTATGAGCGAGCACAAAAAGCCGAGACGGGGGGGGGGGCTAGCATGCCAGGAGGCACAGGTTCCAGTTAGGTCATCAGAAAGCAACTGATTGAAGGGATAAATCTTGGTGGGTGCTGGACAGGTGATCAGACGGACACAGTTTACAACCCTCATGTGTCATGGCTGGCTCTTTTGTTCGGATATCTCCCCTCCCTCGTTATGATGGACCCTCCCCCCACAACAGACGATTTCATAAATCAGATAAGAGAATTTCATCCTGTACTCTATATAAGAAATCAGATCGGAACCATAACTGTAGCGTTTCAGCAGTGTGTAAGGTTCTGGTTGTATTGATGCTTAGATCTGAAAATCTTCTGAATTAAACTCCATTTAGGCTAGTTATGCCATAAAGAAAGTTCCAAAATACGCGTTTTCAGGTATAGTTGTTTTTGGAAAACATTACAGGGAAAAAATTAGTTGTTGGATTATGAGTGACTCGTGGTACAGAGGAATGAAGTTGAGTGCATAACAAACTACAATAATTTTATTAAATTTATTTATAATTTACAATAGCGAACTAACGGTTATGGTGGTTTGTTTCTTTTTCCATGGCAGGTCCAACTATAACAGTTTTGTATGGTTTATTTCATGAAAATGAATTCTGTGTTATTGATATGATACGTATTCCAAAATATTTTACATTTGAAAGATATTTAGATATTTTGTGCAATTTGTTCGATGAAATTATGTTCTCAAATTTGTCAGAGATCAAATTTAGTGCATTCACCTTATAATATAGCCTTCATTTTCTAGTAAAAAATTTAAAGACAATTTCGAGTTAAAACATTTGTTACTTATAAATTGGAGGAAATTGTTAACGAACCTCTGAAATTGCATGTTTTTCACTACATTTTAATTCAGAAAGCTTTTTCAATTTGTATACATCTTTTCGTTATCTTTATCTTACGACAGCTATTTTTGGACAGATTGTTTAAAGATCATGTCGTTATAAACTTTTAGAATTAATTTAATAGTAAAAGCCTTTTGAATCGATATTGTATTATATTATAACTGTGTGAATGTTTCCAAGCAGTTTAACAGGAAGCTCTCTAGCCGTCTTTACAGTTTTTATTCAAATATATTTGGCGTTAATGTATTTCGATTTCAATTAAACAAACTTTATTTGATAACACTTTTACATGTTTTCCATTTGAAGATAAGAAATATCGAATTACTCTAATTAATCTTTTAAAACTTTGGAGAATGCATTTGATCATTGTACACAGCGTTAACGGGCTTTCTAACTTCAAAATGGCCTGGGGCATCGCAGCTATTTGAGGCTTTTTTAAAATCACTTGGGAACAATACATGTGACGGCAGAGAGAACGATAAGTAATTAACTCAAACTTCAACTCATTCTTTTAAACACAAATTAGGCGAGAAAAAAATTCAACTTGAGGTGTTTGAATGACAACTCCCGCAACTCTACGTTTACAACCTTATTATGAATTCTTTTAATTAATATAAAGCCAAGCCTTCCCGAAATTCAAAATTTTCTTGGCTCTTGGCAAAATGACAACTTGACGAAAACATCTCTTTGTTCTTCGAGCCTTTGTCTGTAGCGTTCTAATTTCAATATGAATGCTGTCCAGGACACAGTGCAGGTTATAACAATAGACCAAAGACGCGTTCCCACATTGGCTGGCCTGACGGAAACAAAAAACCCCGAAGAATAAAAAAATTCCAAATTCTTCTTTGATATTTAAGTGTGCTTTTGACGCTTTTTTTATAAGCATCGAAAAAACAATGTCCGTCCAAAGACTGACTGAATCTTTCAAAAAAATTCAGAGGAAGAACGAAGAAAAAATATCAAGAGGGGACAATATTACCAACAACCGATTTTTTAAGCGAAAAAAATGCTTTTTATTATTATTTTTTCATCGCCGAGAATTGAAAGACGTCCCCTCGTGTTAAATTTGTCGATTGAGACAAACCCTAGCATCAAAAACACGAAGGCAAAACAGAGATTCGGTTGTGTGGTCGTCCAAACTGTCATTAAGCATTTGTTTCTGGAAATCAAGTAACTCCCTTTCTTCTTCTCCTTACTTCTTTTTGTCGAATTCTTCGCCATTTTTTTCTTATTTTTCCCCCCGATTCACTTTCTTTGTCTTTAATTCTCTCTCTCTCTCTTTTTTTATGAGGATTTTTTCCCGGGATTTGCCTCCCAGCGTTCCAATTAACCAATTCATTTGATGGTAATTATGTTCTCCGAGCATTATAAAAAAGATCGTAAAAAAAATTCGGGAATGTATTCATTAAAGAAAAATATTAAGTGACAAGTGTCGTTCTATTCTGATCTTTAAATAGCATAATTTGCGTAAGATCTTACCATCTATGGATTTATTCGCAGATAATAACAGTTATTTGGAGCGAATGATGAGAATTAATTAATTCGACTAATATATATATATGAGAGATTCTACAATTCTTTTATTTGTATTAAGATAGTGAAAAGGAGTTTTGAGCTCCACAAACAATGTTTCAATGTTATTTTGATCATTTCATTCTGAGTGTCATTTTCACTATGATTTTTTCCCCTCATTTAATAAAAATACCACTTTAATCATATTATTTTAAATTTCATTGTGATGCGAGGCTTGTTTTTTTATATTGTTGATTAAGATTTCACATGAAGTTAATGATCTCTATTGTGGAAATTCTCAATGAACTTATTTAACATAAGAATTGGATTTTTAATTATTTCTTAGTATCTAGGCTTTTCTTTGTTTATTTCCCTCCAAAAAAGTTTTCAAATAGCTTAAGTATTTCTTTTCTCACTACCAAGAAGGAATCTTACTTATTTTTTTTAATATCAAATTTTAAAAAACATTAATTTATGGAAAATAGGAAATTTTAAAGATGTTAAATTTTAAAAGTACTTCTGCACAAAATCTGGACAGTAAAATGATAAATTAAAAAGATCATTGAATCAAAACGTTTAGCTTATATTGAAACACCACTAGATCTACCAAATATTGCAATTGAGAAATATTAAACAAGAGATTATAAAAGTTTTTATTGTTTATGAAAGGTGTTATGATTGCACGATATTTAGAATTAAAAAAAGATTTTTTTAAAAAATATTTTATAAGAAAAGTTTTGTAAACAAAATATCAAATTTATCTATTTTAATACTTTTTATTGAATATTTTGAAAAAAGTTTTGAGAAAAAGAAACTAATATATATATAAATTATATAAAATATTTTTATATACTCTTGTTCAATCATATAAAGAATTTTGTGTGTAGTGCATGCAAATTAAATGTTGTTTTCTTTCTATTACCTGATACGCCCCTAGACAGATTTATGAAGAAGAATTTTTTTTTTTAAGTTTTGAGGAAAATAAACTAAAAAATGTATATAAACTATATAAATATTTTTATATACTTTTGATGAATCATATGAAGAGTTTTGTGTGTAGTACACTCAAATTAAGTGTTGTTTTTTCTATTACCTGCTACTCTCCAAGACAGATTTATAAAGAGGAATATTTAAAAAAATGTTTTGAGGAAAAGAGACTAAAAAATATATAAAAATTATATAAAATATTTTTATATACTTTGTTCACTAATATAAAGAGTTTTGTGTGTAGTGCATGCAAATTAAGTGTTACCTTTTCCTAATACCTGATGCGGCCCTAGACAGATTTGTGAAGAGTCCGACTTACGTTGAGAATTAATGTATTTTTAAACGTTTAGAAATTCTGTCATTCATAGACGTTTAATTGAAAACATACATTGAATTTAAAGATCTGGTGAAAAAAATCATTTTTTAAAAATATTATACATTCAATCTATATATATAAAAGAGGAAAGTATATGTGTGTGTGTTTGTTCGTTTTTTGGTTCTCTATTCACGTCCACACCGTTGGATTTACGACGACTAAATTTGACACAGTGATGGATTGGAACAAGAGGGAACTAGTGCCGTAAAAATTATTTTAAAATTCGAATTAGATCTTTATTTATTTAATTAAATAACGAAAATTAAGCTATTTTTGGACGTTTTTCGCCAATAACTTCTGAAATATTTTTAGTACGAAAATTATTTTTACATCACCTTTAAAGAGCAAAGAATTATATTTTTAGTGATACCAATTTAATTGTTGTACACTTTTTTCTCTAACTGTATTTAACGTTTCAAAATTTATTTTAAACTCAGATTGCAGCACTGTTTTTATTATTATAAAATAAAATTCAAACTAGTTCATTGTTTCATCAAATCCTTTATTCACTTGTTTTTTACCACTGTTACAGCTAATAAAATATTGATTTTTCTGGTCAAGGTAGATTTCTCACTTCCGCTGTTATTTCGTAGCAACCACTTAACTTCCGTTTTTATTTCATAGTTTTAAAATAAATCTTCTTTTTTTAATTTTCTCGCATTTTCTTTCAAACCGTATTGTTATAAGGTGATAAAAAGTCTATATTTGAAAGTTTTAATTCATCAAGAAAAGATTCAAAGAAGATTAACGTTTATTGGTGAAGGTGGTGACAATATTTTTAGGAGGAAAAAAACAGGAGGACGGCATACGAAAAAATATGGATCCCGAGCAACGCCAGGTTTTCAGCTAGTTTATCATAATTTTAAATTAATACGAATAACTCTCATAATACGTTGAAACTTATGTCTTATTTAGATATAGTTACTATAATTAAAAATTGTTTATTATTTGATAATTCAGATTCCTGCTTTTGAAGGTTTTTCTCAGGTATTTAATAATCGTTAAAGGTAATCTATGAAATGCAGGCATTTTTAGTAAGGCTTAAAAAATATGAAGTATCTTCTTCATTTTATTTTTAGATAGACAGCAAGGTTAAGCACAATTTATGATTCTGTTCCAATCTACTTTTTAGCAATAAATATTTCAAAATCGGTCTTATTCTTGCAGAGAAAAATTCCGTTCTTTCATTTTGTCTTTATTGTCTTTCAAATAAAAAATCCTTTTTCATATTCTTGTCTTTTAAATGTATTCTTTTTATAAAATTCTTTCTCATATTCTGCTGAAATTAATTTTCCACATTATATAATGATCAGATATTCTATACAATCTGTTGGGAAGTTTTGTAAATACACTGGTGAGAAAAATTAAAGGAACAACCATAAAAAGTCGCTTTCTATTAATTTTATTGAGTGAAATCCAATGAAAGATAGTTGGTTTCGTAAGCATATTTAATATTTATGCCTGACAAAAGAATGACTTCAACTTATTTATTGTTATAACAGTGTATGATACCAGATAAGTGGCAACAGTCAGATGTTGACCTACTTTGAATTTCGTTTAAAAATGAGAGATGAGATGAGATGAGATGAGATGAGATGAGATGAGATGAGTACAAGTACGAGTATTGTTGAACGAAGTTACGAAGTACGCAGATACGGAATGTAATAGTTGTGTCTTAATGTTCTAATAAATGTTTGTTTAGTTTTAGAAGAAGTATTATGAATGTCAATCGAGAAGCCAACAGTTTATAGCTCAAGATCAACGTTACCATGTAGTTCAATAGGATTAACCTTCGCCACAGGGAAACAGGCAAATTTTTGCTCCCCGTTCTTTTAGCACGTGTAGGAAGGAGTGAAAATGGGTGTTTGATATTTTAACTTCAAATATTTAACAAGTATTTGGATAAAAATTTCTTATGTGTAAGGGTGGAACATGTTAAGATATATAACGGGTTATGAGAAATGTCGCAAGATTGGGAGAACGGTAGCAGTACAGACACTGACACAGTTATGAAAAGACATAACAGTAGCCAAAAGCGTCACACCAAAAATCTAGAAAAGTTTTAAGACTCTGATAATGTATGTAAAGAACCAGATCAAGGTGAAAATGTACCACTGCAGATTCTCATTACCGATATTTGGACACAATTGCTAAAAGAAACAGATAAATGAAATCAGACCCGATTGAAAGGGAGTATACTGTAGAGATAGGAGCTGGATTATCTGGATAAACCTTCATAAAAGTGAGCTGTTTTCAAGGAACCCCAGAGGAACCCCTTTCTCCCATTAACTCGAACTGACAAGCACTCCAGAGATCACCGTGATTGGAGCATCGCAGACTGGAGCTCAGTTCTCTTTACTGATGAGTCCACTTTCTGCTTGGAGAGTGATTTCAATCTGGAGGGAGCGAAAAACATGTAAGAAACCCGAAAACATCCGTGAAAGGCACTGTACAAAGGTGTGGCATCATGGTATGGGCAGGGCAGGCATAATTTTGAAGGACCCAATTGATCTACACATTTTTATCAGTGCAACTATGAATGATGAAATATACAGACGATCGATACTTGAATACTCATTTCTAGTTGTTTAGGGATATAATTGGAAATGACTTCCTTCTATTTGATGATAATGCGCACCCAACACGTCTCACTTGTGACCGATTATCTTGAGGTCGAAGGAATACAACGGATGGAGTGGACCTCATATTCTCCGGATTTGATTCAGATAGAACATGTGTGGGATGCAGGTCCTACCTAGCCCTTCCCAAGAGCTTCAAAACCCTGTTAATCGTGCAAACACTTTGTTACTTCAAGTACCCTTGGACAAGACAATAATACACAAAATGGAAAATTGCTGTAACGCTGGCATTTCGGTCAGAGGTAATCACACTCCAAAAGGGTTTTAACATCAGTGTTTTCTTTCCCATCCTTATGTCATATTTCCAATGTTCTTATATAAATTTAATTTTGCAGTAATATGCAATTCTGCATTTTACAGACATGCCCGGCATGACAAAAGAAAAATCTGGTGCAAATTTCATGCTTTTAGCTTTAAAATCAGTCAAGTTACACGAGTTTTTATAGTTATTCCTTGCATTTTTCTCGCCAGTCTATTTCATATCTTGCCCGAACTAAACACATTGCCAGTAACATATAGATATCCAAAAAATTTGCACAGTTTAAGAGTGTCTAAAAATTAAAAGAATCACTCTTCCCACGCATTATTATCACTCTTTGATGAAAAGATGTAAGATTGCTAAAAAAGCAAATAAATCAATAAATAAAAATCCAAACACTCCATCCTGATCTAATCCTCAGATCCATCCCATAACGCAATACTACTTTTTATGACCCCTTAACTTCCACAAAAGAAGCAACTTTTGCAGTGATGAAGTTGGCAACACAAATGGAAAAGAAAGAAAGTAGATGGGGGAGGAAAGTATAACAAAAAGAAAGCTCCCAGCGGCCTGCTTTGGAAGCTATTCATCTCAAAACTCATTCCAATCTATAAAAGGAAAAAGAGAGAAAGAGAAAAAAAAGTATATATGATTGTTCGAAAAAAATTGGAAGATACAACAACTTTCTCTGGCCTGCCTCGCCAGGTGTTGGGCGCTACCATCAACAAAATAAATCTGTTTCCAGCCTCTCAGTGACAGCGTTCCCTGTAACCGTGCTGGTTTGGGAAAGACATAGTTTTCCTGGTGGTGTGTGGCAACACCACTGACAAAAAGGGAGGGTTGCTAGTATTTATTTTATTTTCTATCGTTGATGGGGCTACTTTTTACGGTGGTAATTGCCTACCGCCTCCCCCTATCCAAAATTAAGTTGTCAAAAATATTAATGGTAGCAAGCTTCCCCTCGATGTGTAAAAAGCTATGTTATACCAAAGAGGAGGCAGATTATTGATAGGTTACGCGTAACGTCTTACTCTTAAGCAAGAGGGG
>BGPR01000132.1:1048378-1179501 GCA_013235015.1 Araneus ventricosus | reverse complement strand
GACAGGTAAAGTAATAACACTCGCTTCAGCTCACTAATTACCTTTTACATCCAAAAATCAGCACATTTCAGCAAATTTCCCAAAAACGGCGAGTGCCACAAAAATTGCAGCAATGTATTTTCCACGCGGCAACATTTGTGTTGTTGTTCTTCATAAGTGAAACTCGGTCGTTTGCGGGGCCCGTGATTAATCGGCCCTTTCGGCGGAGAACTTTCATTCCGGCCCTCTCTCCATCTTTTCCTAAACCTCATTCTTTTGTAAGTGTCAAGGCCTTCTTCTCCAAAAAGTTTGTTAACTCGCTTCTCTCAATCATTCCTTCGCTGCCCCCCCTCCTTCACAGGGCCTCGCTTTCTCTTATTCTTTTAGAAAGAGGGGGGAGGGGGTAGAACAGCGGTTGTGTTTTCTCTCTCCCCCATGGGCGACAAGGGTGCCAAAAAGTGTGCTTGCTATACACTAATTATGAGGGTCAATACAATTGAGTTTCGTGTATCCACACGTTTTGTAACATATTTTATGATTGATTTTGAAGGATTTCTGTCAATGTAATAGGTCTTTAGTTTGCTGGGGTCAGGGTTTGGATAAAAAATGCTTAGATTGTATGAAGAAAGGAACGTCAGGTGAAGAGTAGTATCTAACTGTATATGTAATACCAAAAAGTGTGCTCTGCTATACACTAATTATGCAAGCCAATACAGGTGCGTCTTATATATCCAAACGCTTAGGAACATATTTTATTATTCAATTTGAACGAATTTTGTCAGTGTAATAAATATTTGGTTTGGTGGATCAGCGTTTGGGTAAGAAAGGCTTACATTGACTGTCAACAATGGACGTTAGGTGAAGAGTAGTATCTAATTGAGAAGGTAATGCCAAAAAGTGTGCTTTACATTATGAAACACTAATTATGAAAGCCAATACAATTGCATCTTATGTTTCCAACGCTTAGAAACATATTTTATGATTCAATTTCAAGGAATTTTGTCAGTGTAATAAATATTTGGTTTGGTGGATCAGGGTTCTGGTAAAAAAGGCTTACATTGACTGTCAACAATGGACGTTAGGTGAAGAGTAGTATCTAATTGAAAAGGTAATGCCAAAAAGTGTGCTTTACTATACACTAATTTTGAAAGCCAATACAATTGCGTCTTATATATCCAGACGCTTAGAAACATATTTTATGATTCAATTTGAACAAATTTTGTTAGTGTAATAAATATTTGGTTTGGTGGATCAGGGTTTGGGTAAGAAAGACTTACATTGACTGACAGCAATGGACGTTAGGTGAAGAGTAGTACCTAACTGTACCGTAAATGTAATTTTCTTTTTAGGATGAAAATCGTTTATCTACAAGAATTAGAAATTATGCAATAGTACGTGGCTAATTGGAACCACGATAATAATTTGATTTATACAAAAATTTGTAGTAAGAAAAACTGGATTTAAAAATGAGCACAGCAAGAGAAAAAGACATTTTTTAAACTAAAAATGGCAGCAAAGATCTATGTTTAATACATAATAGTTTGAATAAATAATACCAAGTTAATAAATAAACTGTAAGCTATTTTAATAAATAAAATATTTATAATTACAATAAAATTTTTAATAATAAGTTCAATTGATATGTAAATAATTTTAATAAACAAACAATATACAGCAAATGTACAATAAAACTTGAAATTAAGTAACATAATTTACATCTATCGTATTCAAGTCTTGTAAAAAAGTTAGATAATTTTTTAAGGTTTTCTGATGAAGTGGTTTTTGACTGAATACATCATACATCAATATATCTTCTTGTCTATGTAGTATTTTTCTAATTCCCAGTTTTAAATCCAGACGAGATCTTCCTTGTTTTCCGTTTTTTCACAAAGTCATCAATAATATGATCGATTTGATTCTAGTTACTTAGCTCTATACATTTTGCAGTACAGGCAAGAAATTTTAGAGTCGACAGTCTATCTCTTTGTGCATTTGTGAAATTTAATTATGTTGATATATTCTCATTATATAAATTTTATAAAATTTCTAACAATTTATTTGACGAACTTGATATTTTTAATATGTCGTTTGATATTTTTAAGATGAAATGTTTACAACTTTTAAATTCCTAGTGTGATTTTTAAAGATTTTGTGATTGTGTTTATTGAACTTTTAATTGCTTTATGTTTTTAAAATGGTTTTTAGTTTTAACGTTCTCAGTTTTAAAAAATATGTAATGTGTTTTTATGTTATCAAGATGACTGTGTACAGCTTTTAAAACCCTGAATATTCTGTTAATGTTTTTGTGATTGTGTGTATTCAAAGCAAATTATTTATGAATTTGTAAAAATTTTTATGGTTTAGTGTTTAGAACATTTATATTTTTTCCATGCTTTTAATGTTTTTGACAACTATTATACGACTTTTACTTTTCTAATACGTTTTTCAATATCTTTAAGATTCATTGATTGCGATCTTTATTCTTTGTGTTTCTTTTCATTTTGTGTTTGCACTCCGTAACTCGAGTTTTTTCTGTAGTGCGCCTTTCTTTTAAATGAATAAATAAACTAAGGGTTTTAAAAAATCATTCACTTACGAACACTGAGAACACAAGAGGCGGACGTATTTAACTAATGAAAACAATGCTGAAATAAAAACAGTGTTTCACATTTTTTTAGTTTGACTTTTAATAAACAAAAATAAATTCGAATTATAAACTATATTTTAACATTATTTCAATGGAAAATTCCAGGGTCCACCGACAAATTCGCATCAAAATGTCAAAATTAGCGAAATTCCATTGTATTTTCATGCGTTGAAAGATCGAGGTGGCCTAGTGTCAAGGTCCCGACATCCGGGCTAGATGGTTCCAGGTTCGAAACCCGATTCCACTGAAGATCCACCATGTATGTAGGGTTGTTGCACGTTAAATCAGACGTAGTGGATCAAACTGGTGTGGTCCCTCAGGTGTGGTGCGGATGCTTGGAGAGGAGGTGCCAGCTCAGGTGTCATCCTCGTCATCTGACGGTGATTTAAAATTGCGAGGTTCGTACCAAAATAGCCCTCGTTTTGCTTCAAAAAGAGAGGTTAATATAACTAAACTAAAGCCAAATTTCAATTCGTTGAAAATATAACTCCAAACAAATGAAATTGAAACGATTCAAGTATTCTACTCACAATTTCTTGTTATATTCATAAACTTTTAGGGGTTACTGGTTGTGAAGTTTAAATTGGGTGTTCTTTGGAAACATATTATCAAATGTTAAATGTCACGAACGAGTTGGCTGCATGAAAAAAATATAATTCTTAAATTCTGTAAAACGCAACCGTCATATTTCACAGAAATTCATGTCCTGCTTAAATCTCTTATTTTATATCAGATTTGTACTCTGGATTGCTGAAATTACGACCAAAAATAAAGGGTTATTAGTTGTCTAATAGATAGAATGCAAGTTAACTTGCTAAAATGTAAATATCCAAATTCGAATGTTAGCTTTTCCGTCGCATAAAATAGCAAAATTAATAACTCATCTAACGAAATTATTCTAAATTGTGATTGTTCTTTTTTAATACGTTCATGTTGTAAAAGATAATGCTAATTTAACGCTTTTACAAATAATTTCATGGAGCTGCTAAAACGTTAATACTGGAATAAATAACTAACAAGAGGAAACCAACACACACACTAAGCATTATAGTAGATTTCAGATCCAGTAACACATTGGATCATTTGTCATTTGGCTCATTTGTTGACAATAATGGACTTCCAAGCTCGACAGACTTAATAAATGGCACGTGATGATAATACTGATTAATAGCAATTGTCAATTTTGTTGCGTCAGTCAAAGGATAAAGATACAGTGATAATTTTTGCCCTCACTCTCGTTTCTGGATTTGTTATATAGGCTTATTTCGCATTTTAAATAATTTAAGATTGTATTTTGTTTATTCCGTATATTGAGTTTTAAATTCTTGAAATTATACATTAGAACTGATTAATTTCAAAGATAAAAGGATTAAGAATAGGAGATGATCAATACTCGGGGTTCTCCAACTTTTAAAATTGTGCACCACTTAAATAAGAATAAAAATATCAGTATGTTCATACAAGCATTTTCGAATTAAAAATCAATGCATCTCAAACGGATTTTAATAATTTTCTGTAAAATGTTGTATCAGCAAAAATTATTTAATGTACCATTAGTGGTGCATGTAGCATAGTTTGAGATACCCTGCTTTAGATCATTGGATGATTCATCCAAAATGCATCTGATGAGGAAATAATTTGAAGAGACAGAAATAGAAGAAATCTATTTTAGCTTCAAATTAATATCTCTTGTATTTTAAATTCTAAATGCATAAAACAATATATTAAACAATAAATAGATTGAAAGAATCATATTCGTAATGAGCTTAATTCAAATGAGTTAAAATTAAGCCAAAATGTTACTAACGAAGTAATAGTTTAATGAGGGGAAAATAACAAAAAATTTGATTTTTTAAAAAATCATTTAGCCGTAATCCCTTTAGAAGGTAGAAAAAGCTTTATGATGACTGGGAATCAATGGCAAATATTGTTTCTCAAAAACAATTATACATTCGAATTGACCTGATTGATCTGAGTGCATTGTTGGTTTCATTTAAAGCAGTTTAATAAAACGGAAAATTCCACTTTTTAATTAGTATTTCTATTGTCTTCTTCCACCTTTACACTTTCCATAATTCGAATTCTTGAATGATAAATTATTGATATTTTTTCTGGATAACTAAGAAATTTTATGATTGGAGGGAAAAAATGTTACGCTACGAAATAATCGAAGGAAAATGCGGGTCAGAATGGTTTAACTAAAGAATGAGGTGTATCAAGACCCCTTTGTGGGGTCTTTGGGGTTGTTTCTAATCTCTAAGAACAGAATAGTAACCGTATCTAAATTATTAATTCAAATTATTAGAATAAAAGTAATAATTTGAAAGTAATAATTAAGAGTTTGAAAGTAATAATTTAAAGAAAACTAGTGATGAAGATGATGATCGATCGGATATGAAACATTTTTCAGAGACCAGCGATGCTTTAAGCAATAGTTAGGAAAAAGCAATGTAGACATATATGAAAATTTTAACAAAATTTTTTAAATCATGCTGGCTCTCTTTAATATTTCTGTGTCTCAGAGGTAAACTTTCTTAAGTCCACTTTTGCTGATTTTATGTTTTTATCGTATCTGCTCAATCCCGACTCCATCTTGGGAGGCAAAGTGTCGCAGTTGTATGTCGAAAAGGACAAAAGATAACCTCTCTCAGAAAATAAATTGTCCATTGCAATACATTGCGCTCTGGAACTTATTTTGGTTCTCTTGTAAAGTGTTATAATTGTTAAGGTAGTTTACCTCTGACGGAAAGATTTTGGCTAACTCATATTGTAAACGCTGACAGAATCACATAATGTTGATACCTTCGTAATCTAGCAACCCATGTATATGAATCCATTTGATGCTGATAACCCATACTTATATTACCATATATACAATCAATATGCTTTATTATTTATACACAGCATCCCATAGTAATTTTAATCGCGCCTCCTTCCAATAATTTCTTGGAATTTTGCTTTCTTCCATTAAATTTAATTTAAAGTAATTATCATAAAAATTTATTATAACATTATTATAGTGAATTTTGCTATGCTCTTGTGTTTATTTATCCATTTTAAAGGGTGACTTTTTCTAATATATAATTCAAGCTGAGATTTCAATAATTAGTTGATTTCGAATTTCTTCCTACTTTCTCTATGTTTTCTTGTCTCTTTGCTTCTTATACCTCTCTAAAGGGGGTAGGATGTGCCCCACGGATTATGATTTAGTCATTTAATAATCATATGATTTGAATACAATTTTTATTAATCATCATTCATCTCACTGTTTAAATTTCCCTAAAATGTTGCCATTTTGAATTTTTCATTTATTCCTGTCTGGATTCGTTTAAAAAGTTTATATCCTTGCTTTGAACTCGTCTTTAACTTCAACAACGGATCAGTGATTGAATAAATCATGATATTTAAAAGCAACTTTTCTTAATCATCACTCTTGTTGCAGTTTCAATTTCACCAAAATATTTCCAGTTTGATTTTTGTTTTTATTCTTGTTTGAATTCACTTAAAAAGTTCATATCCTTACCTTGAACTCGTCCGAAACTTCAACACCCTCCGTTCAAAATTCCTTCTGGCAGGCTGGTTAGTAAATCCGTCCCGCACAATTTATAAACGCACCCTTGAAGTGGTAGGCCTGCCGAAGGTCCCCCCTCCGCAGCTTCTCAACCCCCCTGTGACAAATGGTTTCTATGATGGAGTGTCAAATTTGTTGGCCAAGCCCCGCAGTGAAAAAAACACGACAGGGGGCGGCCATCACAGGGGTGCAGGGTAATTATTTCGGGCCGCGCTAAGCGCCTCTATCACTCACCCTCCCCTCCTATTTCGTTACCATAGCAACGAAAAAGATTCCCGTAATGAAATGAAAAGCGAGAGCGGTGTCGGTTCGCTGCTTGCCTCACTTTTTTTTTGTAATAGTATTTTTTTATTGTCATTATTATCCTTGCCCCGCTTAAATTTATTTTGCAGTTAATTAATCAACATTTTTATGAGACTTGGAGGATTATAATGTCTCGTTTATATGGCCGAAATTAAATAACGATTAAATTTAAAGGTTGAGATTTTTTTGGGACCCTGAGGGTTTTTTTGGAGGACATAATTTATATGCTAGGCTCGTGTCTTTAGTTGCAACTATGGCCAATTAAATCGGGAGAATTATTTTAATTGCCTTACTCTATTGTTGTATCGATTTTATCAAATAAATGAGTTAATTATTTTTTAGAGTGTAGTTTCCGATGTGATTATAATCCTGAGAAAAACTCTAAGCAAATATTTTTTGTTTGAATATTATTTTTAGTTAAAAAATTAAAACCTTACAAGGAAAACGTCATGTATGTTGTATTCTCTTAAATTTGTTGATTCCTTGGAAACACTGTCTAGGTTTGTTATAGGATGATTTAATACTCAATGGCTTAAAGGATTTTAAAAAGTACTATATACATGTATACAAATTTATTCGACAGCTGCATGTTGGTCTAAAAACGTAATAAATATGTTAAAAAATTGAAACTGTCAATATCAGACTTCAGGTGATGATAGCAACAATAATTCAAGTGGAATCTTATCTTAGTTCTCAAGCTATTTACATTATCATCTCTGAAAATACTAAAAAATTCAAATTAAGTGAGAACTCCAACCAGTTGGTGATCTTAAAAGCAATATCGTTGAAATTTGTCTCAGCAAGTTACTAATCTTTGAACCATTACCAGAATTCTATAAAAGCATTCGTTTGTCCAATTAATTTGTACTTCCAATTTCAAAAATGTATCTC
This sequence comes from Araneus ventricosus, assembly GCA_013235015.1. Lineage (NCBI taxonomy): Eukaryota > Metazoa > Arthropoda > Arachnida > Araneae > Araneidae > Araneus > Araneus ventricosus. The sequence continues at coordinate 1,172,110 of BGPR01000132.1, read as the reverse complement.
AGCATCTTGTTAATCAGTCTTCCAAGGCAAAATATGCATCTAATAGTTTGGCAATGTTGAAATTTCGTGTTTTATAGGAATAAAATATATTTTATACTTATAAAACATCGAAATATTTCATAATGTTGTTTTGTTAGGATTTGTCGGAACTAATACTTTTTACACTATTTTCAAAAAGTTTTCTCTTAAATGATATCAGTTTCATTGCCATGTTATTTTACACATTTCCACAATTAAAAAAATATTTTATTATAGCCACAATAACTTGAACACAAATAAATCTCTTATTTCCAACAGACTGAGTGACCACACGCGTGTAAAAGATCGCAAAAATTATTATGTATATAAATTTTTTCTTCAACGGAAAAGGCAACACGAATAAAGTTTTTTTTGTGTATTTTCAGACAAAAAATTGAATATATGTTTAGAAGAGTATCTTACCGTTGGTAAATGTGGTTCAAAATTTGATAATCTACAATTTTAAAGTAAGGATCACTTGCAAAATTTCATCCATCTAGATCACTGCATTTTGATAATATCAGGTTTGCATTCATACCGACAGAAAAATAGATAAACGGATATCATTCCAAAAAAAACGTTTTCAGACGCATGTAGACTTAAAAACATCGAAATTTATCAAAATCTAGAAGTCGAATTTTTCGGTGATAGCAGTTCTTGTCTTATATCTACTTTGTGTAAGGGAAAGTAACAATCATCTGAATTTTAATCTGGTAGTGCAGGAAATAGCGATTTCGTTAAAAGATAATAGTGGAAGTTAGTTTAGTAACAAAATTAGAGAACAAGCAAAACTTGGAGAGCTGTAAATGTATTTTTGTACTACGGTCAGATGCCTGCAGTGAAAGCTGAATGCAGATCAAAATATTAATTCAGCATTATATAGAATCTAGAGCGGGTTTGAAATTTAAACAATCACCACACAAATTTTGCGAAAAAAATCATTAGAGAAGGAAACATGTGTAGCTATATCTGAGGGAATAAATTTAAAAAGTTAATCATTGTTAATAAATAAAATTAATTTCTTTTATGACATTTATTCGAGAATTTTAGCATTATTTTTTAAATGAAGAAAATTTTCTAGGTTAATTTTTGTTTATTATTGGTAAGGAATCGGGGATTAAATTTTTGGCATTCCATTTGGCGTCGTTACTCATAGTTTTAAAAATGTCGTGGAAAATTTGTTCATCTATTCAGATATGAATGTTCTTCAATAGAATTGATTTGAATTTGAAAATTTTATGCTTAGAAATCCTATCAGACTTGAAATGGTTAAAATGCAAATTACAAATTCAAAAACAGTCATGTAGCAAAACTTTGAGGTAACGAAAATTTTGTCTTTTTTTTTTTTTTGACGTAGACTTACGTCTCTCCATAGTGATCTAATGGTGTGTCGGGAAAGGAAAAAATTATGACGCTTTTCGTGGTATTTTTATACGCTTATAGTTCTGCAACCAGATAACATAGAGAGTTGGTTTTAGTTTCATTGAACGGAAAAAGGTAGGCATTGAAGATTTCAAAAATAATTTTAGAATGCTTAATTACGATTTAGTCACAGTCAAGCTGCAAAGTTGGTGAAAATCACGAAGAATTTTGACGACGTCACAGCGATCGACGCCCGCGCATGCATCGGTTGTGAGCGGTATATTAACTGGATTTTAACAGATTAATAATTAATTCTTTTCAGGTTAATTAATTCATTCAGATTCATTCGTTTAACAGAGAAAAGTCATAGAGCATAGATCATAGGTCCAAGTCACATAGAGCTACTTTAGTCACAGAAAGTCACAGTCGAGTAATCGATTAATTAACTGTCCTTAATTAGTTATTGTTAACAATTGTTGATTTAATTGAGCTGTCCTTTTCATAGATTTAATTGAGTTGGTTTTAGTTTCATTTAACAGAGAAAGGTCATAGGTCAAAGCCACATAGAGCTACATTAGTCACATAGAACAATTTTAGTCACAGAAAGTCACAGTTAAGTAAGGTAAGTAAGTCTACTCCCTTCAATCCCAGCGGCCGTTTCGCAGAAACAACTTCCCGTCGAATTTTTTTTGTAAGGTTGTAAGAACGTGCTTTTGCTTCCTTCTTTAATTTTTATCGATGACAGTAATGCCAAAACTACTTTATCAATTAAATTACAATCTTCTAAAAGGCAGAGAAACGACATTCACGAGTTATCTCTTTGCATGATGTAATAATTATTCAATTTAATTAATCGATGAGTAAAAAATGTTGAAGATATATCGCACTCTATAACATCAAATTATTCGTAATTTAATTCTTGTGAAGAAATAAAATGATGGAGATTTCTTCTTATTCTGCCAGTGATTCTCAATATGAAGACATCTTAACGTAAAGGATGCGTGAGAACATGCCAAAACATAGGAAAAGATTATAAACTTAATTATTGAAATCCACAGAAAAAGTAGCTCAAAAATAGAATTTGTGATTTTAAAAATTAGGTGATACATTCAAGTCTCTTACAACACGATTAATTTTTACTGAGAAACAAAGACGATTAAAATATACTTGTAACAAAGCAGAGTGGTGATGGAAAAATTAATGCCAAATAAGGAACGTCTAAATTTTAGAAATCGTGTTGCGTAAAAATCTTTGGCAGAATACAATTCAATGTCTGTTGTGCTTTGCCAAAATGCATGTTATAGGAGAGCTGTCTCAATTTTTGAACAACGCTTTATGGAAATTGTATTATCAGGATGCCATATTGTAATGAATATACACACTAGTGACGCAAGCAGTCTTTTGATTTTAATTTTTTAACACTTCAAAATTCTTGGAAGTGAAGCAGGGTTAAAACTTAAATCGAAAATTTTGTTCTAAGTAGGGGAAGAGTAGGGGTAGTTGAGCCAATTTTAAAATTTTATTTTTAAAATTTTTTTATAATTAGGAATTGCAGAATAGAATATTGTAGTGTAAATTTTAGTATTTTGTCTTCCAAATCAACTGAGAAAATTAGCCATTTTCTTCCACTTTTATTGCTTAATAAATATTTACTTTTTGTTTCACATTGTGTCTCAAGTATCCCCCTGAGATGGATGCATGATCCATAGTGTAAGGATGCTTGAGACAGCTCTGAAAAAATATATACAAAATATAATGTTATAAATTTTACTGCTTATAATTATTTCAGAAATGTTTTGCTTCATGATTAAGATAAAAAAAAGTCCTACAAAACCAGTCGTGAAAACAACATGATCATTTTTTATGGTCGAAGAATCATTTCAATTTTGCTTTCATCAATGACAGCAATGTCATAATTTTGTGGTCATTTAAATTTGGAATCTGCAACTCTTCGAGCAAATTTATGCCCAGCCCATCTTCAGAAATGTTAAGAATTTGGCCAACAAATTGTTTTATGGTTTTCTACCCTAGTATAGTTTACCAGTAGTCAATCATTAATGGCAGGTTTGTTATTGATAAAATCATCACCACTTTCAGTATTTCCATCTACTGACATTGTTTAACTTGCACTTTTAATTGAATAATTGTCAGAATCTAAATCATATGTATCGTAAGAGTTTCAAAATTTTTATTTTTTTATTGTTCAGGAAAAAGGTTTGTTTTAACCTTTGGTAATTTCCAAGAAAATTTAAATTGGGCTGTTTGTTGCTTTTTCTTTCTTTTTTTTCGTGATATTTTCAATAGCTTTTCTTCATTTTTTTGGTAGTGGAAGTCTAACTAGCTGATTTAGCTCTTTTCCTAAACCCTTTCATAATGCGAAGGAAGGCTTTTGGATAAGGTTGCACAACCTCTGGAGAAACAGTTGTTTCACTAGTTGAGGTCCCATGAATAGGATAATTTACAGACATATGACCATAAAAAGAAAAAATAACTACAATATTCTGACGTAAGTTAACATCTTCATGGAGAGTAAAATCTTAAGAAATCTGGAAATTTTCAATAGACGCACTTGATTGCTCTATACCTGACTTATAAGTGACAAATGAGCTATTTTTTCTTTATTATTATTTTTTTATTAAATCCTACTACTCAGATTTATCTTAAACATAGCAAATTTTATAAAAAATAAACTACTCAAATGCTCTAAATAACAAACTTAGAGCCATGCCTCATGTATCCCCAGTCCCAGTGTCACAAGTGTATCCCCACCATCACTATTTCTGCTAACCAATCTATAACTAAATAAAACCTGCAGATATTTAAACAATTTTAAACTTAAAATGTACCTGAAATTATAAGTATTTCAACTAAGAATACTATTACAGCTTAAAAACAAAATTTGAACGCAAAAAATATAAAATTTAGACACCTTAAAATTTACTTCAGACAGTAAAAGAAGAACTATTGTTCATGACACTTTCAAAATGGCACCAAATTACTCGATTTCTTTTTCACATAATGTAGAACTATAAATGTGTTTAAATGTTGTCAACTGAAGAAAGAGAAATAAACCTGATGTAGAGAAAAAAGGGGTGGCTCAAGTATCCCGTATGATCAAGTATCTCTACTCTCCCCTACTAAAAGTCAGGAAGCTACTGTGATGCGCTGATTTACTATATTGACAGCAAGCTTTTTTTAAAGTTTTGTCTCCTTTATAGCTGAAAAGTATCAAATTCGTAAGAAATGCAGGCTTTTTTGTGCAGAAGTGGGAAAATTCCGAGATAAAACATTGTCGTCAAGTTTGCATTATTAAATGCAGGTGATTATAAAATCTGATTAATGGAGTAGGAATGCGTGCGAAGAATTCGTTCAAGAAAATAAAAATTCCTTGAAGACCTTTCGGAAGATGTAAGATTCTTCTTTTTAAATAAAGATTTTATAATTATATATAAATGGTTGTAAGGAATTTATAAAACTAAATTTATATAAAAATTAATTTTGGAATTATGTATACATGCAAAACAAAGGTAAATTGTTTATACTTGTATCAGCATATTCTTTTACATTGGTGTGTTTAAACACAATTTTTATTTTAATTCTAGTTTCCATGAAATGATCCGAAAAAAAAACTTTGATCGCTTTTTGAAAACAGCGCATTGCACATTTTTCAAAAATGCTTATGATTGTCATGTGGAGTATTTATGTGGGCCAGCTGCACGCAAACAAGTGGATACACCTAAATACGTGGCTAATCATGTTAGAATCACCAATTAAGGACCATGTACAAAAATCAAAAATATATATATAAACTTTCTGATTTTATAAATTTACTTGTAAACTAAGGAAAATTTTATAGAAAAAACTTTCTTCGTACTAAATTTTGGGTTAACTGACAAAAATGTGAGTGATACAAATCTGAATCCTTGCATAGGGGGATAGTAAATATTTTATCTTACTTACTTACAACCCGCCCAGGCCCAGCCTACGCAAGAGGGTGTAAGGCCTTCCACAGGCCGGAGGGGAACATAAAACAAAAGAAATGAACTAAATTAAAAAAGAATTTACAAAGAACCCCAAGGGGTGAGCAGAACAATTAAAAATCATCTTTTACAACAATAACTATCCCCCTCCCCCAAAGAAAAGCATAAAGAGCAAAAACAGAAAGCATAAAAAGATCAAGAGCAAAAACACAAAACGCAAAAACCAAAAGAGTATAATATAAGGATAAACAGACATATTTTATATTTCTTTACTATGTGTTGCTCTGAATTCTCTTTAATAGACGCGGCTAACAGGACACATACATCTTGAAAGAACTTAAACAAAATACTTTTGGGATATAAATGCTCCTTGGGCTAGTAAAAGTATTTCCCATCAGTCCTACCAAGTTATAAGACGAAGTTTTCATTTACCGAACTACTGTACTTGTACTACTGTACTACTATACTTTTCACTACTGTAGCTTGTTGAATAACAATTTTTTCTCAGTGCTGCATCAGCTTAATTGAAAGCTAACAAGTGTGCATGCTTTGTTTCCGGAAAATATCGTACAATTTCAATAAAATTTTGATTAATTTGTGGATCTAAAATGCAAATTTTTACTTTACAAAATTACTCAATGAAGACGACTGGGACGTATATGCCCAAGGATCACGACGGATGGGACATATATGTCCCGGTTCTAAACCAGGTGATATATTTTCCTAAAAATGAAATGCTTTTGTTCTGACATTCTAGTGTGAAACTCATAGTTCATGCTACGAAAATTATTGTGGAGTTCAAAAAACAAACTCGTCGCGAAAGGGTTAAATTCAGTTTCGGAAAGCGTCTCAGCTTTCATCATCGTCGATTAATATTCGACTATACTTTCAGTAATAATTCAAGAATAATAATCAAGATCATAATTCAAGATAATAATATATCACCTGGATATAAATATATCAATAGCTATTTAGATAATATATATCAGTAAATATTTAAGATAATAATTCAAGATTATTTTCAGAAAAAACAAACTCGTCGCGAAAGGGTTAAGTTGAGTTTCGAAAAGCGTCTCAGCTTTCATCATAGTCGATTATTATTCTACTGTTTCAGTAATGTTTGTAAAAAGATTTACTGGTTATTAAAAAATTACTTGGAGATTTTAACTCATCACTCAAAAACACCATTTTAAGCATTATTTTACACTCCGACCCATCTTCCAACAGGCGCATTTTCATTAAATATATACAAAATTTTGCTTCATTCAGTTGATCACAATCTGACACGGACTAGAAACTAAAAAAAATCAGATGTTTAAACAGAGATCCTAAGAACAAGTAACACCCTCTTTATATACCTGTTGATCTCCGATTCTTTTCGTCATTTCACTCAAAAACAAGTACCTCCAGAAATGGGAAAAAGATTCCCTCGAGGGCCATATCACTTTCCTTTTTACGACGCTTAAAATTATTGGCCGAATTTCCGGACAGAACGACATAAACGCAACAACCTTGGCCCTAAAATAAAGAAAAAAGAAATGTCCCTTCCTCTCAGAATGAGAGCCGACACCCATAAGAGACGAGAGATTATTTCAGACCCACTCCAAATTTCTTGCTCACCGCTGAAAATGTTTAACCCCAGCCAAGCAAGAGATTACGCCCGGGTAAACCGCAGGAAACGGCCACGAAATATGGGCGTTCGTGTAAGCCTCGGTGTTATTCCGTGTCCACTCATTATTTCCAGACCAACTGCACCCCCAAAAAACTTTTCCTAGGTGTTTGCGCGTGTACATACATCTATATGGGTTCCTCTTCTCTCTTCGCCAACCACTGTGTCCATAATCCAGAGAGAGACTGGAGCAAGCTCCTGCGTGACCTGGACCACCAATGGGGTATTAGTATTCTGGAGGGTTCATCCTTTCCCTAGCACGCTCCCACAATTGAGGAATCCAGTTAGATTTCATAACAACTTCGTGGACTCTTATCTTTCGCCTTTCCCACCAAGGCTTCCATTTTATTTATTTATTTTTTCTTCTCCTTCCTTGCAGGATTGCTCCCCCGATGGGCATTTTCTCCCCTTTATATCTTCTCTCCTCTTTTCTTGCAGAAATTGTCTGTCAGTTATCAGTTTCTCTTTTCCTAAGAGTTATAACGGCTGGCAATGTTGCAATAAACTACTAGCTATGTGATTCTTTTTCCCAATAAGGCGGTCTTAGCCGACTTTTATTACGATTTTGCTGACGGTGATATTTAAATCTCGAAATTTCTAGATCACGTAAGCTAAAAACATCTTTTTGTGTATATTTAATGCTGGTAGCAGATTTAAGGCTAGATGAAGCCGGTGAAGTTAAAGAACCTGGTTGGAAATTATGATAGCGAGTATCAGTAGATTTGAAGTTTAATATAGTTAGATTAGCGTCCAGTTATTGAAGCTGCATTATACTTAGACTGGACTGCACACTACTGAATACAACACTAGAGCTCTTTTGGGATCGAACTCGTAATTTTGAATCATATTCGTATAAGGGAGGGAGACGACACCTGAGCCGGCACCTTCCTCTCCAAAGTTCAACGCCATACCTTCAATCGTGAATTTAAAATGCACCAGGCTCATACACATAGTGGATTTTCAAGGAATCGCGTCTCAATCTTCTATCTTTCAATTCCGACGATGGAACCTTATGACTAAGCCACAACCCCTGCAGATTTGTAAGATACTTTTGTAATCAGGGAAAAGATTCTATAAGTCACTACGGACAAATTTTTAAATTTCTAACTCTTTTTTTCAGTTTACTCAGTTAGGTTTATATAAAGTCTAAAAAATTGTAAGTATTGTAGTAACAAGTTTTGGTATTACATTTCATCAAGAAAAAATATCACGGGTTGATGCTAAAATATTAGGCAAAAAGGTAGAGGTGATGATATGAGCCTATTCTATACCGAAATATGTTTGCAGAAAAGGCTTGTGCAAATGCTAGCACGTAAGAAATGTCTAAACAACAGGTTAAAAGAAGGTTTGATTAAGTCTGGTTTGTATGGTAAAGAAAGTAAATTCGAAAGAAATAAGAGTTTTAATAACTTGACTATTAACAACAGGCACTCGAAAATGCGATCATCACAGAAACTTACAGAACACTCGACAATACGTTACAGAAGTGTTGTATTAAAATTTGAAGTAATACGTTTAATATTATAGATAATATGAGTATTTGTACTAAATATTTTTTTACTGCGCATGTGCGAGGCATAGTGTGATTCTTTTTCATCACTTCAAAGTCAAATATATAGAGCAACTTATATAAAAATTCCAGATGAATACTGTTAAAATTCAGAAAGAGATTGGCATTTCAGTAAGGTAAGTTAAAATTTCTCTTTGAGAGAAGCTAAGTGATGAGGGTTCTTACACAAACTGGTATTTTCGAAATTTGAATCTTCGTATGGTTATCGACGAAATGCAATTTAAATAATATATTTAGTTTATAAGTATACATGGGTATTCAGGATATTAAACTTCCCTAAAATTCAATGTTACTGTTCGACGATTCAAGTTTTAAAAATATCAGTTTGTGCAAGAACCCTCATCACTTAGCTTCTCTCAAAGAGAAATTTAAATTCACTTCACTGAAATGCCAACCTCTTCATGAATTTTAAATGTATTTATCTTGACTTTTTATATAAGTTGCTCTATATATCCGGCTTTGAAGTGATGAAAGAAAAATTACTCTATGTCTCGCACGTGCGCAGTAAAAAAATTATTTAGTGCAAATACTCATACTTCCAGTAATATTAAACGTATTTACTTCAAGTTTTATTTCTGTACCATATTTTGGAATGTTCTGTAAGTTTCGTATAATTTGAATGAAGGCTCTGCATATTATAAGCAAAAAACATGCGGAAAAATTTGGGATTTTTTAAAGAAACCTTCATATCTTCCTGAATATCTGTGCTATGCTTATGAAAATGCAGGTAAATATCATGCACATTAAACATCATCATTGATGAAATTTTCATCTCGTTATCAGCTTTCTGTGAAACGGGATGAGTCTAAATCCCTTTCCATCAATTTCTGGTCGCCCCCCTAATTGCCCTCGTGACCGAATATTCACTGTCAAATGTGTATGATACTCGATTGTATGTTACACGATTCTCCAGAACTGATTTCGAACCATAGTTTTCGTATAAATTGCAAATTTCTCGCATTTTCCTTAATGTTGATTAATTTTTCACACCAGTGTATTTAACATCTGATATAAACATGGGACCACATGTTTCTGCAGACGTGAAATAAAATTCAGAAATATTCGTTATTGGTTGTGAAAAATTGAGTATTTTCTTCCTCTCTGAAATTTCAAAAAATTGAGATAGGTGGTGTTGCTTGTTAAGCAACGAATTTATAATCACCATAATTATTTATGACCATTTAAACCTGGGGTTTTCTGTGTTTTCTGGATTACAACAACAATTACGTTTGTATTGAAAAAATTGTGTTAGTAATAATATGTTGTTAATCACAATTTATGCAACGAAATCAAGAGAAAGATTCAGCAAATTTCTTCCGAATTTTAAAGTTACGGCCACGTCTGTGTTTGGGTTGTAACTGAGGATTGGATATTCTGCAGATTCTGAAGAACCTTAAACACTCTTTCTCTTATTATATCCAATTGTATTATTGTTTATTTTTAAAAAGTGCATACGCTAATATACAGCACAAATATAACGAAAAGGAATCGATACAGGTAGTACGATTTAAATAGGTAATTGGATGGAGCAAAGTTATGTTAATAACTGTAACTGCTAATGAATCAGAGTACGGTAAAAATAATTCAAGTGACAAAAAATATCAACAGAAAAGCGAGCCATCCAGGCAAAAATGATATTGAATACAAAAGAAGAGTTTAAAGTAATCTTCCACCTACAAATCTTTTTTAAGGGAAAAAATTTTTTCGCCACCTCATTTTTATCTGAACATTTTTTTCGTGCCCCATAAAATCGCTAATAAATTAGAACATTAAGCACTAATTAATTAAAAGGGAATTTTTAAAAAAGTTTAATTGAAATTCTTAAATGCAAAGTTATTTTCTAAAAATTTTTGAAAGATCTGATGCATGTTTCCTTTAAAAAAATTTTAGACCCCCCCCCCAAAAAAAAAAAATTGCTTTCCACTATTTCGCAGTGTAATAAAACACGAGTATATAGATAGTCTGGGAAGTTAGAATGTCCGATTGAATGTCTTACTTGTTTCAGCTGATGAACCGAATCTAATCAGACGTCGAACAAATACAATTATGAATGCATTATCTAGAATGTAAACGATGGATTTACTAACAGAATACCCCTGTATAAAAAAGTAAACCGGTGCTTTATCTGCTGCTTTATCTTTTTCAGGTTCGTGTCCGGTAGTTCGTAACAGAAACGAAAGGTCAGTTTTCGAATTTCAGATGTAGAGCCTAGACTCGTGCAAGACTTTTATTCATAGATAGACTTGTATGCACAAATGTTTATACATAGTATAACAGGGTTTGCCTAAAATTCAGGCTGCATGTTTTCTTATGTTGGGCTGTTAAGTTCTTCCTGCAACATGGTTAATGAATTCCAAAATTAAGTTGGCACGACAGTTTTGACATGTACCCCATAAGCATAAATTCATTCCATTTAGCATTAAATGAAAGAAAAATAGACGCATAATGCCATTTTCGTTGATTAAAGAGCATAAGTCGCGTTGTGTTCCGACGATGTTCCATTAGAGAAGAGCCTATTGATATGTTTGATGCGCCTTGGAGCACAATAATTCGTGATTGATCACTCCCGTCTTCTGGCAATAAAATAAATACTGAAGCACACAGCATTTTGATGTTACGAAAAAACTCGTTAATACTGCATGTGTACAATGTTTCGTTGGTAGCGTGAGAAATGCTGCAGAAAATGAAAAAGAAAGTCTAACGTTTTCGAAGAATATAATACAGCGAAACCTTTCTACAGCGGCCATCCTCCGTTCCAAGGAGAACTAGCCTCACAGAGGAGTGATCGCTCTAAAGGGGTTTCCTGTTTGGAAGGACTAAATATGTATGTTTAAATACATATTTAGTCCTATTAAACAAAACCTAATTCGTTATTTCTGATGACGGTGATTTTAAGGAACATCTAAGGAAAAAACTACTTTGTTCCAAAATTTCTTTTTTTTTATTAAAAAAAGTTCTGTTTTTTATTAAATAATTTGTGTTCTTGTTCTTCTATTTCTTGTATTCCTATAAAGCTTTGACTATTTCAGCATTTTAGGAGGTAATCTTTTCTGTTTATCTTTTTAATTACAAAGATAAATCTCTAAACGTTTCCCTAGCCTTCCAGATACATTCAGGCATACGACTTCATTAAAGCTGGCTGTGTACTAACATAAAGTTTGCACTTGAGATGATCTGAAACAGCAGATTTAAGATGATTCCACAACAGATTTTAAAAACAGCAGAAATGCTACCAAACAATCAACATGTGGACGTCACAGCTTGATCTCCCAGATCTCCGGGCATACGACTTCATTAAAGCTAGCTGTGTACTAGCAAAAAGTGCTAGTCAATATGTTAAACTTGCCATTGACTCGCCAAACTTTGGAAAAATTAAAATGTCTACTATCTTGAAAAAGAATAAAAAAAAATGAAAATCCTTTCACATATGTCGTTCTTAATTACTTCAGGAACATTCATGCAACATTCGAAGGAAATCGAACAACGCGTTTCGTCGTGAATGCGTAACAAACAAATTTGCAAACAGACGAAATGTCGAACGGCCGAGTTGAAACCGAGTTGTTAGCTCAGTCAAAATAAAATAATTCTTCCTCAACAGCAAAAAACAAAAATCCCTCAGATTCACGACACTCATTACCTGAAAGATAAATAATAATGTAAATTCAGCTTACAAATTGTGAATGCTTTAATAAACCAAAGTTAGCTAGTTTTGGAGTTTTAACTTTGGATAATGAAAATCTGATAATGTTTGTTTCAAAATGCATCTTCAATATTTTTGAAGAACAAGCATTATCAAAAACGGACATAGAGCGTGAGTAGAGTCTCATCATCCGAAATTCCGTTTAAAGCGGCATCGGTTCTGAATTTATTAAAAAATATAACTTGGAGGAAAAACGCTCTGTAGTTTTCACTATTGCTTAAGTGTGTGCTTGTTTCTTATTTATAGGGCGTCGAAGTTAGGTGGACACGTGGAACTCAAACGGTCGTACAGTTAGTGTTGTTGAAGGTTCCAAGGCGGCTAGATCAGTGTGATTGTGATTTGTGGTACTCATTAAACAGCTGTGGTAGTAGACGCGTCGATGGAAAATGTTCATGAATGAATCAGAGTTTATGAACAGTGTGGAAGGACGGATGAATAAACAGGCCAGCTGGAAAACAACTACAGGGATCAATTCGAAGAACAATTAAGTGACGTCTGTGATAATAAAATGATTAATAAGGATGGACTAAATGATATTGAACCAGACGTGAAATACATTGAACAGCAAGAAAAATGTTTAAATAAGGACGGTCGTCTTGTATTCATATAGCACTTGAAAAACACCGACCTGCATGGAAGCAACTATCATAAAAGCTTTTTTAAAACTTGTTTTGTCTTAATAGATTCATTTACATGCTGTTTCATGTTTTAAATTTAAATAGAACTAGATTATTATCTTGTTGGTAACATGACTTCTCTTTTATTTTGAAATACATTATATCAGGGAAGATAATAAATTTAATATATGGTATATTGTATTTCACACAAAAAGTATTCCCTATTATGTGATATCTTCACTAATCTAACATCGGCAATTTCCTTTTATGTCGGATAATTAAAACTCTATTGCAATAGGTTCTGCTATGTCTAGTAATAGGGCTTAAATTTAATTAATCTTTGAACTGAAACGTCAAAACCCAATTGTCTTAGATGGTGAACACTATTTGCATAATATAGTCTGTCCCCCAAAGAAAGGGGGGGGGAAAGCAGCTACGGGTTATGTAAAGTATCTAGCATTAAAATCAGTTTTAAGAATTCATTTTATTTAGAATTAACATGGTCGTGAATTAACACTGATATAAAATAGAATTTATACGCATTTAAATTACACAAATATAAAGAAAGGAATATGTATTCAGAAACTTTCTAACACCAATCTCTCATTGTTTTTGAATTATTAAAAAATTTAGTTTTAGAGCTTTACTTACGTGTATCAGTAATTAAACTAAGTTCTTATTTTTAAAGGGTAAAAGAAAAAAAAAACATTATCAATGTTAAACCGATTTCATCACTTCCAATTTTAAAAGCTGTAAATTGGATTTTTCCATCATCCATCCTAGTTTTTTCTCCCTCTCCTTAAAAGTTCAATATAATTTCTTCTCATCTTTAGCATTTAGCCCTTGAGGAAGTCTGAAATATTTGATAGCCATTTTATAAAATGGAGATGGTGGTGGGAAAAAAAGTACAACCAAAAGAAAAATAATCAAAAAATACCATCCCAGAAATTAAAAACTTTTCCACTTAAACCCCATCTAGAACCGTTTTCCAATATTCATTCCTCCTTCGAAATATATGAATTTAAGACGATCCAAAAATCCACAAGAGAAAAAAAATAATATATATATATTCGTTCTTTACAAATCATCCGAATCCTTGAGATGAAATAAATTCCCCATCAACTTCAAGAATTAATTCTTTTTTTTCTATTTTACTTCCATCATATGACGTCATGGTTCTTCTCGACTGAGCACCAAACGACAATCACTTAATCGATAATTATCGCCTTGCAGCGCCCCCCCCCCCGTGGGGGCAGGGCAGAGGACCTATTTAATTCGTCCTATAATTGTCCCTTCTGGAAGCCGAGGAAAAGTTGGTCCTAACTTTTCGTGGAAAGTCCTTCTCGGTTTGGCATGCGATTATGAGGTAATGCGCCCCATAATCCTGGGGCTTCCTTTCGTGTCAGGACGCCCCGGCTTCTTATGGTGGAGGGGGCGCTATGTCGTTGCTGCCCGCTATTCACAGATATTGATTCCGATGGGAACTGTACTAGTGAATATCCTTGGCAGATAGTTATTTTGGGATTAAACTATTTTCGGTCGAAGTTTAAGTGACATATGTACTAGACTTTTTATTTTAGTTAGTTTTTAAAGGGAACTATATTTTAATGAAACAGTGACTACAGCTCTTTTAAACCTTATCTGTTTATCCCGAGTTTACTCGGGAATCGAATTATGGCATTTTTACACCGATAGTCTGAATTTACGTCATCTGTAGACGTTATAATTCGATATGAAAAATGAAGAGTAACACATTAACATCTCAAGTATTCTATGGGCTCTTAAGTGAATCAATACAACACATTCCCAAACCAGAGAGTGTCATCTAATTAGACAGTAGAGAAGGTAGATTAGTTAAGGGGTTAAATCTTAGTACTCTGATCACTCATACTAAGATTCATAATCAATACTCATAATCGTACTGATACTAGGATTCATAATCAAGGATATTTACTAGTATTCTGTACTAGTAAATATCCTTGGCGGATTTTGAGATTAAACTATTTTTGGTTGAAACATTTACATATGTACTAGACTCTCTCTTTTTTACTTAGTTTATTAAAAGTAACTATATTTTAACGAAACAGTAAATGCAGCTCTTTTTAATCTTCATAAATGTTTTTAGCGTCACAAATTTAACAGTGGGTGAAAATTCCTTGTGATACAGCTATAGTGTGGATAAATATTTAATTATTGCCTTTAAAATAAAGAGAGCTTAAAATTTTAGTACCCATATTCAGAATCTATACTTATAAAAGGCAATGTTTGCGTGTGTGTGCGATGTCCAGACGAATCTATCGCACTTACAGCCATGAAATTTCACACACAAGTAGTCTTAATGGTGACTCAGTGCAACTCGAAGCCCAAATTTTAAAATTTAATCTAGAAAATTTTTTATTTAACTTTTTGTGTTGTTTTGGGTCATTTTTGGCACTTTTACGGCTGCAGTATCTTTTCTAATGATCGTTGAAAAACAATCAATGCACCATCGGATAGAACAAACAATTTTCGTTGTAATGAAGTTTGTTTTGAAGTTCCAACATAATTTACTGAATTTGGAGAAATTTTTAAATAATAAAATAATATTAAATAATTTTGCTTTTCCTTTATATTTTTAACTTTCAATTCTTATCTTCTTGCATCCGACTTTCTAATAACGCTATCATTTTCAAACTTTTTAGGTATAAACCAGAATATTTATCCCTGTTTTAAAACAAGAATGGTTAAAATATCTTTTTTCTCGATTTCCTATGAATTTTTTATTGATCAGTTCAAAACAATTTCTCTCGCTTATCCGAATCGACGAAACTTTCGACCGACCCAAGGTTACTCTGAGTTCCCAGAATGCATTTCTACTATCCGATTGGCTGGCGGTACCAAGAGAAAGTCACGTCATACTCTCGATCATTTTATTGCGTCAGCTAATCTTAATTACTTCATTTTACTGATCCAAGAATCATTTTTTGATTTATTTCTTTTATACTTTTTTATAGTCGCGCATATATGCTGATATCTTTAGTTAAAAGAACACGTTATTCATCTCGATCAAGTTCCTGCGTGTACTTTCACTAAAAATCGAGGGCGAAATCAATAATATATATATATATATATATATATATATATGTGTGTGTGTGTGTGTGTGTTTTGATTTCGTTTTCAAAACTTTGGGCTTATTTTATTTTGTTGACGTCATTATGCCACGGGAAACGCCGTGCGCGTACTGCTAGTACTATATATAAAAAGATAAGTAATCAGAGAAGCATGAATCTTATGGGTTCGGATTTCAAAACGAGGTTGAGGAGAATGATTTAAAAAATAGCTGAAAAAATGAGCGTTTTTCATCCAAAAATTATTTGCCTTCATTTGATTAATTAATTTTACATTTGGATGTTTATGATAGGAGCACACAGTGTACAGAAATGAGCATGGGAGTTTATCATAGGATATCACAGCTAGCCCTATTAGTTTACAATTTAAAATCAATATACCTACCTATACTATGACCTACCACTGTGTCTGAATACAACTACAAATGATTTATATTCGTAGTGGTTGAGAATCTAATTGGGTTGAATAATAATTTGTGGGCGATTTTAAAATCCATTTTTAAAGAAATTCCTCTGGTCATTTGATGAAAAAGTTGGTTTAGTCGCGAATTTTTTCTTTGTTGAAGCGCAAAAAGCAACCGCTGGATGTACTTTGAGACATCACTCTTTCCCCACATTAATTATGGGCAATAATATGCTATGAAATATTGGGGGAAATACAAAATTTTTGATTAATTTTTAATTAAATGAAAATCTAATTAAAATTTTAATATGCCCTTCCTCAGTAAGCTCCTACAGTCCAAGCAGTAACTACGTGCCAAATGTTTTAGCACTTAGTCCACAGGAACTTTACATTCTGTTGCGCAACGATTTTCGTATCATGCAAATTTACAGATAATATGCCAGCCTAAAATAATTATTATATTAAAAAAGATATAATGCTGAGAGCGAATATAAACTTATGTCATTATATTAAAAATATAATAATAGCTCATTGCTTTAGCTCAAAGAATATTTCTGGCGGATGTGATAACTGGTGGGCAAACATGAATCTGCAAATGCAGCTCTCGATAACACGCAAGGCAAATTCAGCCTAATGTCAGGAAAATTAACATTGTCATTTGAATGAAATCGAATGTGTTTGAATTCCAGTCGAATGCCATTTGAGTTAAATCGAATCAGGAGTTCCTCGTTGATTTATATAAAGTATGAGGATTTGAAGGTATACAATAATATGGAAATCTGTGTTCTTACTAAATTAGTGTTATCCATGGGGGATTTGCTATTTATTCATATGCATACCCGTCCAATAATTCTTTATAGCTTCATACTTTGTGAACCCAAGACAGAAGTTTTTCTATATCTGTCCATTCAAACAAATGGTTCTTGTATTTCCTATGATGTCATTTCATTTACCATGTCATACAAGCCGATTTCATTTGGGAATTCACTACGAGTCTTCCAAGAGGAAGAAGAATGTGCCGTTACCGCTGAGCATAAGACAACGTGCAGTCAGAGAGCATGTGTGGAGAAGTTTATCTAGTGGCACTGATGTCAGGTAGATGGACTCCATAGGATCTCGTGCAGTAGTACGCTGCTAGAGTGATACAACAATAAGGTAACAGCAATGAATGGCAAAATAGTGTATTTACACCTTTATCTCTATCTCTACTAATAATATAGGAGAATGTGTGTGTTGGAGCTTTGTAGGGCAGACCGCTGGAGCTAGAGCTACTAAATTTGGCACAAACATACTTCGGAAGGCGGGAATATGCACCTTGGAGCCCTTTTTTGGAAAATTTAATTGGAATTTTAATTCATTAAAAATTCAGCGAAATTTTGGCGTTTTTACTTAATAACTTCCTAAAATATTATAGCACAAAAATTATTTTTACACCATATGAAAGTACAAAACATTACTTTTTCATTGATATCAATTAGGTTGCCGTACACTGTTTTGTCGAATTTTTAAAAATATTTTTTGGCATACTTTACAACAATACTTTTCATTGTTGCAACACAACTCAATTTTTATCGTTTAAATAAATATTTAATTGAGCATTTTTCCATCAGTGTTGTAATCTAAGATAATATCCTAATAAATTTTGCTTTCTTACTTTATTTCATCAAAATCTTTGTGAAATCTGTAAACCAAGCTCTCCGAGATATTGCTTTGATTATATTAAGAAATATATCCAGCAAGCTGCATGGTTATGGTTGCTATATTTTCATTCTCTTTCAGCATGTTTTGATCTAGCTAACAAGCCGCTGGTCACAAGATGTGCTGCGTCATTTTAATGTTGAAATCAAATGCATATTTTACAAGAGGAGTAAGAAAGTGAAAATAGAGCCAACAACGTGGAATCAGAAGTAACATGACATGGTCAGTTATTCGACACCGATGGGGACATTTATGTAGACAATGAACAGAACAAGTCCAAGGTCACTAATAGAAAATGGGTTAAATATATAACATAATCTGAAGTTTAAAATTACGTTCCTAAGATAACCATGAATATAAAATGATGCAAGATTCAATTGAAATCATACTCCCGGCGAACAAGCTGGTCGCCGCAGGCGGCTAGTTATAAATATAGCTTTGTTCATTTTCAGGTTTGTAGGGACACGCATGGTGGCTGCTTTGTGAGTTAATACTGCAGATTTTCAGCGACGGAATATTAACCCTTTCGACCCTACTTTTATTTATGAAAAGTAGTTTAATTTAATGTTGACATACTGAAATATGTACACCATGAGTTTAAAGTTTGTCACTTTTCCCGTTTCCTGGAAATCTCCTGTGTAAATATGTCTCAAACGTACATACGACTGGGACTATTCCAGTGAAACATTTGTAAAACTATCTTTCCTGCCACAAGATTAGCATTTCAGAGAAACAACTTTACAGCTTCGCAACAATAATCTTGCAGTAATTTGATCACTGATGGGATATATCGTCCAACTGTTAAATACGATTGGGACACTATATCCCACACACAAAAAAAATATTCAAAATTTCTTAAATCTTATATTAAAAAGGCTAAATTATTACTTAATAAGAACTGTTTTACACTAAGTATGGCATAAATATAAATGTACTTACTGAAAAATTTAAAAAAAGGCCAATTGAAATTTGAATAATGTGCGTATTCTGAGAGTGCTTTCAAGTTTCTTTAATCATAATTTTATTCCCTAATTCCTTAAGAACACTGAAAATATAAAAACCTATGTAAAAGTGGGATTTATTCACCAATAGGTAATGAAATCTCTGAGACTTATGTGCCCATTAAGGCAGAAAGGGTTAAGGTTGTCATTCATGTCGTTAAACTAGTCACACTTGCTTCAGCGTCTCAAAGTGCCCTAGCAGAATCTTTGAAATGTTTGTTTTGATGAGTTGGGACTGCTTTACCTTAAGACAACTCCAAGAATGTGTTTAGCAACAATTCTTCTCGTCTTAGAGAAGTGACTATGTGATTTAATTTGCGATATGGTAATGTGACTACTTTAAATGATATTTTTACTTTCTCGCATACGAAGTATACAAAGAGAAAGTATTGTAATCGTCAAAAAATTCGAACTCGAGATTTTGACGAATCTCCACGTTTTAGACCTCCCTGAGTCCGAAAAACACAATTTTGGAATCATGTCTGTCTGTGCGTCTGTCTGTGAACACGATAACTAAAAAACTATTAGATCTACGTGGATGAAATTTGGTATGTGGTCTTTAAACATAATTTGTAGGTTTCTATCAAATTTTGGATAAAATCCGTCAAAGAGAAGTCTGTCTATCTGTATGTCCGCGGTCATGCGAACGCTATAACTCAAAAACTTGAATAGCTAGATGGATAAAATTTGGTACACAGTTTTATCGCCATGACTGTAGGTCCGTATAATATTTTGGGCCAAATCCGTCAAAAAGAGGCGTTCAAATTGCATATTCACTTTCTTCTAATCCGATTCTCATGCGCATGCGTACTAGTAGCAATCTGTTATTGTTGTAAATTTTATTTACAACAATGTTTTCAAACATGAATTGTAACAATTTTTTATTGTTGTAAATAAAATTCAAACCGATCTCATTATTTCAGCAAATCTTTTATTTACGCGCTTTTGCAATTGTTACGGTTGTGGTAGTATAAATTGTTTTCTTGGGAATTCAATTCCAAAGCAGAATTTTCGCTTTAGTATTCATTGCATTCCCTATTTTATCGCACCTGCTTCAAAGTAATATTTTTTTGAAACGTGGCAACAGATATTTGATTTCAAGTTTGTTTGTTTGTTTCACTTTCTCGTATACGAAGTATACAACGAGAAAGTATTGTAATCGTCAAAAAAATTCGAACTCGAGATTTTGACGAATCTCCACTTAGAAGGTATACGAGAAAGTTTAGGGGAGACCACTCCCGCTGGTTACCTTTTCTCACTGTAGCATGACTTACAACAAACTACCAAACATTGTTGCGAAGTCATGTATAAGACATGAAAACTATATTCTAGATGGAAAAATGAAATATGAAGAAATTTGCAAGAATCAAGAACATCAATAGGGCAGTAGTACAATCATCCTTGAAAGGATAACCCCAAATTTCTGGTTACGATGTCTTCAAACGAGGTATTTCTAGTTTTACATCCTGTATGAACGACCATGACAACAATACTGCTATACGCACCTAAGACGACCTTGAGAACTCTGCTCATGAAAAATAGGATTTGCAAATTGACTCTAAGCCTTCACTGTTCAAAACGAAGTTGTAAATATCAACAAGGTTATTGTCATTGTCAGTACTAGGATAAAATTTCAGCGAAAGCTGGCACTACTATCATTTATTACGGCACAAAACATAAATTAAATACAAACAGAGAGAATTTTAACTATTTTCAAAGTTCTAAGAGAACGCTTAATCGTTTGAGCTGATTCGTTACCAGTTTGGTCAAAGAAATTCCTCCTCTAAAAATATATAAAAGGATCGGAAAACATTTCATAAGAGCTATTTATAACTTTGTCCATGAAATTGCTTAGTTCCTGCAACTAAGAATATGGAAATTTGACAAAGAAATCACTTACGTAGAAAATGTTATAGAACTAATGCAAATTAACTTGCAAAAAATTAAATATGATTCGAACCTCTAATTCAAAGAATCTTAAAGATGATAAAATTGTTGTAGCTAGACGCATGAAAATGTTTTAAGCTTCATTCTTCTGTCTATCCCATTTTAAAAACTTAATCTTCATTATATCAACGACGCGCAAAAAGTGTATTTATTATGATTGTAACGCTCTGCATACAAACGCACCGATTAAAACGACGAAAAGGATTTCTATAGAATAAAAGTGTTTTTATAAATATACTTAAAACTATTTTTAAAATATACTTAAAATACATTTTAAAATTTATTAAAATTAGAGAAAAATTTGCTTAGAAATGAGATTGACATCACTAAAAAGCTGATTTTTTAAATTTTAATGTGGTGTCAAAATAGCTTTTGTGCGACAATATCTCTAAAATATTAAAGTAAAAGGTCAAAAATCAGATTATTTTTAATTCACTGAAAATCTTAGTGGAATTTTAAAAAATCTTTCCGAACACCTACTATCCAAGAAGTAGCTACGTGCCAAATTTGGTATTTCTAGGTCGAACAGTCTTCCCTGTAGAGTGTTTTGAACGATTTTTACATCATGCATGTCAGAATTTATAAACAGTATGCCCTGCCGTAAACATAATCATATTATATGTCATACACATTAAATACAAAGATGCACATTACAAGCAAACACTTCAACAGCTTCTATCACTTCTTTGCCCTGCGGTTTTTACCGCAGATGAGCTAAAGGTTTGTATCCCCAGCCTTCACTGTACCCGCCAGTCACTAATTACACTGGACCCTGTCATAAATCTAAGGTCACGTGAGCGTTTCTGCAGGACCCCACTCTCTCACAGCACGACCCCCAAATCCTCACGCGCCAATACCTCATCACTTTCTTCCCCTTTATCCAATGCCGAAGCATTAGATCGTCCTCATATTGGTAAAATAATTACTCCTCTAATGACCAGGAACGGACGAGGAGCAGCCATTGACATTCTCTAATATCCATCTGCCTTAAGTGCGTAACTTTATACCAGAGGGGCTTTCTGCTGGGAAAAGTATAGGGGAAAGTATGGGGAAAAAAATTCCTTCTTCGCATATATATTCCATCCAAAGTTCGGGAAATTTTTTCATTTTTTTTCAAAAAATGGAATTTGTTTCTCGACCGCGAAGCCGGTTATTAAAGTTCACGGGCGCGATGGATAAATATAGGCTAGTGTAGGATGTGGCCGAGGAAACTTCCCATGAGTTTTGGTTTTTAAAAATTTTCACATCCATATCGTCGTGTGACGATGTGGGTAGGTGTGTGTGTGCGAGCTAATATCTCGTTCGTTGGTTCTGCATTGGATGGTAAGTCAAATCAGTAGTCCTGCTCCAAAATCTTTGAGAGTTTACGAATAGTTTTTAGAGTATGAGTAGTTACCGTTAGGTGTTAAGATTTTGACATTTTTTGAGTTCAGCCAATATGGTTTACATATACTAGTGGTAATCCTAATTTTAAATTTTGGATAATTCATAACATTATTTAGAAATAGCAAAGGAAAAATTATAAGCCAAGAATAGGTGTATTTTTCGCATTACAAATTAGCCTATATACATATAATCTTGTTGGTGGTGTTGGAAATTTTTTATAGAAGTGACTTTAAGATTTGAATATCTTTTTTTTTTTGTAGTCTTCGCATGATGTTAAAGATCGAAACGTATTGAGTTCAACTTTTTAGATGAAAATTTAGCTATATCGAGTCCATGATAATTTTGGGGATATTGGGTAAGATGATGTGTGGATCACCCGTGAACGTTAAATTTTATAAAAAGAGAATTAAACTAGTGACGGGACTTTTTGTAATTTTGAAACAGGAAATACCCATATTTTGGATTTAAATAGATAAGAAATCGCTAGTTGAGCATTTTTAAAAGGACCCTGAAGATTATTGAAAACAGGCGACTCAGTTAAAACAGTGAAAGTTAGTTACAGAAGCTTTACTTTGAAAGCCAAGATTTAAAAAGATTTATTACATGCATACATTAAATAAACGTAAGTTTAATATAAATTATTTAAATATATATATTTTTAATATACCACGTTCTTGTGTAATTTTTTCTATGTTTTAACTATTTTTTTTTGTAAATACTCGTACCTCTTCACTAGTCGCAACTGTGTTGTTTGTTTACTTTTGATTTGTTGTTTGGCACAGTTTTAATTTGTGGCTTACTATATTCTTTTGATTTTTCTTCTTATTATTATCTTCTTTATTATTATTTTTTTACTTTAATGTTTTTTAGTTATTATTCAAGAAGTTGTGTATTAGACAGTTTGAAATTATGTATAGGAAAATTTGAAACTGTGATTAGAAATTGTGTATAGGTTGATTTAGCCTTTTTTTTTGTGATGCAGTGTGTTGCATGCTTAGGTTTTAATTTGTGGTTTCCTGTATATATATATATTTTTAAGCTTTCTTTTTTTCTCTTTATTTTCCTTATGATTGTATTTTAATTTATGTTACTTGGTAATGAATCAAGATTTTGTGTTTAGTAAAGTTTGAAAGTGCGTATAGGAATTTGAAATTGTGAGAAATTGTTTTGGTAATTTTAACCTTTTTCCTAGGAAGCAGTGTACTTTCTGAAGAAATTTTGTATTCGAATTTGCTGGCGTTCTTCGGAACTGTCAATATCTCGATATTTGTATGTCCGTAAGGACAGGTCAAATTACAAGTTATATACCACGTTCTTAAAGCGGACTAAAAAGTATAAAATAATTTCTACTATCCCCATACGATTCCTAACTTCATACAGATTGTCCTAAAAATTTGTGATTGTCAATTTTTATTAGCTATGAAAATACTTGTAAGATTTAAAACGAAAAATGTGGGGCGCATGCAATAGATAATTGATGCATGAATAGTCCATCTAAGTCACTAACAATTTTATTGCACTGCAATTGATATGAACTGTTGTGTTAATTTTCTCAACGGCAGCTACTCCCTACACTCCTTACTATTAAATATTGCATGCGCCCCACGTTTTTCGTTTTAAATTTTACAAGTATTTTCATAGCTATTAAAAATCCACAATCACAAATTTTCGGGACAATCTGTATGGAGCTAGGAGAAATTATTTTATACTTATTAGTCCGTTTTAAAAACTTGGTATATTAATTTCTTTTATTTAAATAATTATTTTCTGCTTTTTAGTTTTGTGTGTGTGAAATTTTGGCAATCGTTTTTAAACATCTTTATGAGGTTATGACAGAGACATGTGACAAATTAAAGGTTTATTTCAGTTTCTCTTCACCTGATCATATCTGAAATTGAAAATTGTTATACCTACCTACCAATAATATATCAATCTGTTTAATTGTTATTTTCCTGAAAAATAAAATAAAGAAGCAAGCAAAATCATATCTGAGTTATGTTTAAAGTTTCAAATCTCTAGCTCATCGGGAAGTTAGTTTAAAATAGATTGCAAAATTTGTACCGAACAGACAAACAAAAAAGCGAGTTAATAAAAACGTGGTAATAAAAAGGGCAATCAGGAACAATAAATATAAAAATAAACAAAAATAGCAATTAAATGCGTATTTTGTGTGTGTGTGTGCTTCGTCTAGGAAAAAAATCAAATTGCTGAATGACATGAAGTTTGGGTTCTCAAAAATATTTTAGAAAACAGTTATGGTGCGAAACATTTCAGAAATAGATGTAACTCATTTTTTCATTAATGAAAAAAATCATGACGTATTTTAGTTTTCATTTGTATAAATAAATGAGGTCTCGTACACACACGAATTGCTTAAAAAGAATTTTTCTTTCATAGATGAGGAGCAGGAAGGAATGCTTTGGTTTATGTTTTTATTATTATTATTATTTGTGCAAAAGCCACTTTTTGCTGTAATGCAGCACGCTTAGTGTGAAAAGGTACAATAATAAATGAAAGTCAATAACATAATTTCCAGCCGAAATGGATTTGCAAATAGGAAACGTTAAATTAGTACTGCTTTATATTATATACAATACGCTTCACCTGGCATATAAATATGCAGGAAATTCAATGAAAAAAATCTGCACAAATTTAAGGCACTTAACTATGAGAATATTTCCATGCTTCAGTTTGGTAAGTAAAATTATATCGACTATAGCTGTAACTCTATATAGTTTTGATCCCACTATTGTAAAGAGTAAATGGGCTTTTCATGATTTTAAAATAATTTTTATAGGTTCATTTAATGGAATAAAAATTTTGCCTTCAGTGGTGATCACTGAATTCTTAGTCTTTCAGTATTTAAATTTAAATAACTTGCATTCTAACAGTTGTTCGTTTGTTATTTTATAGAAGAATCTTGTCCTTAGAAATGCCAAATAGTTAAATTGTGTTTTATGCATTAATTAAGAAAGAATAAAAATATATATTCTAAACAGGACAAAAAAAGAGGAAATTTGGTCCTCTAGTCCCTCTCTAGCATGATATTGTCCTAGGCTTGATTCATCTATCTTGTCTTCGATTGGTTTGATTGCATCGGACTTTGCATTTTGTTAAAAAGTATTATTTATTTTAGTGTCTGCGTTTGTATAATACTATTTCGCCGTTTTTTCTAAATCAAGTTTAAAACTTCATAAAATTATATCAAAATAATACTAAATGCGAGATACTTCCATTAAATTTGATACAAAAGTATGCAAAGAATTCTTGAAAATTTAATATTTATGAAATACAAATTTACTCAATTTTTTAAATTAAAGATAATATTATGAAAACTGACTCCACAATGAAAATGACTGCTGAGAATTCCAACTGCGAATGAATGGTTAAAATCTATTGCATCAGCCTTTGTATAATAAATTTTGAAAAACTTATTAAAATTAAAGAAAAAACTGCACGAAAATAAAATTGGTATCACTGAAAGGCTAGTTTTTGAATTTTAAAGTGATGTGAAAATGGTTTTTCTCCGGAGCTACTGAACCAAGAAGTAACTATGTGCCAAATTTGGCAGCTTTAAGTCCAATTGTCTACCAGTAGAGCGCTGTATTCTTCGCGTAAAAATTAAAAAGAAAATATGCCACCCTAAAATCAAAATCGTGTTAAATTACATCTTTACGTACTGAAAAATCGTGACAATACATGTGCGGTGTATTTCAGCATAGCATGAATAATCGTGAAGCCTTCTTTATCAAAAATAATATGTTTATTGGCCGTCTTCCACAGCACAAATATATAAGACAAAGACATACACTTACATCATAAACCTTACATCACTGACTTGCATCGAATTCCATCTTCAATCATCATTATTCTTTCCGTTTGCTAGGCGACGTTAGCAAAAGATAAATATATCGTTGCCACACTATTTTTATAACCTTTAGAAAAGAATTATGCCAAACGATATTTTTAATTAATTCTTTTTCAGCCAAACGATATTTTNAATTAATTCTTTTTCAGCCAAACGATATTTTTAAATTAATTTCTTTTTCAGCCAAACGATATTTTTAATTAATTTCTTTTCTTTAAATATTTTAATAATTCTAAATATATATATATATATATATATTTGTTACGAATATTGCAACGTCTCGTGTTAAAATACATCTTTACATACTGAAAAATCGTGACAATACACTAAAGGATTATTAACTACGAAGAGCATTTTGAAATTCATATTCGGTGCTTTCACGATACAAAATTACATTATTGATTAAAGAAATTTGGAGCCTGGAGTATTCGAAAACGGTTCAGAATCAATTTTGAGTAAAGATTATGAAATGCGTGTTGTTCAGAAAAGAAGTTTCGTTTTCCGTATTCTCTCTCGCATGTAGTTTCTGTAAAATATGTTTCACTGCAATCATCCGATTGTGGTAAAGAAACAATTCCAAACGAGCAGTCTTTCTTTATAAACCAGGGCGATTGCATTCGTAATCACCTTTAGATAAGAACTTTCTGGTTTGTTTACTTAAAAACGTTAGAACTTTGACGTATCAGTCCGGTTTACAGTGTAATTCTTTGTCAAAGGAGATTTTCAAATTTTAAGCACACTGTCTGAATATTTTAAGTTTTTTTTTCGATTGTGGTAGTTCAAGGATTCCCTGAAAATATCAAATGTGATGTTTCAATTTCTGTAGTTTTTTACTTTTATCTAAAATACATTCCTCGTTTCTAGGGAATAGCAACAATAATTGCTTTATTGTCGCTCTGTTGATATATAAAACTAAACTAAGAATTAGTAATTGCATTTTTTTTTTTTTTCATTTTGAACCCGAATAGGTTTCCTTTTTATTAAATGAGCGTTTATAAAACTAATTAACAAAACAAATTGCCATTAAGAAGGCAAATAATTTGCGTTTGTGGTACTAGAATCAGAACTAAATTGAACTTCGTTGTGGAAATAGTAGCCTAATGGTGGTTGCTTAAATAGGAGGGTTACTCTGCTGTAAGTTCGAGTGGTTGTCTATTAACAATAAGAAAACTCAGCCATTATGCTGCATAGACCACATTTTTGTCCTGAAAGTTTTTGGTTATCACATGAGAAAATAAAAACAAAGATCATTAATCAAAAACAAATAAAATAAATTATATAATAGTTAATTTATAAAATTTATTGGCAATGTTCTGCAATAAACGTCTTAAATCAAAATTAATTTCCTTCGTTTACTTTATTACTCATTTTAAATAATTTCAGCTTAAAACTTGAAACCAAATTTATCAAGAACCTAGAATTTTGCTGCACAGTACCAGGTGGGATCTAGTTTTTAAGAAGACCTGGTCTAATTTATTAATTTAACGTTGATTTCTTCAGCCATTTATATTGTGCGTTTTTCCAGGTTAGTGAAAATATAAATTTTTTTCTTCGATGATATGATGGGGAAGAAAATATGCAACTACTACGAAGAAAAATAAACGAACGATTTCTCTGTTTCAAAAAAAAAAAAAAAAATGCTTAAAACCTTCTGCCATTTCACTGTTTCGGAAAGATATATAGCTCTATTTAAAATATGAGTGTTGATGTCATTTAATTTGTCATAAATATTAAAAAGGAATGAAGTATAGCAATATTTCATTCCTTTTTATTTCGAGTGCGAGAGGCAGTAAAATAAACTAAAAGACGCGGTGAGAGACACAATTTACATATTTTAGTTTTTGACGGACTTAATACATTCTCTTTCATAGTAATTCAGAAATCATTAGATTATATAATGTCAGTGGACATGAGTATTGGCTTCATTTATCATGCACATTTTACTGTTTCGCCAGCTGTAACCTCTTATTTTACACTGCATTTGAGGCTAATTAGTCAAAGCTACAAGATTCAGATCAAGCTAAAAAACACACAAAAAATTGGGAAGGAAAGGAATTAGTAGAAGTTCATAATATAGAATAATTGATATATTTTATCACGGAAATATTAAAGTAAGTATGGTTTATGGAGTGAGATTTTGATGCATTTCTTTATTGTTTAGTTCTGTGATTAGAGAAATACAAATTGGTGATTTTCAAACAGGATACTATATGATTTTCTCTTATAAGGGAAAAATACCCAGGTAAAATTGTTAACTTGGATATTTATTAATAGTTATTTGGGATATTTTTTGGCTAGAAAAAGAGTCCAGGATTTGGTATCCAGATTTAAACATTGTTTACTAAATAAGGGAGCCAGAATCTGTTTTCTACCAGACTGATTTTTATTATTTGACACATAATATTCTTTTTTCTTTAATTGTTTGAGTTTGTAATTATTGTATTTAAATTATAAGTGTTGGCTGATTTTAAACATTTGAGTCTTGATTTTGCAATTCTTTTCATGTTCTATCAACGTAGATATTTGTCTCTGCATTTTCATGGTTAAATATTCCGTAAATAAGTGCATAAGATAAAAAAGTACTTTTCATATTCGTTAATAAAAAATAAACTGCAGAGGCGACACCTTAAGAGGGAAGGTTTCAACATGGTAAATGCCTTGAAAATGTTAATGGATTATAGTAATCCCGGTTGACGGATGGCATTAATATATATGATAACATTATTCTCATTTTATTTCTTTTTTATTAATATAAAGAACATTAATAGAATTTGAAAGACGAAAGGTTAATTTATGATTTTAGTTAAGGATAAAATTAGAGGCATTCATATATATATATGTGTGTGTGTGTGATGCAATAAAAAAACTGTACCAAGGCTACCTAGGTTTACCATGTGTAAATTTTCGAGTCACAATGGCAATTCGTACATCTGTCATATTTTTAAATATTTGAAAGCAAAAGTAATTCATAAAGCCCTCTTAATATGAAACATTTAATTAAAATTTCCCAAATTCATTAATGATATTTTTTATTAAATTCTGTACTGTTATATGATTTCATTAACATATTTCATTTTCGAACTTAAATGTAGACGCGAAGACAAAAAGTTTTTTATCAATCGATGCGATCATATTTTTTTATCAACAAAGCAGAGCAGAATTAAGTTTACGAACTGATATAGAGAAAGACTTATGGCATATTTATTTTTAATTAAAGGAAAATGAAGGTGGACAAATTTCGGCATAAAAATAAAATGGAGAAGCTTTCTTGTATTGAAATCTATTCCAACTTTATTTCCGATTAAGTCTTTTGACTCCAGCATTATGTTTAATCAGATTATGCAGACATAGAAAAGAGTTTTAACTGCGTATTTAAGGGACATACGGCATTAACACCCAGTATAAATGGTGATAATTAAAATGGTCATGTAACGCTATTTAATGCTCCAGCTATCATTAATTTCAATTTGCAAATTTAAACGGCCTGGAAAATTAATTGTAACAACTGCTGAAAGGACATCCTTAAAATTAACGCAATGTTATTTTCACAGTATACCATTTTGTAGTTTCATGACACGAAACAAAGTTTTTAAAATAGTCAAGAAATTGACGAAAATTAACTTTAAAAATTTAACGATGCTTTTATATACTTTGAGGACTAAAAAGGACTCGTTTCAATAAAAATGTAAAGCATATAATTTATTGAGAAATAATATTTCACCTGCATTCTAGAAAAGTTGTTTTCGAATCTTAGTTAAGCTGGAGTTTTTTCTGAAATTTTTAAAAATGTTACACATTACAGAAAATATAAGAACTAGATGCAAGCTCAGAAAAAGTTTATCAAGAACTGTAATCTCAGTGGGTAAAAAACATCCAATAAAAGAACAAGTAAAAATATATTATAGCCAGATTAATGTATTATGTTTTTTAACCTCAACTAGTATGCATGTCGAATTTTTAAAATGAATGATCCGTATTGCATAAATTGACAAAGATGAATTTGCTGTCGAAAAATAATTAATCTTAAAATAAATCCTCAAATTATACTTTAAAAATTGATATTTCATATTTGGAATATTAAGTTCAATAATTTGTTAATCCTATTTTAGAATTCATATTTCGTTCCAATATTTGCTCAATGCACTTTCTTGAGATCAGGGGTGTAGTGGAGCCGGCACGCACCGGAACGAGAAATAAATAAGTATTTTTTTACGAGAAATAAACTAGAAATTGTCAAAATATCCTTAAAACAGCGCGATTTTTGTCACCCAGGTTAAAGCGTCCCAGCACTGCTTATTTTGCGACTACACCACTGCTTGAGATGTAAGTATAGCTCTCAAAACAAGCCGAAGTGTCAGCATTAGATAGAAAATTTTAGAAAAATAATCATCGAAGAATTGTTTTGCTTAACATTAAATCAAAGAACCAGTGTGCGGTAGTGAAAAAACTAGAAGCAGTTCAGAGCGCATTTTAAAAAATGTGATACACGCGCTTCGTTTCAATAAAATCTAGGCATGCCTTCATTGAATAGTAAAGCATCAAATTGTTATAAATAATCGCATTATTATATAATAATCATACTGCTTTAGGAGCTTTAAACCTGTTCTGCTTATTTTGAGAATTAACAGATTTGTTATCTCGTTTAGGATTTGAAACAAACTGAATGTAAAAGTGAAAATTATTCTGGTTCAATTAATCTAACAGCATATTAGCAGGACTGAAACATCCCGATAAATATTGAAGAATAGCAAGTGCAATCTTTCAACATAAAGAATATGCTTCCTAACATACTTAAAATTTAAAAAAAATTTTTGCATAGATTCTATGCAAAATTAAATAAAATAAAGTAAAAATTCATCATGACGTTGCCAAAGAAATACTTCTACTATTAATCAAAGTGAAGATGTTTGTTTTTTGCTGATCAAAGTTGTATTTTAACATATTTTTAGGCTGGCATACCTCACTGCACAACATTCTACAGGGAAGACCTTTGGACCTAGAGCCATCAAATATGGGACAAGCATACTTTAATGTCTAGAAATGAGCAGCTTCAATAGATATTTTAAAAATTTAATTAATTAAGAATTAAGCAAAATTTTAGTGTTTTTCTGTGGTAGCTTCCGGATACATTACTGCACAAAAATGATTTTTGCACTATCTAAAAAAAGCAATCTTTACAAAAAAATATTAACTTAGTTGTCAAGGATGCCTCTCCAACATTAACAATTTTTTTAAAAAATTTAAACATTATTTGCAACCACACTTTTCATTGTTGTAATGAAAGCAAACCGATTTCATCAAACTTTTAAATGGCATATTTTTCCTCTGTTAAAATTGATATAAACAGTCCTCAGTTTTTGCATACTGACTTAAAATGAGTTTCTTTTTTCTTAATGCTAATTTTATAATCATGATATTCTGTCTGTAGTTTCAACAAATTTGTAAAAATTCTTTCTTAAATATAATTTGCAACATTGCCTAATTTTTTTAAACGCAGTTCATTTTTATTGTTTCGTCAGTTTTTTTTAAGACCAATATTTCTTCTTTTAAAATTATTATTTGAAATTTAAGTATGAAACTTTTGTTGAGTTAATTTCTTTCTTTTTTTATGCGTTGTATGCAAAACTGTTTTCCATTAGCTTAATTCAAAATCTATTTTCCATTAGTTTTTATAATCTAGCTAAGCTTTTAAACCATTCTTTTAACCTACTGCAAGATGATTTTTGCAGGAATTTATGTTATACATTTATGCACTATAATTAGTTGAAATTTATATAATTACCTAAATAATATACCATTATTGTCACTTAATATTAGATACATGCATGGCCAAAATAAAAAAATAATCTTCACTAAATTTCATATTTGTTTAGACAGTCATTCTGTGTAACATTTTTTTAACAGTTGAACGTAAGATTCTAAATTATTAACTTAACTAGATGAAAAATTTTCAGCCTATTTTCATTCTGTTTGCATATCAAATTTAGTTGAAACACTAACATATTTCTTGTGTAGCGACTATTTTTTTTAGTATTTACCAATTGGTTTCTTGTTTTTGTATAGCAATTAACGGTTTCAGTACCAAAAATTAAATAATTTACAAGCTTTAATAAGCGTCTAAATATTTGTAAAAGTAATGAAAAACGATTTTATTAGCATTATAAAAATGAGGTACATTACTGTAAACTACATTTAAATATTTTTTAAAAGATTGTCGAAACTAAGTAAAAAATTGCACGACAACCAAACCAGTATTATTGGATTGGTAATGCTCTGCATTTTAAGTTGATGTCAAAATAATTTTTAGGCAATAATGTATTCTAAAGTTATAGTTGAAATTTCGCTTAATTTTTAAATTATTTTAAAAGTTGCACCAAGGAGCACATCCCCACTCTCTAAGATATGGTTGCGCCAAATTCGGTAGCTCTATGTCCAACGGTCTGGCTTGCAGGACGTCGAGACAGACACACATCCGCGTTTATTATTATTAGATTATCTTTACCTCTCTTTATATGCATCAGGGCAGACTTATTTTCTCGCATAACTTGCGAGTCTGTGGTCGATTAAATTAATAGAATTTTCAAAATATTTCAAATTAAATTTGATGAAACATCCAAGGAGAAAAATGCTCTCTTTTTCTTCTGCCCTCCATAGAACAGGTATTTAATTCGGATTTCTTTTATTTCGGATATTTGATTTGCAGGGGAGATATAATTGATTGATCCAGGATTGTGTATTTCAGTATAAAAAAATGTGAAAAGCTGAAAATTTTTGACAAGTTCTACAGAGAAAAAAAATGACGGGAGGCTGTCTTTTTCAAACAGCCGCTGATGTTAAAGGAATAGGACTACTTTACTCGCATTACTCTTTTCCGATTTTCAATTTTTTTTTGTAATTTCTGTTGTTACCCTTTATCTCCAAAATAAGACATTAGTTATGTTTTTAACATATGTAGTTAGCGAGATATAGAGGATTTCCCATACAGCGATTTTTGTGGCGTTTTGGCGTGTGAATCAAATTCCTTCCCGAGACCCCAATAGGAGGAACATAGTCCTATGTTAATAAGCGTCTGCTTTTACGAGCTTATTTCACCAGCCGATTCCTTAATCTAAAAATAATTGTCAAATTCAGTAGGGATATCGTGAAAATAATTTTATTTTCACTATGCTCCCGTGAGGAGTGCAAAATGGGTACTGTTCAAATTCGGAAAAATCAGGACATCCTTTTCCCATAGCAGCCACTTTTCAGCAACAAAACATTTCCGCGATCCTAAGTATATTTTAGAAAGTCAAGTTTTAACTGAAAATAAGCAAAAGAGTTAACTACAGTTATTTGGTAAATATCACTTCACTGCTTTAAATTTTGCTTCTTAATTATTTTTGCTGATAACGTTGGAAAGTTTTAACAAATGTGTTGCTGCTAGAGTTTTAGTGATACCCATCTGGGGTCATGACCCAAAGCTTAGGAAACTCTGAGCTAGACTGACACCTAGGCATGGAAATTGTGTCTAGAACGTGGCTTTTTGAACTCACAATTCCACTTTCAACTAATAAATTTTATGACCCCAAGATTCTAAAATAAATCATTAATAAATTATAACTAAAAGAAAATTCTATTTATTTTTATAAGAATATTTTAAACCAAGAAGTTTTTTATTTTTTGTTCACAGATAATGAAGCACCTGAAAGAAAGTGCTATGGATGCTTTTGTGATTAATAGCTGTAGAAAAATTCCTTCGCTATTTTTATTGTATGTGCAAATTCCCACGTGTGTGTTTGAGTCATTAAGAGTATGCATTTTGACAGCAAGTAGTCTGTAGTAAAGAAAGCACACAACACAATAACAAAAAGTCAAAATATTTATTTCCGTCAGTGACTTGAGTGTTGACGTAATCGCTCAATATTCACAGACCATTCATTATACTACAGCACATGGGGAGATGAACAAAAAAAAATGCCGCATAACAGAAGGGGGGGCAACAAACAGGGGACTGTACATGACGGTCAAAATGGGGTGGGGGACACTGTACAAATGGACAGACCACCGCTGTCCAATACTTTTTTTTCCGCTCTGCAAGTCCACTGCAGACCGATATCGCTGTGTTCGACTTAACAGAACAGAATTTTGATAAAAATCAGAGTTCTTCTCACAGTTAATTTGAGTGTTTTACGAACACGGCAATAAAGCTGTACAATAAATTTTTTTTCGACCTGGAGATTTTTTTTTAACGATGACTTTCTTGCGACTGATAAAATCTGTACAAGCAAATGGCAAGAATAAACGTTCTCGGTGAAAGATTGAACAAGAACAACATATTTGAGCATCTCGTCAAAACAAGTTATGGGGAAATGAAATTCTCTCACTGCAACCTGCATTAACAAAAAAAGGGAGAAACACAATATTGAAATGAACACGACACACAATACATAATTTTGGCTTTGAGCTAGCAACTCTAAAACACTTGTAAAATTATTTAAAATTTTGATTCTTTTCTTTAAAAATGAAAATAAAGAAAGGATTTTTTGCATTCAGGATTTTATGGCAATTTTAAAAACTGTAATTGCCTTGATAAAGTAACCGTAGAAAACATATTTTCTAACAAAACCAAACAGTTTTGCTTTCAAAATTACAATTAAATCGCGCAGTATTTAATTGTCAGAGTAAATATGACGAATTATGATAATGTTATTAAAGAGAATAACTTTTTCTCTGTCTTCTTTTAATCAATACATATTTTAAAACCCATTCTTTAAAATATATAAATATCAGTTTCCAAAGAAAACTTAAAATTCTTTCAAAGCAACCTTTACAACTAGAACTCCAAATTCAGATTAATGAACACAGAGGATAACAGTAATCAAAAGCAAATAAAACATTTTGATCATATATGTTAATTACTATAATAAAACAAACAATGATTACATAAATAAAATGACTAAATACATGATGAACCAATAAGTATTCACCACCATTCAAAAACCGGAAAAAAAATTATTGTTGAACTACGATGCATTAGAAAAGGATTTAAAAATTTTATCATTAAAGAACACGATAATTTTCATGATTCAAGAGTAATAAAAAGGATGTCTTTCGCGAATCATAAATGAAAATAATAGACGTAAAACATACAAAACCATTGAGTTTCAATGTAAATAAATAAACATGCTTAATTTTTAGCAGAATACTTGCAATCTGTCATTTGTAATTCTCTGAAAAAATTATTAATAAATTACAGTTAATAAATACGTGATAAAAAAAAAACTAAAAAAAAGCAAAATTCGACAAAGATTTTAGCTTTTAAATTATCTCAAGTCAGTGTTAACTAATTTTATCATCTATGTTGACTACAGATTTATCATTTTATGTCACAAAATTTATTGACATAAAATATGAGCAAAATCATCCTGAGCTTTGAGATCCACAATCAATAAATTTCAAAGATTTGCTATTAAAACTGTTAGATTTCTTTTCAAAATTGCAAGTAACTTTCTGAACTATTGTTCTGAACTACAACTAATTATTCAAGGTTATACGAAACGAAAAAAGAATGAATATAAGTCAAACATTACTAATTTAAAAGAAAATGGAAAGTTTTATGGATAAAATACTTTTTCCACAAATATATATGCTAAAAAAAGCAGTCCTCATCGCCTATCAAGTGTTGTCCATCATTAGATCACAGAAGACTGAGCAATAAAACACAAAATCACACAATCATTTTAAATAATAAATGCCACAATGAGACTGATTGTTTGATAAAACACTGGCCACAGCAGAAAGCAGTGAGAGAGATACAAGACACAAAAATGCAGTCTAAAACTGTTTTAAAAAATGTAGGACACTTATAAATATACCCCAGGTCGAGACGGATCACACATTGATGTCCTACAATTTAAGACTGGACGATGTAAAAGATTGGCATCGCGATATAGTGGCAATTAAATCGATATTTCACAAAATTATGCCAGATTTTAGTAGGTGCTACTTTTGGTCACAGACGTGTTTTGGCAAAACAGCTGGTTTGTTTCATCACTAAATGTTTTTAAATTTTAAAATAAAAATATTTTATCATGTTTGAAAATACCCCATTTTAACTAGAGACTCAAAGATGCATTTAATCGTTAAATGATATAAATTATTGAAGATAAAATCAAACAAATACGTAATTTCCCACAAATATAGTTTACTGCAATTTTGAATAAATTTTGTCAAAGGGGGAAAAAAAATCGAATTTCGATACATCAGGAATTTTCAGTATTATCGATATTCAATGTTCATCGCGATTACAGAAACCGATTTATCACGATGTATCCCCACATCGTCCAGCCCTTGTCCTAAGTACAATTAAAAGAAATGCAAGAAACAATTAACTGGAAACTCAGGCTGGGGAGAAGAAATAAAAGGCAAAATTCACATCGAGGTTGGGCAAGTAATTTTGCAGAAAGAGTCAATGGTAACAAGATGGACGACATCAAGATGACGGACGATGGAAAGGCCGCACACGCGCTATGACGTCACTCGGCCAGCCTGAACACGTATATAACACGGGCCGAATAGACCCCACTCTTTGAAAGTTAATGCATTCGAATTCCTCTATGTTTGTTGAATTATGGCACGATTTTGTTTATTTTTTTTCTCCCGGAGTTCAGGATCGAAATTGTTGAGGGAGTTGAGAGGTACAGTAAAGACCTCTTCAGCTCACAGTGGCACATAAAGAGTTTGCGATCCTACCGCGGGCGGCAGTATAAGTAGTCCTTTCTTTGTTTTAATTATTATTCTCACGTATGTAGTATATTACAAGAGTTCAGATTGCAGGAGGTATCCTCCGTTTGTTTATGTACGTAAACCAGGCTACTATGGATGTAGTTCTGGAGGCTGAAAGAGAAATAAAGAGAAAATATGTTAGACAGAGTGCAAGCTATAATCGAAATTGACAAAAATAAAATAGAAACAAAACAGTCCAGAAAAACTCAAGTAATTCATTGTCCTCTCCCCGCTCCTAAAAGTAATTTGATGTCAACAGCAGAGTTCACAGAAACTGCTGAAATTTCGAATAAAGGAAACATCTAAATTTAATCAACATAAGGATGCCTCGCACAGACTCAAGTTATGACAGTCTTTAAGACTTAAGTGGTGGCTCAGTATTGTTGGATTTACACGATGATAGTGTTGGCTAAAACAGTCCGACAATTCGTGACTGTGAAGACTGGCCTTCGTTACGCGCAGTAAATCTTCAATGTTATTCCTTTAGTTTTGAGAATTCCAGAAATATTAGGTAGAAAATGTTTGCAATATTTCACTCCACCTTAAAATAATTTATAGCAAGCTATCAAAACGGAGGCTTTTGATCCAAGATTTGCCATGTCATGTAATATGAATTGTACCAGTATTTGAGATAAGGTAAATAAAATCCATATAGAAGAATACTATCATATAATTTGGGTCAATCCATTCACACAGAAAATGCCAGTCTTGAGTCTGCGTTTTGCCTAGCAGCCTATGGTTCTAGAACTTAATTAAAAAATTACTTGAATTTTAAAAAGCATTTTCTTATTAGAGCCTTACCTGGTGCATACTGGGATCATACAGACCCCCAGATCCGTCCGGGTAGCCTGCTGTTTGGGAGATGACATGCCTGAGGGCGTTTGCCTGAAAGAAACACAAAACGACGAATCAGCCTATGCAAATTGATACACCAAATAAATATTGAGAAGGAACGGAACAATTTGGTTAAACACTATTCGAATAAAGTATTCTAACGCTCTTATAAAAAATGAAACATAACGGGCAACGGTTTCTAACCGAACCTGGTGAAGAACCATTCATCAAGACTACAAGTTGTTATCACGAAAACTAAATCTCTTTACCTAAATATCACTTTGCAAGAAGTAAGCGGAAACGCACAGAAACTGTTCGGTGGTCAGAAAAAGAACAGTAAATAATCGGCCACATTAAACCCAAACGATAATTCCATGGTTAACACATCCCTCCCGAGAGAATAATCGCTGCCTTCTCTTAACACCAAGAATTTTATCTCTTTTTCGTACAACAATTTTTTTCTCTTCCTCTTCTTAACAGCTCATTTTATAATAAATATTTTTTCCTCCTCCTGCAGCAGCTAGCTCCCCACACACATCTCCTATCACCTCCTGGAAGAAATTAGCCAACTCCCCTGCGAGTTGGCTGTCACTCTCCTGGAAAAGGCGACAAGACACGGCCGGGGCTACGCCTTTAAACAGGCCTCGTTAGTAGCTTCTAATCGGATTTCGTGGATCCCGAAGTCGGAGGGTCCTCTTCTTATATTCCCCCGAATTAGCCGCTCTTCTTGGGTTAGGTTGTGCGAAAGAGTTCGGCTGCCAGAAACGCTTCTTGCTTATTGAATTAGCCCAGACACGCGACGTCATGCTAACAAAGGGGACTTCTGCTGCCAGATACCGATAGCGGTTGAGAAGAAGGGGAGTTTCTGGCGACTAAATTGAATTCCGTTTTCTGGAAGCGAGGGCTAAATAGCGGGACGGGATGACTGTCGACTTTCTTGTCTTGCTGGCTGCAGAAGGCGCGCTGGGAATCTTAAAGAGGTTTCGGGGAGATATGGGTAAAAACGTTTCCACTCAGGAAGCGACATCTCTGGAGGGAGAACGTCTGGGTGGCTTCGCAACCCCTTTTTTCTCGCTCGACATTAAGAAACAACGGGTGAAATTCGGGATGGTACCGAAGAGAGACACTTTCTTTGAAAGCTCTCCGTCTATCTCGCAGCATTCGGGAAATCTTGGTGCGAGCTTTCTGCTCACAGAATGCTAAAACGCATTTAGAAGCATTTCTCGAAAACATATATGGAACTTCGAATCCAGGAGGTTTATCTTATAAATGCGGTCTTACCAATACGAATTCTGAACATTCAAGTTCGAAAAAGAACAGTAAAATGAACTTTACCAAACACCATTATTTCTTTTCAATGTTCCGATATTATTTAAACATCGATCTACTGATATCAATACTATGTTTCTTTTCCTTAAATTATCCTTACTTCCTCCACGTAAATTATCAGTGTAATTCAGTAGAATTAAATTGAAGATTTTCAACTACATTTTTTTGCGAAATAGTATGAATTCAAGACAAAAGTGCTGTATGACTAGCGTGTTTTTAAAGCAAATGATAAGTTTGTCCAGTTTTCTCGTTAAGGTAATAAACAAAGGATGTTAAAGTATAGGGAAGTTAGTCCATATTTATAATTTGGTAGTTTAATACACAAAAAATTTCAGCTGCGAAAACAAGGACAACACTATCCAAAGCAGACTGTGTAATGAGCATCTGAGTTGGAGAATGCGAATCTTTCCAATTCCTCAAAGTAAAAATTCATTCTTTAAGGAAAAGACACGATCGGGTTTTCTAAATTCGTGGCACTGTTAAAAACGAATATATGCCGTTAATATTGCAAAGCTCAAAGAAAAACGCTCGTCTGCGTTACGGAATTTCCAAAAGAGTGAAAAAGAACAGGCAGCGTTGAGATCTCGAGATAAAATAGAATCTTTCCGAGCGCAATCATCAAGAAAGCGGCCAATTTCGCTTTCTAATAAGCGAGATCTCTTTAATTAGTTGCTGCAAGGGAAAGAAAAACGCTGCAACTCCTTAGAAATCAAGGGGATTAGATTAGCGCCAGACGCAGTGCCTTGAATAAATAAACACTCTAATTTATCACTATCTCAAAAGAGTAAAATGCACTAACTAGCTCAGTGCTTTGGAAGCGGAAAAAAATTGCAAGTAAGAAAGCAAAACCATGAGTTTTAATCTTAAATCGATTATAACAAGTTCAGACGCGATGATAGCAGAAAAAAATACGGAGTCCCTTAAAAATAATTCTCTCCCCCTTTTTTATAGTGCTTAGTCAATGACTTAAAAAAAGCAGTTGGGAAAAAAAGAGGATAAAAAGAAAATGCGG
Source organism: Araneus ventricosus (assembly GCA_013235015.1). Taxonomy (NCBI): domain Eukaryota; kingdom Metazoa; phylum Arthropoda; class Arachnida; order Araneae; family Araneidae; genus Araneus; species Araneus ventricosus. The sequence goes on along the minus strand of BGPR01000132.1, from coordinate 1,131,845 downwards.
AGAGCTTTTAGCATATGCCTAGTTGCATATTTTTACATTTCTTGCAAGCCCCTTTGAGTTGAATGCCGCCAGCATTTTTAACGTTAGCATACTTAACCTTCTCTACACTTATCGCCCCCCGTCCCCCCAATCTATTTTACTGCTAGTAAAACCTTTTCTTTTTTTTCTTCCCTCTTTTCATTTCTTTATCTATATCTATTCAAACTGTAGTTCAGAAAGTTACGGCTTTGCGGATGGAAAAATGTAATATTTGAAGAAGCAAATGATCATTATAAATATTTGCAAATTGGCTTAAAGAAAAATATTTTATTTATTTTTACGCAATGCGATTAAATGTTTTATACTATACAAAAAAAACCTCATATCGTATTAATAAATCCTTGATGGGGAAAAAACATATATTGCTAACAATGAACAGCAGACCAGCCCCTTTTACAAATTCTCCCATGTTAATTAATACAGTTAACCGTCGATTTAAAGGATTTCGAATTTCGCTAATGTTATTGAAGTCTTTCAAGCGTCTAATACGCGATTGCAAGAAGTTTTCTATTACTAATATTGTAAGTAAATCGATATTTTACATATCTATAAATTATAATATCTCGTGCAATATCCTATTTCAAATATTGCTTCCAACACAATTCACGATTTTAAAAACACTTCGAATTTCACGGACCCACTTCAGCTCCAATCAAGTGATTAAATGGAGAATTTACTATCTACAATCAAATGCAACTCAAGATGATAATTGGAAACTATGAAATGCATCATTAGATCCCGCTAAATAATTTTTGAATATCATTCAAACGTATTGGAAAGTAACTGGGCGCACATTAACATTAAATACAACAATGAATATTCTATATAATACAATGCATTTTATTTTATGGAGACTTTTACATAGCCATAGATACGAGGAAACACGTATTGCATCATTCACTAGTGATAAATCCACTTTCAGCTTTCTCTGTGTTATCACCTTGACTTGTCTTAAACTACAGTTATTTTGACACGTAGTCAATACCATGAGCTTGAATACAAGATGAAGCAGATGCTTACCTGCGACTGTACATTGGCCCCCATGGACTGGTAGGAGTCCCCACCGTTCAAGCTCATGTTGTACATAGAATCCTGGGGCGCACCAGGAGGAGGAGGGCTGATCATTTGACCAGGCTGTTGCCCTTGGGAGGTTGGCACCATGTTGTAAGGAGAGGAACCGGCTGCAAATAAAAGAAAAAGTCTCTCATTAGACATAGGCGGAAATATACCGTCAATCTGTATGTTTGCATGGAATCAAAATGTTTAATTTAGAAGCAAAAAACGATTTTACAAGACATTATCATTTCATAAAAAAGTTAAAAATTTAATAAAAGAAATAAGATAACGGAATTTCAACGTAAGCGCATACATAAAATATTAGAGTGGATAATATAATATTAATAATCTTAATATCTATTAGAGTTAGATATGCAGGATGTATCTTCTTCACTCCTACGTAATATTTTTAATATGCCTAGTTTATACTCCAGACGAGATGTTTCTTGCGTTCGTTTCTTTTACAAAGTTATTAACGGTTCAATGGATTGTAATAATATAATGAGCTCTATAGATTTCGCTGTGCCCGCCAGATTTTTAAGAAACCAAAGTTCCTTTCCAAATTTAGATTCAAAATTTAATTATATTAGCAGGTTCTCGCTATATAGGTTTTATAAAAATTTTAACAAAGTTCTCTGATGAACTTGAAATTTTTAATACGTCTCTTGGAGCTTTTAAATCGAACTGTTTGCATCTTTTAAATACATGATGTGTTTTATTTTGCCTTTTTACAACATTTTTGATTTTTATGCGTTTTGATTTTACGTGTTCTTATGTAATCGACCATTTTTTAAAATGTTTTTTATAGGTTTTAATTTTTGTACTCTGTTTTTGGCGCCGTGTTTGAATTTATTTTTATCTTAAGTGTTGCAATTTATTTTTGTCTCAAGTGTGTATTTACTTTTTTAAACTTTTAAACTCCTGGTGTGTTTTTAGAAGACTCGGTACTTGCGTGTTTTGACTTTTTAACCCTTGCCTTTTGGAAATGGTCTTTTAATTTTTAAAAACGACTTTTAGTATCATGGTGTGTTTTGGTGCTTTTGTGTTTTCGTTTTTAATTATATATACGTTTGCAAAAGTTTTATGATTTTGTGTATTCTTTGTGTTCAACTTTTTGTTTTCTAGAGCATTTTTTTCTTTTTATTTACTCGTTGTGGCTTTTGTTCTTTGTGTGTTTGTTCTGTGTTTATAGCACTCTGTAAATGGAGTTTTCTCTGTAGTGTGCTTTTCTTTTCTTTAAATAAATAAATATTACTTACATTCCATTTATCACAAACACAAAAAGGTGTCTAACACAAACCATATATATAAAGACATTTGTATTAGATTTTAAGTTGTATCATAAAGGGAAAGACAATTTCTTCTATTTAAAGAATTAAAATTGCATCATGTAAGATAAAATAGAAAAATGTTAGTAAAAGCGTCTCGAAAATTAAGCAGAAAAGTTGAAAAAGTTTAGATTCATATCTCACAATTCAATATAACTTTTCAAACCGCAGATGAAATATTTACTCTTCTTATTTTTTCCCCTCCAAGCAAAAACTTGCAGTTGTTTGTTTTAGATCAAATGACATTGCCTGAGCGATTTAATTAACCAGGTTTGTTAACTTACGAGAATAAGCTAGAAGCATTTTCTCCGAAAATATGCTGGTAAAAAAATAGTAATATTATCATTTACTTATAAATGTAATAGAATTGATAGCATTCTCCCAATGAATAATATGTTTTTACAAGAACCGCAGTTCGTAAGAACCCAGCAATTAATACACATAATTCTAATGGATCAAGTTCATTTCGTTTCTTTTCTAGCAGTATTTACACAGTAGGTCTCCTTATTTACGAGAATGGGAGGTCAGATAAATTAGCAGATAACTTCGACAAGAACCGAAAAACAACAAACTCAGTTCGACTCTGTGACCTCTAGAGCCCAACAGGACAAACAAAAACTTCTTCCCCCTGCCAATTAAATTCCCAATAAACAATCATCAAATATCCTATTACTCACAAGTGAGCTCACGAGCACCATGTTGATGCTGCCAGATTTATAGCGCCACAGTCTCGAAAACTGTCACTCCGAAGGTATATTTATAGTTTTCCAACAGGAAACGACGCAAGCTGAAACCGAAAGATTTACAATCCCTTGCCATGGAAAAAGAAGCAAAAGGTCTCTTAGGAAGATTAGGAATTAATTGGTCCGACGCAGCGGACAATTAGAATTTCGGAGAATACAGGAAATAAATACCATCTGCAATTTTTCTCACCGTTTCCACAGTTTTATTGCAGGCAATGAACAAACAGCACCAGCAGTCCTTGCAGAGTCTTCAAGAGACGATATTCTCTGCAAGTGAAGTCGCTTTGCAATTAGTGGATTGATTTAATGCATTTCGCCATATCCGTTGTGCCAGGGAGACGAATTAATTCATTAGTTTGACCTAGTATCGAAAGCGATCGCACACGTACACTGGCCCGAAGCGGAACTTGAGTACTCAGAATCGGATCCCGGCAGGAAATAAGCATTTAAATCCTCGTATATTCGTCAACATTCACTTCAAGAGCACAAAGCTAGTTCGGTTTAAGAGTTTTCTGGAATCGGGGAAACAAATAAAAGCATTCTTCTCGTCATAAATCCTTCATAATTTAAAGATACCACAGCTCATATAAAAATTCCTTTCTTTTTCAAAAAAAAATTAAGAAAGATGTCTTTAAGTTTTATCGTACAGATTCAGTGTGGAGATTGGAAAAGAAAATAATTTACAGGAAGCAAAATTGACATTTCTAGAAAATTATATCAAAAATGAATAGATTATTTCACTCAGCATGGAATTTTATAAATTAATAATTTCAGAATTAAAAGTATAGTTTTATAACGCAATCATATTTCTTGAAGATTAAACGTTATAATACATTTTGAATTTAGTATTTGAATGCCATTTAAGAAATAAAAGATAATTAGCATGCACTGAGTAATCAAGAAAATGCCATTTAACAGTTTACAATTTGCAATTAAATTTAAAATTAGAAACTTTACGTTTAAAATCTATAAGCAAATCTCAATTTAGTTACACAATTTTCACGTAAATTTTTCCGAAGACAATCAGTCGGTGAAACAAAAATTTCTTAGATCTACGATGAGTACTGGAATTTTCATATCGGAGAAGAATTATCAAATGCAGAAACTGGAGAAATTTTATTATTGTTTGAAAAGCAAACACTATATAATTTCACAGTTTAAAGAGAAATAATTTACGAAAAATTCGAATGTAGGCAGATAGTTGCGATAGACTATTACAACATCTAATGGTGTGTGCGGAAAAGCTGATCTTTAGTTAGTATGAAACATTCTCTGTTCTGTGTTATGGTGTACCAAATATATGCTGGAAACTGAATATACTCGTAACACACTATTAGTGCTATGCATATTTTGAAAAAAAATCCGACTAAATTGGTGGAAAATAAAAGAAACTTATCACTTAGATGAATCCGAAATTCTCTATTATAAAAAATATTAAGACAAGATACATGCAAACAAACAAAGTACATATAACAAATAACAGGAGTAACAGAAACGGCGCCACTGAGTAGCTGAGAAAATGCAAGGCACATCGGGTTCACGCAAGGCAGGAAAGGATTTAAATGCGCCGAGGGATTCCACATATTTTATAACATGCCTCCCATAGATGTCGACGAGTCTGGAGGCATTTGACAAACAGCTGATAGCAGCAAATAGCCCTACTAAAGTCTTCAGGCGACACAGAGTGGCCATTGCATCCATCAATGACCTCGACTCTCCACTCTGCATTCACGACCACGAATAAATCATGGGCAACACCCGAATTTATATGAGACTACTTTTTTTGCTTTTTATCTACCCTGTATGGAACTCTGGTACCAGTTCCCTCCTACAACGGTCAATTGGGGAATAGCTCCAATGTATGGTTTCGTCGAAGATAACACACTGGGGCTAAGAGATTGAGGGGTACAGTAAATAAATAACTCGATGGGTAGAAAAAAATTCAGGGCGCACATAAAATAGGGAAAAGGAAGACATGGAAGCACCCGCAAAGTGCCCAGCGGACGAAAACCCTTGTCCCACGGTCGCCGTTATGCTAAATCCAAACGGCCGAAAAAGGGTGGCCGGCAAAATGGATTCATGTAAATTCTCAATGCCTCAGAAAGAGAGGGGATAGAGGGAAGGCGACCGTCCCCCATCCACCCTTTTAACGGTATGTATCTATGCATGCATGAATGTATATCTGTGTACATTCGTAACACGGCCGGAGACGTGCTGTTACATAACAAGACGATGCATCAAGAGGCATCCTTGCCGAAGCTCTTTGCCATCCTTCCCCAAACCATTCGCTCTATCTGCACTGAAGAGAAAGAATGGAAGAAAAAAAGGAGGACATAGAAGAAGGGAGAGGGGTTGGGGGAGGATCTTTTGTGCGTGTGCGCTCGTGTGCTCGAGCCTCGAAGTCTCGCTATTCGTCTAGCGATGACACGACGGAATGGAATAGCATTAATGCATCAAAACCTCTGACACATAAGATGAGGAAGGCTTTTCTGGATATTGCAGTTACGCGGATACATCTTTTCCCATTCCTTTCTGCTATCCCCGCTCGCCGGGAAAGGATATTTTATATGTATGGGCTACGATGTGACTGCGCTCTGTGTTGGGAGATTGGGTGGTGTGTGCATAAGGCTTTCTTTTTATGCCGCGGTATAGACGTCGTTAACAATCTTTCCGAAGAAGCTCTTTTCTAATAGTGTGGACTTCCTTCTCTTCTTTGGAAGGAAGGCCAAGGGTATGGGTGAACGCCGCAATCTCACGGAAACTTTTACTTCATTTCCATCGTATCTCAGGAATGAAGATCCAGATTTCTTTCTTTTATTTATCGTTTATTTTATTTATCTGAAAAAAGAGGGTTTTCATCTTCTAAACGATTTTCCCATTTCATTTGGTTCATTCTCAAGCTTCTATTCGGACAACGTTTGTAGGGTGAATGGGCCGTTTAGAGTGCCCTTAGTAAACGAAGAGGGAGGGCACTTTTTATATTTATTTATTTCTTTATACAAAAAAATTGTGATCAGAGCTAAGTGCCGAAACCAGTCTGGAAAAAAGGAATACAGATAGAGAAAAAAAAATTCCGTGGGGGTAGAACAGAAGTGGTTGAAATGGAAATCGCGAAATAACAAAAGAGATGCAAAAGGGGGGAAAAATCAATTTTCGAAATGGACGTGTTTTTCTCTGCCCCTCTCCCTCCTTGTCATTGTGTGCGAAAGCAAGAGACTAAGCATGCTTCTGTTTATTTAGTTTGTTACCCATTTTTCTGGTTCAGAGTTAAGAGCAGAGGCACTTAAGCTTAGCCATACAGTAGACCACTCCAGAAAACTATCGAGACAGGCTGGCCATTCCTTTTCTGACCAATTCGAATCTATTCCAAAAGCCAACCGATTCAACATGTTACTCCGAAGGCAGACAAAAAACAGACCACGATTTAAACAGATTTGCTCGACTCCGATAAAATATTTACAATTGTTATGGATAAGTATGTGGAGGAACTTTTATGTTTTCGGTAAGTATGCAGTTCACCAGATTTATGACCGTCGTTCGAAACAGATATTTATTTTAAAAAAGGGTGGGGAGGGAGTTCAGTTATGCTAAAGATATCTATAATCTGATGCAAATTCGCAAATATATAAAACAGACTGCAAGAATCGAATATAAAAAAGAGGAATTATTTGATTTGACGTTTATTTCCTTTAACAGAGAGTAAACAATTCACTTCGGAAATATAATAGTGATTGTTTTTAACTTCTAGAATGGACATAAAAGCACAATGAAATGGTGCCAATGCTAAAAACAAAAGATCAATAGCTCTAACTAAACGACAGAATATTTTGATTGCACGACTAAAAATAAAAGGAAAAAGGGTGCTTATGTTAGTACGATAGATGCTACGTACCACAACATATCAAAATGGTGATAGCATGGCATGGCTTTGAAAATTAATCTGAGTGAAAAAAAGGAGTCTAAAAAGTGAAATACCTTTCTTTAAGGTCGAGTCATTCAGTAGGTTTTCAGAATACTTGCCACTATTTCTTATTATAACTGCATCTAGTATAACACAAGCCGAGTGTGGTACAATATAACAATCCAAACTATCAAGCGACTTTGGAGAGAAAGACGCTATTTTTTCAGAATACTATACAAAATTGGCTCATACTTTCAAATTCACAACTTAGTTCGATAGTTTTCATACTAACTATGAGGGAGAATACAAGACAAGCTTTAGATGACATGCATTGCTCTAAAAGGAGCCTATTATTTGGGCTAAAAAGGTACATTACAATTTCGGCTTTCAGTTAGATAATTATAGAAGAATTTTCATACCAGATCTGGAAGACAGGCACGGGCTTCCTAAAGACAGAAAAGAAACAAAAACAAATCACAGATCACACTAGAGAGATAGTCCTATCTGCGGTTTTTAAAACGCAGAAACTAAAAGATAATTTAACAAAGCAAAATAAATTAAAAACAGAAGAAAACAGTTTTAAAATGTATCCGATTAGATAAATTTTCAAAAGCAACCGGGGGGTTTAGAGTATATTCCAGTCTTTAATATGATGCACCAATATTGAGTTATAAGTATTCAGGTGTATTTTTGTATATCAAATCTGTCTTGAAACGATTAAAAAGCCTATATTTTATATAAAAATCGTACAGAAGGGAAACTAATTAGAAAAAGGATACACTGCTTAAAATAATTCATAAATAAGTACGGATAGTTTCAACAAATAAAATACCGCAGGAGTATATAATTTTTGCAAGCCCCATGTAGAATAATATAAATGGGATTTATTCATTTTGAAAGATATTATATTCAAATGCATTTCCTACTAACAAAATTACGAGTAACGCGCTGCATTTCGATTGAACAAACAACTAACCAGAAGCATACTAGACGATTAATTTTCCTATATTTCACAAATATGATCAGAGTAGTAGTTTGATTTTTTAAAAAATGCTGTCTATATTATCGACATTTATTATTATTTTTTAGTGCGATTAGTACTACCTAGTACACTGCAGGAAATATTTATTTCTTGCGGGCAGTCAAGTATTGATATGGAGACTATGGTAAGACACCTAACCCAATTTAAAGTAAAAACAGAGTGAAAACATGAAGATGACAATGCTTTTTTGTTAAGGAATTGTATACAAATCCAACAATTGTCAGGCTCTTAACTTGGAAAACTAAAATAACATTAACACAGTAATTAAAACAATAATCCTTTTATTTCATATCGAATTCGAGGATTATCATTTTTAGAAATCGAAAGAATGAAAAAATACTGGAAACGTCTTGAATCTAATCAGATAATCGATTCCCATAGCATTCTGGAAATGCTTTCAAAATTATTACTGATGGCTCTTTAAAATTTCTAATTTTCGAAACCTAAAATCTTTATAAAACGATGGTCGATTTTGAGTGATATTCAAAATAAATTAAGACGAAGAGAAGAAAGGGAACGATAGATTCCCAATAAAAATGAAACTCCTCGAAAGTTTTTGAATATAATTTATTCCTATTCCGAAGTGAAAAACGGAAGAGGCGGTTTCGTTCCAATCATCAAGAACTGTCATCAGAAAATTTGCTTCGGGTACAACAGCCGTGGGGTTGGAAAACTTTTTCTTCCGTTTTGATAAGGGGAACTTTTAAGTGTGAAGATGAGGGGGAGATGAACTTGTTTAAATTAAAACAATGCAGAATATAAACTTCGGAAAACAAAAAAATGAAAGAAAAAAAACCGTCACTCATTTTAAAACAATCGATTTATTTAAGAATTCAAATTTGGAGAATTTTGAATCTTTGACAGGCTAATTTTCTTTGTCGCTTTCGCGTTGGCTTCTTCTTCTCTCCTACTTCTTTTTCATGAAATCTATTAAAAAATAAAAAGGATAACAGGAGTGTATTTATACATTTTTGACTTTTCGTGCCACGGTTGCGAATTCTATTTCCAACGGACCTTATGAAAAGAGGGTGAAGAAATATGAAAAATAACAGAAATAAGGGATGAGGGAAAAGACGGAAGAAAAAAAATCCAGCTGGGTACGGAATAGCTATTTTATACAGAAAAAGTCCCGCTCTCTCACGGGGAATTTAATAACTTTAGTGTCAGACCTGGATATATCCCACATAAAAGGAATGGGGTAAAAAGAAATTCTTTCTTCAATTCCTTTCATATTTCGGCACGGACGAAAGAAGGGAAGAGATCTTTTCACACCACATAACTTTTTCAGGGCTACATTTTTTAGCAGGGGAAAGAAAAAAAAATTTCAATTCTCTACAAAGTGTGATGTGATAAATTTAATGAAAATTTTCGAAACCGCATTTTCTCTACTGTGAAAGGCATGTTTTCAGGCACCTATATGCCTTCACAGAAATTTCTAAAACTCGGCAGACTACGTGCGAGATGAGTCTTTTTCCGAAATTTGAGATCTAGTCTTTCAATTTACAAGTCGTTTCAAACTAGAAGCAACGCATTCGTATTGAAGGAAATTTTATTAAGCTAATACAGAACGCCATGAAAAGATTTTATTCAACGGTTCGCTCTACATAAATTCTGTACTTCACGTGCATATATTGCCCATTCGTAGTGATATACACTTATGTTGATGGAAAGATTGTACTTGTGTACAGATGAACAATCAGACACATATAAAAAAAATACATGTTCGATACATGAAACCGAACAATACAACAATCATTCTATACATTAAAACAAAATTAATTTCAAAAATAAAATTATATTTGCAAGTTGTAAAGAAAGAAGAAAAATCTTGCAGATAAAAAATAGTAATAAAGAATTTATCATATTTTTAATACTAACTATAAATTAAAATTTACTAATCATGAAAAAACAGCTAACTGCTGTTACTAATTTCTGCAATTTTTTAAATAAAAACTCAAGCAGCATAAATAATTAATAATTCAGAACGTTCAGTCTTTAGAGTAAGTTAATAAAATGCTAAAATATTGCGATAAGAAATCTATAATTCTTTTAGGGTAGAGGACGAATTTCGTACAAACCGGATACAAAGAATACGGGAAAAATAACTTAACAGAAAGGAAACTTTAAGATATCGTAAGTAGACGACAAAAAAGTGTTTTCATTATCATTAATCACTTCTTAAAATAATAATAATAAAAAAAAACAAATATATTTTTCAGAAGTTAACGTAAAATCAAATTTAACGAATCTAATAGATTTTATTATTATCAAACGAGTAACATATGCTGAAAATATCTGCATACGTAGATGTTTCTCTTAAGTTTCCTCTCGCATATCTAATGATACAACAATTTAGATTTTGCAGGCATTTAAAACTCAAAACAGCATATCTTTGGATACCAGGAGATATTAAAAATAACACTAAAAATTTTAATTTATCTCGTGTGGAGGTTATATTTTAGATTTCAGAAAAGAAATAAAGGCAGCTGAACACAACTTTCAATTGTTTTTCATGACATGGTTGCTCAACAATACAATGAAACTACATTAAGAAACGAAAGCACGAAATTAAAATCTTACAAAAATCAATTTTTCGGCTACCCATTTTCTGTAGACATCCAAGAAAAAGAAAGATAAAGTTTATTCAACAATCTGGGTTTATACTAAACAAACATTATTTCGGTAATGATAAAAATTTAAACTGAAAGTAAGAAAAATATATCAACACTGGATTATGCTTCTTTTCATAAATAATTCCATTGCACGTGCAAGATTAACGATTAAAAGCATTCGGATCATTTCCAAGTACTACAAGGAAGAGGCTATCAGATAGAGAGGGGGGGGGGGTATTCACCCACCTACGATGGCAAGACCGAAAAAAAAAGAGGAAATCCGATTCAAAATGTCACAGGTCGATCATGGGTATTCTTCTCCAAGTTATCTTCAGGATTGCAGAACGCGTACACAGCAAGCATCCTGGAAAGCAATAAAAAGTTCCTTTTACCCGGAGAACGGTTTGCGGACGGTTGTCAAGCGAATTCCGACCGACGACACCCCCTCCTAACGTGACAGAGGTGTACGTGGCGAGGGAACGAAAGTGTCGGACAAAGAAGCAAAAAAACACCACCACCACCACCAGAGAGATTCAGATAGTAGTTTAGGAAGAAGAAAAGACGCTATATGCAACGTCCATCGTAACCGAATCTCCCTTAGCTGTCAACGCTACAGGGCAGGAGTTTCTCATTCCTATTTCTACCCCCACCCCAGCCGTCCGAGTGCACATTGCAATTTGCTGCTGGACAGGGGGGTGGCAGGAAGGGACGAAAATCCATTTGGGAACGAAGACAGGCGGATGGACAGAGCGACGGAGAGAGAGAGCGAAGAGGAAAAAAAGTCCTACGCAAAAAGAACGGGACAAGATAAAAATTTATTAAAGAATATATATGCAGTGCGGTCGAAAGGGGGTTGGCCAGGAAAAGTGGCCATTCAATTAGGGGTCCCCTCCTGTCAGAGTCCTGTCAAAGGCCCCCTTCGTCGGGAGACGGCGGATTAGGAGAGGGTGGCCCTTAATGCCTCCCAGGGAAATATGATAAATTACGGAAAACGCAAACTTTTGCCTCCCAGGGAGGCCAATAGATCCTCCAGCGGCAATATGTCTTCGCGCCAAGGGCTTACAAGATATATATTCACCTCGGCCTCGGTGCATCAGGTACCCGTTGCCTGACAACTAACTTCGGCGGGAATTCTTTTAAGTTGGGATGGAATGGGTTCCTCTCGTTTGGAAGATTTAGAGAAGTTCTGCGAAGGATTTTCTTTTGTTTTATTTTTTCGGCTTGGTGAAGAGAAAGCGCCATCCAAATGTATTCAGTTCTTTTATTTCAGATCCTTTGGGTAATCATGAGTTGCCGTGCAAGAAGTTTGCCTCTGCGTGAGGCATGGAATGATTTGGAGTCTCTCGTAAAAAAGAATGCAAGAAGTTTAGAATCAACTTTTAAAAAAGTCTTGGGTAGATTTCGCTGACTAGACTTTTGTATAAAGACTATCATTATTACCGGAAGGTGAACAGCAGTACGTGTCAAGAAAAAGTCGGACAAGTTCTTGAACGAAGCGGGCTATATTATTATTTCTTTTGCAGAGACGCACTGCACGATCTGCCATCTGACGACGACACGTTTTTTGAAACATAAATAACGAAATTTATGAAATTTAAAAATGCTTACACAGCAAAGACAAGAAACATGGTGGCATGGTATTCACATTCCATCTAAAATTTAGTTTTAAATAAAATAAATTATAAGTTTCTAAACCTAAGCAATCTCTTTTTTTTCTACTTAATTTTTTCAATCTAATAATATCTAACTTGAATTTAAAGAGAAGAATGAAGATGATTTGGGTTTTCAATAGTGGCAAGACTAGACGGTACAGACACTACACGACATAGAAGATACACTTTTTGTAAGAGAAAGAATTAAAAATTACAAAATGCGAACTCTTCTTGTCGATTGAGAAAAGGTATACAGGAAAATAAATAGAATCAGTAGAGAGATTCAAATGAGCATCAATTACTGCATATTTTTGATACATTTGGTAACTTTAAAGTAAATGCACGCTGACATCTAAAGCGACAAGTGTTTTAAATATTCTGGTATTAGACATTAAAAAGTATATGCACTTTATTCTTCCACAGGGTGCTGAATTATACTTACAAAAGTTCACTATAAAAAATTTGATGACAGTTTTCCAATTTCAACATAATATAAATTACTAACATTTATGATTGTTTCGCGAGAAATTAAAATTTCATGCAATCGAAATCTTTAAAAAAATCAGTATGGGTCAGACCATTTCATTATAAAATTCAGTATGCAAACAATTATTGCAGTAATCTTCCTACAAAGTAACCAATATCTAGGATGTCTCTAATTTTTATGTCCAATTTTAACAACTAAGTGAATAGTATAATTAACATTGTCTCATTTCCCATCAACAGCCTTGGATTTTTTTGTACACAATACTGATACTACACTGAAAGCTCATTTAGTAGAGCTAGTAGTAGTAAAGCATGAAAAGGGGTATTTCTATATCCTAAGAGGGAGAAGAGGGATGCCGTCACCATGACAACCGCTGCCAACAATCCGGCATGCCACTCATCCCTGACCTGGCCAGCATCGGCATGCGGGGTCCTCGCCAGGGTAATCACGGGCTGGAATCTCGGACGGACGGACACGCATTCCACCGGACCGGCGACATGATGGCGACGTCACCATCCCTCCCTTCCCCCTATTGCTGAACTCCCCCCTTCCCAAACCAAAATCCGCTTCGATGGAGAAATCGCATATATACATATACGCACACGTAACACCTTCGCAAGGGCTTTCCTGCCCCCCCTTCCCCATGGAAAAGGGGGGGGGGGGGCTGCGTTGAATGCAAGCGCTGTGGGTGCTAATGCTGGCCTCTTTATCGCCCCCCATGGCATGCTTTCTCGTTGTCTAGTAACAAGGGGTAATTATCTTTGACTTGTATCGGCTGCAGATGAGAGAGAATTTCGCGGTGGTAGGGTTGATAATGTTGAATTTCTCGGGCAGCAACGTTTTATTACAGCCTGGAGGAAAAGAGGGCAAGACAATGGGATGGGAGGGGCAAACTAGATTCGCATCGAAATTGTCTCTATCTAATGATATCTTCACATGGATAGAGATGATCTTGACTTTAAAGAGAAGGATGAAGCGGAATGTATTTTGGATTCGATAGGAAGGTTTCTAGACATTAAATGATGGATTGTAAAAGAAATGCATATATCTGTAACAATAAAACGTGAAGCAAAGTTAAGCGATTGAGTGTATAAGGATAAATATTTTTAATTGCAACAGTATTAGTAGAAAGTAAAATTTTGAGAGAGAAAAAAACTTGGAAATAGACTACTTTTCGATCAAAACAATAAATTTTAAAACAAATAATTGTTTTGTTATCTTGCATGTTTCTCAATGAATAAACAGATGTAAACATTTTAATTTTTTTGAAAATTCAAACTTTTTAAACTTGCTTTCTAAGAGGAAAAATTACCCCTTAATAAGACTGTAAATTTTTGAACGGCCCGACAATATTTGGCTTTCGCTTATATTAACTTTAAAATATTTGGAACTGTTAGTGGCCGAAATTTGTATGTTGATAAGGGAGGGTCATATTACTAAATAAATATAAAATTCAAATATTATTACAGTAATTTAAAAGATAATTCATTCAGTGAAAACTTTCATATATGTAGAAAAATCAAAAGGAAACAAAGCTTAAAAATAACAGCGAAATAAATTTTTCCTTCAAAAGCAGTTTGAAAAAGATGCTAAATGGAATGAAGGAGCGAGAGATATTTTATATTATTTAAACTTTAATAGCTATCTAATTTGAATTGGATCAACATTTTTCAGAAGCGTAATCATCAATAATCATTTCAATGGTTTTAAGACATAGTTTTAATCTCAAATTTTCAGATGACAACCATGAACGCTGACCTACACAGCAATGCGTTCCAGTCACATTAATATTACATATTAGCTATCTTCAAGCAATCGAAACCGAAAACAAAAGCAGGGAACTAAACACATTTCTCAGTCAAACCCCATCTTACATTAACATTAGCCTTCATCTCGTTTGTTTCACCGCTGTTTCTGTACAAGAGCGGACGCATTGGCGGTGGCTTCCGAGGCGCGAAGTATCGACACTCGCTTTCAGCAAAGGCAGCTGCAACCCTAAGCAGAAGCATCCGACTGACCGTGGTCCGCGGTGGTCGATAGGGCCACTAAAGGGCGCAAAACAGCCCTCGCTTCGCTGGTTCCATCAGGAAACACCATTTCTGCGCCTGCCTGTCTGGATAAGGAAGGAACATAACGCTTCCTTTATTCAGAGCAGGGGGCAGAAACGCTTTTAGCCCAGGTGAGGTGAAGAAGAACTGAATGGCCGAGGAGCAGGATGCAGAATAGAGTCAATGGCCTGTCAGCATTAGTTGACAATTGTGCAACATTGCGAAGAGATTAGGCGTTTGCTTATGAGTTTAAGAAAATTCGAACTGAGAGCACTTTTTTTAATTTGCAATAAATTTTTAAAAATAAGATTCCATTTTGTATGAGTTGAGTATCATCAATTTTCAAGAAATGTGAAAAACTGCTCCCACGTTAGTAAAAATAAATGAATTAATTGAATTGATTTTCTGTGTTAAAATTATCTATTATCCAAGTGTTCTATTTTAGAGTATTTAGATGGGATACTGGAGCAGATTTCATAGTTTGGAGACAAGAAAGGCACTCTAACCCCTGAAGTCTCGCGCCCGTCATATTGACGTGCATTATTTTTAGGCTTATAAACTAAAATTTAATCATTAATTAATTTTATAATTTAACACAAAAATTACGTAGAATCCATACGCATCTCAAGTATTCTATGCCTCCTTAAATGAATGTAAACGACAGCCCCTTTCCAAAACAGGAGGGGTCATCTCATTAGATAGCAAAAAAAAAAAGGGATTATTAAGGAGTTAAGGGACATTAGATTGTTGTTCGATGTCATGAATATTGTACTGGATATGAATGAGTATGTGAGGTGAGGATTTATATCACTTGATATACGAATCTCAGATATGGCCCTTCTTGATGATACTTCTAATATATCAATAAATACATACAAGGAGAAACAAATAATCTTCATCGCTTGTTCGTATTAATGTTAAAACCCAGACCAAAAGTATAATGCAGTTATTCGATTTCACAGGTATTTTAAAATTAATAATATCGCATATAATCTGTTCTATCTGTATTATATACATTTATAAGAAAAATCAATGATAATCTAAACTACAAGTGAGAATCATAACACAAATGATAATTTGCAGTTTTTTATTTTACTGGTTTGCTCACATTGGCAGAAACAGGCATATCGAATAACTGTCAATATATTGAAAGGTAATTCATAATAAATTCTGAATTTTTCACTTTTGTTATTCGAAGAATGAATGAATATTGAAAACGACTAGTGATACTGAACGATACATCAACAGTCGAATCTTAATAAAATAAATATTTAAAAAGCGTTCGACAGGAAAATTATATATGCATATAAATCTGGGTGAAATGAAACATAAAAGCTAACGAAATGATCATGATGGTAGATTTGAAAATGCATTCATTTCCATTCATAAGAAGGCTTTTTAAAAAATTTCCTTTTGAACAACATAAGTTTAAACACTTGGATAGCAGAGCATACATTCCCGGCTTAGATCTCATTTAACTCATGAACACGATAATGCTGAATCACGTCGAATTTTCCAGAAAAAAAAGAAGCAATAGGAGGATTTGTAGCGTTAAATTACACAGGAATTCCGAAAAAGTACTTGAAGACGCACAAAAACAGCAGAGAGGTAGAAGAGAATTAACGAAAGCATTAGTTTTCTTCTTTTCCCAACAAGTGTAGACAATTTGGAGTTTGAGACGAAATCAACTCGAAATTAAATTCGAAAGAAACTTAAGATTTAATTAGCATCTTCATCCCAAGCACTTTGAGTAGGTGAATGGAAAGGCTCACTTAAATCGGCACTTAAATTGCACTCTACCTAGACATTACACGAGACAATTTACGTCGTCAAAATCATTGAGAGGTGGAACGTCGAAAACAACATTTTTTCCCCTAGCGTCTCGTCTTCCCCATGCACCAATTAAAATTGGAGAGCTTTTTAACGAGGAATGCAGAACTCGAGCACATTTTACGCGCGCTGATAAAAAGAGGCAGCCAGCCAGCCAGAAAGAAAGAAAAATCTTAACAATAACTTTTCTAATAAAAGCAAAAGCTGTTCTCTAAGAGGCTAAGAGATTAAATATACGAATAAGGAAACTGGAAGCGATCTTAAAGGGGAGAAGGGTAAAAAAATAATCAGAAAATCCTAACAAGGTGTAATTAAAGAGATATCACCAGAGAGGCCGAGTCGAAAACACGTAGTATTAATAATTGGTGTCGAAGTGCACGAGAGAGAGAGAGAGCCTCGAATAGTTGCCGTCTCCATGGCAGAGTCACGTAGCCTCTTTCCACTCCACAGTGAGAGGAGAAGGGGGTTCGCAAATTGGATACTAGCACCTAGTTTCAGGAATGGTAGGTCGCTGGGAAACATTTGCGGGTCGCCGTCAAATTGCGAAAGGTGATTTCTTTCCGCGCCGCAGTTATGAATTCGAGAATTTAAAGTATCACTCGACACGTATTCAGGAGGGGAAGGGGATGGATTCGTCAATTAACTGCCGAAGCGATTAAAGCGTCTTCCAAGGACACTGCAGGCAGGTGATGCTCTCAAATCAATCGTAATAAGACGGGAAGTTGGGTAACTTGACCTCTAGAACTTACAGGAAACTTTTTAAAATTCTTAACGAAGAAAAAGATGACTTAATGATGTATAATTATTGATCATAAACAAAATTAATTTTTTATTGCCTCTTGGTTCATTCTCCACATTAGTAATGATTTTTTTCCCTTTATTTAACATAATATTGAAATTTAACTAGAATAAATCAGCAATTAGGTGCTTTCATTAGTAGTCGAAATAAATTATTATCTGATCTGATACAGAAGGCCAGTGAAAAGCATTTTCGATCAATAAACTTTTAGAATTTGTTTTATTTTTATCTTTCGAAATTTCCAGACAGATTACCGGTGAAGCAAGTACAAGTTTAAGCCGTCGTTATGAGTAAAATTAAAAGAAAGTTATGCTATAAAAGAGCAGATTAGAGAAAAAATTACAGAAAATCGGCGAAATTCTTTGTGGGGGTGTGAAAAACAACCGAAGAAAAGCTTCGCCATCTTTTTTTTTTTTTGAGATTTCAGCTTTTTTAATCAAGATTTCATATTGATTACAGAAAACAAGGCTGAAAAAAAACCCTTTTTACAAGGAAGCAGCAACTTGAAATCTCGCTGAAAGGAAGTAATCTTGGTACTCATAGGAAGCACCTATTCACGAGGCACTTAATAGCAATTTTCGACCTTCTTTGTTTAAAAACAATAAATCCTCTACCTAAACACTTATAAATCTTCCAGCCTTAACATGCAAGTGAGGGTGGTGGCACACAATAAAAAAATATTAATGAAAAAAAAGGACATGGGATGGCAAGCGAATTCTTGGCCTTCCCCATAAGGCCGGCCGGATACAGGGCAAGATAATAGGGCGGCGGCAAAGAAAAAGGGACGAGGTGGCGAAAAAGATTTTGCTGATCCGCCTGGAAAGCGGAAGATGGGCACGGAGGAAAATAAGTTTGGGAAAAGGAAGGAAATAGTGGGCGCTATGGAGAAGAACGGAAACATTCCAGGCCCTTCCAAGCGAGCCTGAAGATGAGAACCTATGGGAGGAGAGTTAGCCAGTTTCCTGGATTTCTTCCTAGTTAGGGACCGGCTTTTCCTGATAATAACGTCTGACTTGTGGTTCCTCCTATAAACATCGCTTTAGAAAAAGGAAATAACGAGCATTTTTTTTTCTCGTTTTTTTCTCTCCTTTTCGTTCCTCCTTGTAACCGAAAGGAAGGATGGATGGTTATATATTTTCCTGGCACTGGGAAACACTAGAGATAACTCGAGCAAAAGGACATTAAAAAAATGGAAACTTTCCTCTGAGCTAAAATAGTAAATCAGTAAAGGAAAAAAATGTTCATATCTTAGTGGAGAAAAAGTTTAAACAGAAAGGGTTACTTTCAGTTTCCGGTAAAATTATGCATAAAGCATATTGATTTAAAAAATAATCGACCGTAGAAATAAATAGAATTGGGAAAATATTCTGGCAACTTCAAAACTCTTTTTAATAAAAAAAAAAAATAGTTTTCTTTCAAAGTTTCACGAACAACAAAATAATGACAGTCACAGTAAAAATATCATATATACAGTGAATTATATAGAATAAATTAGATTTTGAACGTAACAATGAAATCAAAGTAAATAAGAAAATCGCATTTTAGATTCTTAATTTGCACATTATTCTAATAAAGTTGCTGCTAGAAATTTAATTCTCGTAATATAAAGATTAAATACATCTAAATTGGTTTTTTTTACTAAAATTTGTATTTTTAATAATTTTTTTATTTAATCTTTAAATGTTAGTAGCAAAGGGCGAAAAAAAAATGAATGCTAACAATTCATCGATCCATTGCAAACTTTCAGCTACGCAAACTTTAATTATCCATGTAACGAAAATACGCATTAGCTAATCTTTGTCAAACAAAAACATTTAACCTTTTTAATAAATTCAGTTGAGTAAACATGAATTAAAAGAAGAAACTAACACACATGCAGAGAGTGAGCAACTTCATTTTCTAATAATATTTCCGAGAAGCAACGACAACTCCACCTCTTCACCTCATGCAGTCGACAATAATCCCTCTTGCTACCATCCTACTAAACGATTCTCTCGACTTGAAACAAATCAAAAGATCTTTCTTTTAAAAAGTCCTCAGTGGAAGATTGACACGACTAATTATCTCCACCGAAAAGTTTACTCAAAGCAAGGATCCTCAATCCCGAGCCTTTTCAAGAGGGCCGGAAAAAAAGAAAGAGATGGGCTGTACAAATCCACAGGAGGAAGCCAATCTCGCCAACATCAAACCACGCCTGGTGGAACAAACAGAGCAGAGGCCTGATATTTTTCCCGTGGCAAAAAAAGAAGGAGCAGAAAATCGGGAAAAGCTGGAGCCGTAAGATAGACAGCAAACAAAACAATATAAACGCCCTCTTTCCACCAAAAGAAGAAAAGCCAATAAAAGCAGCACCCTGGAAGAAAGCAATAGCCATCAGCAGCTATGCACACACCAGACGCACTTCGGCGTCTGCTTGCACAAACATTTGTCCAGGCACCGAGGATACCTACAAACTCAAACAATTCTTCAGTTTTCTTTCTTTGCCTCTTTTCTGCAGGCGTCCTCGGGGCATAAACCACGAGTGG
Source organism: Araneus ventricosus (assembly GCA_013235015.1). Lineage (NCBI taxonomy): Eukaryota > Metazoa > Arthropoda > Arachnida > Araneae > Araneidae > Araneus > Araneus ventricosus. The sequence goes on along the minus strand of BGPR01000132.1, from coordinate 1,111,783 downwards.
TTCGTCGCACTTGTGGTGACTGAGAAAAAACGCCTGATTTTTAACGGGTGTAGGAGTTTCAGATTATCTTGGGAACCGGATCGGGGAGACATATGGGAGGATCTCTTGCAGGGTGGAAGAAGGGGGAGCTGTGATGATTCAGTTCAAAAAGAAAATCATTCGCGGCACTACACAGTCGTGTCCGCCCTTAATAATGAAGGTATGGGAATAAGTGAGATACGTGCTCAAGAAGATTCTACTCGCGTATGAAAATCTAAATGATCTTAAGATCAACTAAAATGGGCAATATTTTGTTCTGCTTTAACTCTAAGAGTCCTATCCCGCCTCAAACCGCCCCATTCGACAGAGGCTTGGACTCGGGCAGTTTCGGGTGCCTTACGGGAGAAAAGTAGCTCCTTTCTTTGTTGACAATCAATCGCCCAAATTCGGTGCCATTCTTCTGGAAATTCTGTAAAGAAAGGGAGGATTCCATTCCTTTTTCGTGTACGAAAATTTACTTCAATTTTTGAGGTTCTAGAATTATCAATCTAGCCGGGTTTAGAGAGTTAAATAACTAAGAAGCACAGATGTTTTAAGGAAAAATATTTACTTATTCTTCTCCCAATGCATGCCCTCCCCTCCCGATATGAGATAGTTAAAGTACTTCTTTAACAGGAAGCGCAAAGAGCTCGATAGGAAAATTATCACTGAGAGATGCTTCATTTAGTATTTTAGTACTACCGTTTTATGCGAAATACGATATTTCCTCTTTAAAAATAATATGAGCTTGCTTAAAACTCGTAGATTCATTTACTTTATTTTTAACGAATGGTGGTAATTTTTGAAGCAAACAGTTAGTGCGTAAAATTACAGTACACATTAGTATATTATCGTATAAAAGTAAAGAATTTATTACAAAATTTCATAACTTTCTCTTCAGCTCTTTGAGTTAAAATAAAACAAATGAATGATATTTGCATGCATATTTATTAATTTATAGCCGAGAATATTGAAAATTATTACAAAAAGAAATAAAACCAAACTGGAAGAGTTTTTAGTTTTAATGGGCAAATTAATTACTTGATGAGGGCAGAAATAACTTACTGTTATACGGAATGGAAGAAATCTGAACCCTAATTCTATTTCATTTTCGTATTTCTTCCTAACATCTCACTCGTAATGTACATTTCAATGACATCATGGATAGCCAGGGAATCTTAAACATTACCATAATAATGAATTTAAGCCCATTCGATATACACATCCCAAATACATTTTTCACCTTCCACACTAACATTTCCCCACGTAACTTCGCAGCGCATAACTCTGTCGCCATAAAAAAGAACGACGCGCATAAATAGAGCGAAGCCCTGCTCTTAGCGAAAAGACAGTGTCAGCTAATTCAAACAAAAGGCGAATATTTACTGGAGTGAGGAGGTGCGAGAAAGAAGCTCCTGCAAAAGAAGAAACGGAAAAATCCTCCGCCTTATTATCAGAAATCCGAATGGAAGTCGGAGAAAAGCCCCATTTAACTGTCCCATAAAGCAGGACCCCCGAATGTAAATGCGGCGGGGGGCCCCTTCGCCCCTTATCGCGAGCGAGCGAGGCAGAGAGAGCGAGCGTGCCGCCGAAAAGCAATGGGCACCCGGGGACAGTTTGGGCTGTTTGCCCGTCGAACAGACGTTGGGCCGAGATAAGCGGCTACGGGATGGAGAGGGCTAATCTGGGCCTCTCCCCCTTTCCATCCCTTTATCAGGGCCGAGCAGACACGGTCCGGGGCCACCATCCCCGTGTTGCCGTGGAGACCGGGTGATTAGTGTTGGGGATGGGGCTTGCCTTCGCAAGAGGAAGAGTTCGGTTCCGTTTCTCGTTCTATTTCTTGCCATGGAAGGTTGGTATCAAACGATTTATTCGTCATTATTTGTTTGTGCTATCCTACTCGACTGGTCTTCGAACTTCCACTTCGATTTCCGGCAATTCTAAATGAATCTTCGTAATTGCATTAATTTGGAGTATATTAAAAAACTTAAAATACCAAGCAAAGAATTAATTTATCAAACCATTAAACTATAAAAGTTTTAAATAACACTCAACAAAATGGAACACCATGTTTGATATTTGGTTATAAAATTAACGAATCGATATAATAAATAAAATTTACAATGTTTAAATGATCCATTCGTGAATGAAATTAGTTCCGAAAAAAACTTATTTCTTTTGGCCTGGCTAAAAAATATACAATTATTAAGAGGGATAAAAAATTTAAGGAAAGAATAAATAATTTTGATATGAAGACTGAAGAATAATTCCTGTGTGAGCTAAAACTTTTGATGCAATTGTATCACAATGTTAATTAAAAATTAAAAATAAAGATAGGCACTCTAAGTAATAGCACCGAATAAAGGCAAAGCACTCCGGCACAGAAAAACAAAACGGGAAGAAATGAAAAGGAATTTTTTTGTTTGCATCTATTAAGGATAAGTTTTATTGTAGGAAAAACGGTAGCAGAAGGAAGTGGGAAGAAAAGAGGACCTGACATTTAAAAGTTGGAAGTGTTTAGAAGTTTTATGATACGAAGGATGCAGTTTTGCAGTAATTATTTCAAAAAGAAATTTCAAAATTGAAAGACTAACCTGCTTTTTTAGCAGCATAGAGGTTGGCTTCTTCTTGAGCTTTACCGATATTTTTCTTGTACCTTATCCTTTTATTACCGAACCAATTTGACACCTAAAGAGAGGGAAAATAAACAAAAATACAATTAACAACTTTCTAATTCTCAATGCAAAAAGAATATTACAAGAAATATCTAACATCATTTATGCACTTTTTTGGAAGTGGGAACGAAAAAGGTGTTATAAAATAATACAGTAGTAATAAGAGGGAGAGTTTCAACAGTCACTACTAAACTATCTACTTTTCCACGAAACCCAAAGCCGATTCCAAATTTTAACCTTCCAGCGGGAGCGCGTTTGGAAGAGATACTTGAATTGTGTATCGTATTCCATATTTATATCGTTATTTTATATATTTAAATGCAATTTTATTTAAAAAATCTTCGTTTACTCTCAGGCTAATAAATACAGATAACATAAATAAAAGTTGCATTTATTTTTGTAAAATAACACGATATACATATGTAATAGGATGCACGATATGTCGTAAAATTTGCATAAGCGCGCCCGCTGGAAGATTTAAAAAATATTTCAGCATTGCAATCTATAAGAATTTGCAAAATCTTCAAAACTTCTTTGACTACTTTCCTATAGGAAACCCAAAAAATATTTTTTGAAGTAGGTACTGGTATTAGAAGAATCCTGTCCTGGGGCACGTAAGAATTTCTTTGGAAAGAAATTATTGAATATAAAAAAATTATAAATTAATCTATAAATGCTAAACACAGACAAATTTTACTTTCTGAGCCGATTTTTAAAAAAGTCCGTTTCTTAAATATCCGTTCAGAGTAGGTAATAACATACATACTAACAATTAATATTCTGTAATTGAAAGGCTATTATATTTTAGTAACTCTAGGTCAGCAATGACATTTTAAAACAAATGCGGATTATTACATTTAATTATTATTTTCTAGGACTACAAAACAACAACTATTACTGTGTGTATATATTTTCCGAATGAAACATCTTAGCATTCTTTTAACTAGGATAATTAATTTACTGCAAGAAGATGAGAATCTAAAACCATTCCTGCAATTAGATTTTAAATACTGTCTGTTAACATATCAAATTCGATGCAAGTGAAAGCCTAAGAGATTTCAAAACAACAGATTTGCATCGTAACTGTATCCTTACCTGAGATACTGTAATGCCACACTTCCTGGCCAACTCTTCTTTTGCTTCTTCACTAGGATAAGGGTTGCTGAGGTGGGAGTAAAAGTATTCGTTGAGGATTTCTGTCGCCTGTTTGCTGAAATTCCGCCTTTTTCTCCTGGAAACAAGATCAACCACCAACAAGTTAAACACAGAGAGAAAAATCATGACATTTGTAACCAAAAAGTCAACTGATAAAAAAATCTCTATATTTATAATTTCAGGTGCATATTTCACAATCAAGCAAAACATCATTTTTATCTTTCATTTCAATAGAAAAAAAATTAGTGAACGAAGAGTTGTAGTATCGGACTTTTTAAATATTAAATCTGTTACCTTTATGCGATAGACAAATGATTAGAAAACAAATTTCAGATTATTTGAAAACTTTTGATAAATATTAGATTTTTTTAAACTCAACACCATAATAGATATTAATAGGAAAATACTTAAAAGTTGACTATGACAACAAGGCTTGTCATTTTAAACACGAAAATTGAACATTACAGAAGAATAATTTTTGGGACTCTTTACATATAATTCAATTCTGAAATGGCCCGGATTATGTTCTTTGGATTAACAAACACCTTTTCTACAAATCACTCATCATTCATATTTATCCGAATAAGAACCGCTAGCGGGACAAATCAGTTTATAAAGTATACATGCAAAGTGCAAGTAATAGTGCTTCAAGTACTTATACTTCATTATTTTCAATGGATTTAGTTTTAAACATCATGATTTTTTTAGCCTGGATAATATCTCTAAATTGCGTCATACGTGATGTGACATTCATGATGCAAAAATTGCTGAAAACGTTTCTCATATCGGACCGCCACCGGAATAGTATAATTTTTTTAACAACAGCGTTGCAAGGAAAAATAAACCGGAATCACAGTACTATTTCACTGTCTATTCTTTTATGAGAGAAGGCTTTGGTATTATACTATATTCGGCGGATTTTTGCACATATTGATTTAAAATATCCCAGACAATGCTCTTTGGATCCATGTAAATTATTTTAATTTATATAAGTGTCATCATAAAAGGATGTAAATTTAAAGAATTTGTTCAGACACTCACAAAAAGAAAGTAACCGTTAATTTTTAATAATTTAATGGTGGCTTAAGACATATTTGAACAAGAAGCGCTTGTAAAACAAATTAGCTCTTAAAGTATATGCGCAATTTGAATGTAATTAAGCTTCAAGTAGTTGTATTTACCTTTTAACCCTTTCGCGTTCATTGGGTTCGCAGTGAAACCACACATTGATCATTACTGCTCATGGGTGAAACGTAGCGTCATTTTTCTTTCATAACTTAAGAGCCAGATGTATAGGTCAACTTATATAAAAATTCCAGTTCAATACCGTTAGTATTCACAAAGATATCGGCATTGCAAGAGCTAAATTGCTTTTGATCTCTAAGAGAAACAAAATGATGCGGGTTCTTGCACAAATTGATATTTTTTAAAATTGAATGTTCGAAGTAATATTGAATTTTATGAAGGTTGAATGTCCTAATACTCACGTATACTTATAAATTAAATACATATTTTAAATTGCATTTCGTTGATAACTTATTCGGAGGAAAAAATAGCCAGTTACCGTTCATTGTTTTCACTGTGAAACCACAAATTTTTTAAAATAAAAAAAAGCCAATTTTTTTTTCTTTTATATATTTATGATCAGCTACATGTCTAATACTAATTTTGAAATAAATTTAGTAATTTTCCGAACGAAACATGCAGTGAACTTGAAAGAGTTACAGCATCTTTTATTCCGACACCTCGAAGAAAAGTCCTTCCCGCTCAATGGGCATGCGCCAATGTTCCACAAAAAGCTATCCGCACTGCTATTTAAACTAGCTCCTCAAATACCACCACCACCACCGGAATGGTAAAATTTATTTCCCAACCAGGCGTTAGGAAGGGGGGGATGAACAGGAATCACAGAAATGGCCGTTTTACCACCTCGTTCCGAATAGGACAAGACTCCTGTTTTCCCAAGAGACACACAGAAAAAAAATAATAAAAAAAAATTAAACTGAATAAACGAGATAAAAAAAAGAAAAGGACACAAAGCAAATAAGAAGAGGAAGAAGAAAAAAGAAAGAAAAGAAAAGGCGGGGGTTTAGCAGTGTAACGAGCCGGCGAACAACCGGTCGAAAAAACCATTTACATTGCCCGCTAATTCTCCACTTCCCCCATTAAACCTCGAGCAAAACAATTTCCACGCTTGGTTTAAAGAAAGAAGGTAGAAGAAAACAAGAAGGAGAAGAAAAGAAAAGGAGGAGGAAAAAATTAAAAGGAGAAAAGGAGTATAAACACCTAATGCCGATTCGCGAGCCGTGAGAGGTAATAGATTCAAAGAAAACGGAGAACGCCGAGTATTTTCATTAAAGGGAAGACTCCAGCCCTAATCCTTTCGCTTCAACCTGTATCGGGGGACGGTATATATACACACTTTGACGATGGAAAACAGGTAATGCCTTACTATGGATGGAATTTTAAGTCTTATAGAGAAGTGCCGGATTCCATAAAGTGCGATGCAATTCATGCAACGCCCAAAACGGAAAATTTAACAACAGATGTACGTGTATGCCTTAATCTCTCATTCGGATGTTTCTTCTAAACGGATTTCGTTTTTAAGCGAATTCGTCGTTTGAACTTCACAGAGTTAATCCATCAGAGACTGCGACCGAGCTTTTCACTGAAGCAGGAATGGATATTTTTATGAAAAACGTCTGACTAAAATAAAAAGGGTATTTAATTTGATTATGCCTAGAAAACACTATATGCATCTGAAATACGATAGACCGGCATGAAAAGTAAAAAAAAATGAAAAGGCTTTTCTTTTTAAATAGCAATTGAAATGTAATTTAATAAAAGAACTTATAAAAATGTCGATAATGCGCTTATCTAAAATTTTCTTGGTAATTGCGAATCTACCTACTATTTTTCAGTGAAGTAATACTTCACTTATGTTTTTTTCATGCAGCACTGAACTGTTTCGCAAAGAAATGATTATAACTTATGTTTAAATACATAAAATCCCAGGAAATGAACAAAATTTTCAGAAAAAACTTTTATTTCACTATTGTATATCTACCCAAGAATTTAATAAAACCGATATACCGAAATAATTTTGCTATTTTATTCGCATAGTGTTTGTAAGTGATTAAGATATTTAATAAATTATTTGAAAACCAGAAGACGAAAATTCAAGTTAAGATCATAGTCGTAACAAAATTCCTTTCTGCCGTTTACTTTGCGTACTTGAAACCATAGCAGAGAAAACTGTTTTACAGAAACTGTGCAGTGCAACCAAGTAACTTATAACAAACACACAGTGATACATATACCGAGATAATAGATCTCCAGAGTAAATGTAGTCCAAGTTTTACATTGGTGATCACCAAACCGATCAACAAGTCTTTTGTTCTCTTCATTTGTTACACTATTACTGATAATTTTTCGCATATATAGAAACCAAACTGTTGCGGAATGAAAGGGATGGATTTTTGCATTTTGGCAAAACACAACGAGTCACTCGGTTAAAGATGGACGATAGCTTTGGAAAATTATCAATTATGCACGTATCAATGAATAAAAGAGACACAAGTGCAAGATTAAGAATCACTTAGTCACATAAATTAAAGTAAATGATAATTTTTAAAAAAGATGCTACGGTGTTATTAAAAACCGTTATCTACACCAGAAAAGAAATTTCTTAAAATTCAGTAAAATGAAGTTTCAAAGGTTCATTCGTGGCGGAATTATTATTTAGAATTATATAAAAAATTGTAAATATTTATAAAGAATTTTCAAATTCGAATTTTACTTTTCAATGGTTATAAGGGTGAGGCAATTTTAGATATTACTTTCAATGACAAGAAAGTAGTCTTAACTTATGCAGTTAAGTTTCTTAGGAAATGAAAACATTTAAAATGCTTTTAAAAGTTGTTCTCTAAGTCACAAATGTTTGTTACGAAACGAGACTTGAAATACCAAAAGAAAATGAGATACCAAAATAGAAAGATGCGGAAAATTAATAACTATAAAAACAATTACGAACCTATATTTGAACAGATGTACATTAACGTGAAAACACCATGATTAAGAAAAGAAAACCAAGGAAAAGAAAAACACCAACTTCCAAAATGACGCAACTGAAACTACTGCAATGAAATAAATTTAAGCTTCTTAAAAAACAAATTAAACCTAATAGTCAGGAAAAACGGTATTAAAAATCACCCATTCGCCAGAAACACGCATAAAAAAATCTTCCTTTTAAGTCGAAATCTCTAGTACAATCGCCACTACACATTAATATATTTTCTACTCTACTAGTTGGCCTTTTAGCATCTTATTTCTAACAACATTCCTTCCACACCAATAAGGATAGCGGATTAAAATTTCGAGCTCACCCCCTGCTGGCTCCGCTCTCCCACCCTCTCCTGGATATATACACCTTATACTCGTTAGCAAAATAATTGACTGAATCGAGCGAGCGACATGTAAGGGGGCGCCGAAGTAGCATTTAATGCAGCTCTGGCTATTTAATCCTTTCCCCGGCTAGTGGAAATTATTTCCCACTTTCGTTCGGGTGTGCATTAGTTTCAGCAGCAGCAGTTTTAAAAGGCAAGCCGTGAAAATAAAAATAGGTGGAAAAACCGCTCCTTTTTATTATTATTTTTTCTCGGGGAGAGAGCAAGGCGGTGGAAAATGTTTACGCGTTTTTGACGCAGGCACAGGCGGGCTTAAGGCAGCATAGATTTAATTTGGCTCATAAAATAAATTTCTTTTTAAAAAGGAGAGGAAAATTTTTAAGGTGATTTTCCGAGTGAAATCCCCACCTCCGCTGGCTCTCTCCTATTCCCATAGAGGTAATTTTTGCAGGCAGGCGAGGTTTCGAGTTTTAATTGGAAGCAATCAGGGAAATTTATTGCGGGAAATTTCATACGTTTTAATTTACACCGACCAACTTAAAAGAAGCCGGGGGAAAAAATTAAAATAAAAATCCTCCAAGAGAGACCGCTTTCCCTAAAAATAAAACTGTGCAGTCTCAGCAGAGAAGGCAAAACCGTGAGCGCTTATGTTTTACGGGCGAATACATAAGAGGGTCTCGGATTTAACTTGTAATAAGTGATACAGGCTACAAATGTGCGCTCGGCCTCGTTAAAACTTTACAAGTCGCGGATGCATTTATCTTTCTTAATTGGAAGGATTTTATTAAAACAAGAAAGCTGGCTTGCTTTGACTCGGCGGAGAGGTAGATACAATTTGCAATGATTTATGTCAGAAATCGCTGGAGCCCTCTCGAATGAAAGGGTAGAGTGCGGAATGAAGAGGGAGGGGGAAAAAATGAGAAAATGCAGATTACCTCTGACACACTCCGACGAGGATGAATTTCTATTACAGTCAGAGAGAGACCGGCTTATTTCTTTGCACCTACTTAAACTCTGAGCGAATACGGGCCTTATTCAATAAAGAGACGCTTCTAAACGGCGTTAAAAATTCAAGAGACGGATAAATTTAATGATGCGGAGAAACTGATGGAACGTTCGCACAAAAAAGAGAAGGGAGGGAAAAAAAAAGCGTGTTCGCTTTGCTTTTGAATTTTAAGATATTTTGAAGAGGTGTTTTAAACATAATTATTTGAAAGCGTGTCTAGCATATTAAGGACAATTTGAAAATTACACAAGGTCTGAGAGACGCTTTTAATTTAGAGAAGACATTAAAATGAATCTTTTCATAACCTAAAACTTGAATTACAAGACCGTCAGTAAGGGATACAATGAAAGTTTTATTGAAAATCTGAAGTTGTGAATTTTTTAACAAACTGAATTTAAATTTAATACAATGCTTTAAGTTACTTTATTCAAAAATTTTCTATTTGAAAATAATTTTTATTCAAACGTAGGTCAACTACGAACTGTCACGAATTATTATTAATATAATAGCCCAGATCTGTCTCTCGGTAACGCTCTGACGTCACCAACAATAAAACTCACGCCATAGCACAGCGAGACGTTAAACAGCATTATTTCATTGTTAGAGAACCTACATTTCAGTAATTTTAAATTTAAAAGGGTAATTTTCGTTCTAACTTCAAATTTAATAGCTCTAAAATAGTGAAATAAAATTTTCTATCGATTGATATAAAATTTATCTCGCTATGATCAACAGTTCCCGAGAAATTTTAAATTATATTAATCATATATTTCAAATTAATTTCCGTTTTTTAATAGAAAGTAGTAAATTACGTCAGTGGTATATCATGCGCGTGATATAGTTTGGACGCCATCTGATTATTTATTGCAATCGTGATGATATAATTTGTTAATATTTTTTGGCAACGTTTGACAAGCAGAAGTGCTTTGTTTTGATTAGAATTTCGAAAAAGAATTCCTTTGAAATTTTAACTTTTGACTTGCATTTCGACAAACTGAAAATTTCATGGTCATAGAATTATAATACAATTGTTAAACAAAGAAAAATACTTCACACGGAATGTTGTTTACCAAGAGGTTTTTTGAATAAAGAAATATGTAAATAAAAAAAATATTTCCTGTCATAAAACATATGTTTATTTTATTTGTTTTCAATCAATGTTAAACATTTCTCTCGTATATATATTTATTTAAACACGTCAAATTTGAGGGGAAATCTTCTATTATGATTATTAACAGAGCTATATAAAGTTAATGGAAATGCGTTTCAGCATAAAACTGTTTTTATAAAGGTATCGAGCACATTCAGCCCGTTTTTTCAATCATCGCTGTCAACACACAATTAAAAATACATTACCGACAAAAAAAAATAATATTTGAAATATATTCCTTATCGGTATTTTAATTTTTATATGGATAAAAGATCTGATGAATAATGCTCATATATTAAATGAAATATGTTGGCTTAATGTAGACAAGAGATAGAACAATCACGAAAATCAATGTAGATTAAACCTCAAATGATAATAAATACATTTTTTGCGAATTCATTAATTATATAAATAATAAATTTCGATTATTTTAATGTGATAGAATATTCAACAAATATTAACGAAATATAATATAATATATAATATAATAAATATAATATAATAACGAATATAAACGAAACAATGAAATGATTTAAGAATATAAATAATATTATTCGGGCACTAAGTGATAAATTTTACATACATAATCCTCATGAGGGACAAATTTTTTTAATAGAAAAATTAAAGAAGCGAAATTTTTTAGTTTGATTACACTGAGTTCATTTCATATCGGAAGCTACGGATAAAGAAATTCCTTCATTTTTCTGACTTGTCATACAACAATTATTTATTTCCTAGAATAATTACACACATAGAATAGAAGCATATAGAATAATTTTTATTGAAAGTAAAACTAAACATGCCACATGCGTTATGGTTGTTAGGAAAGAAAATTCGTATAATTTGATATTTGAGAAGATAACAGTAATTAAAAACAAACACTTAGTAAAAAAGTACAGAAATAAAATTCCAACAGAATATAAATATATTATACTAAAAAAGGGTGAAAGTCCTCCCATCCCATCAGACATTTGTGAACTTAAATGAACAATCGAAAATTTCAAAACAAGACTATAAATTTTTAATAAAGCCTATAAAACTTCCATATTTGTATGTATATATTGTAATGGATCTGCAGAAAGGCAGCAGCTCCGGTTAAAGGGAACAAAAGCTAATAAACGGCAGTAAGCATCCCTTCCATCCCCAAGTGATGCGGAAGATGAAGATCAGGGGAGCGTGGACGCCGGGGGATGAGGAAGAGTTATGGGAGTAGCCCACGGTCCAGGGAGTGCGGGACCCATTACACGCCCATATGGGTCCGGCGTAGCTTAATTCTTCCGCGTCAGGCATCCCGGAATGACGCAATTGAAGGTCCGGGAACCTTAATCCTCAGTGACCGGACTTTATTCTGCTTGTCATGCGTACGTCATGAACGGATCTGTCATCGTGTAGCCTTTTCCTTCGGTCTGTTTTGGCTTTTTTCCCTCTATTCTTCTCCCCGATCGCTATCTGGTCCGGAGGGAAGTTTTAGTTAAATGTTTAGGAAAAAAGGTCAAATAATGCTGACTTTGTTGTGAAGGAGGATATGGGCCATGCGAGGTTTTCGCGGATATAAGCGTTCCGTTCCGGTTTTCGGTTCCTGCTATAAAGCTGACTTCTTTCCCAGTAAACAATCTTTTCTCTTTCGTCTCTGTGTGCTTATTTCCATCGAATGACGAATGGGAAGAGATATCGAAGGAAAAACGCAGAGAGAGGCATTTAAAATGAAATGCGTTTCTTTTAAAATATACGACATATTGCTAGTTTAGCAGATGAATGCATTAACTACAGCCCCTAGTTTCAACTGAATTCGCTTCTATTTGTTCTGAAATTTCATTATATAAGTCTGCCAAATTTTTGGCAAGTTTTACTTTGATGTGCTATCTTACACTACTGTGCCTTCTTTATTTCTTATTGACTCGATGTCTTCCGTAGAAAGTAGGGTGATATACGTGAGTCATTAGTGATATGGAGACCATATGTGAGAGTATCACTAGATAACAGGAGAAAGCATTCTTAAAAGTTTTGCGCTACGCAATGCTGTCATAGGCAAGGGGACATGGGGCGGAGTTCTTTCATACGAAGTAGAAGCCAGTTTCTTTGAGAAAGAAGTATTTGTATGCCTGGGACCAGATAAAGAAACTCGATAGTAGTTCTGAAGAGTTGTTTTTCGCCTGCGATCAGAACTGGATATGACACACAGCGAAACTTGTTACCCGTTGCATGTATGGCGATCTCCCCCCCCCCTCTTTCCGGTCATACAAAATGGACGCTACACAAGCCAAATTAAGATCGTGAAACTTTTCTCGGATCAGGGATTAGATTTTTAATGCATCTCAAATTGTAGACCCTGCATGGTACCTTATCTTAAATATACGTAATCTAAATGAAATGCATTGTCATTAAATGTTCTAATTTAGATAATTCTAGGCTAAAACGTTCTTCTTAGGTTTAAGTGTTTTAATTCAGTTAATTGTGTCTTGAAACTAGTCTACAAGAAATCGCAGTAGTCAATTTTTTTCTTCGCCTGATTCAATAAAGGCCAAATCTTAGTTGGCTAGATATCTTTTTACTTTCCATACGTCCAAAATCACCATCTGTGCTTTATAGAAAGGCAATGGTCAATTTTGATCGGAATGATTTTCAATGGATGTCGGAACTCACCTGGCGTCTAGAAACCTGGACCTGAGGATCATGACTGCTTCACAGGTGCTTTGTTTCAACTGGACTTGGATGGAGTTGAATTTCTTATGAATGATCTGCACCATTCGCTCGATTTCTTTCGGCGTAATCGGCCTCGTACGGCTTTGTTCACGTAGCAAGTTCATCACGTGTGTCGTGAACTCGTTACATGCCTGGAAATAAAAAGAAGCAAGTTTTATTATACTTTTAAGGCACTGAAAAATAGCTATTTGCCACAAATAATAAACATTACACATATAATAACTCTCCAATCCGAATTCTCAAAAGAGATTTAGAAATGAGTGTGACAAGTGTTATTTAATATATACGTAGAGGGTATCTTTCCCCCCGATGCTTATACATCCAAATAACAGCTTTAAAAACCCAAATTACATAGCTATGATTTATAAAACTTCCTAATTAAATAAAATGCAATCAAATGCGATATTTTCTGGAATGCTTTAGTACATATAAAAGGTAGATACAGCGTACAGTTTTACTTCTGAAAATTAAAATTACGTTAATTATATATTTATATATAATAATATCCTCAACTGAATGTTCACTTTACCCATGCGAACATAACTAAAACCGACAGCAATTTTTGTACTAGCACTTTTGTGACAAAATATATACGAAAAAAAGCCCTAGTGCTGTTTTCCGTAACGTATTTGGAGGTGATTCGATCTAAAAAATATATAAAGCAATTAAATTATAACAACAAACATAGTAGATTGCGGTTTATAAAATTATAAATAATCCCAATCACAATTAAAAAATGATGGATAATATTATATATTTTGATTTGAATTAGCTGGGAAATTTTTGGAATGGCAAAAATTTGAATTTTAAATCTATGTATAGGTCTTGACGCAAGATGATTAATTGAAAACGGAAACGATATAATTTGTAAGATTTTTAATGTAGGCATAGTTAATCTGGAACCAGAATTACTCAGCAGAATAAAATAAGCCCAGCCTGTCATAAGCTACAGGCGCATTCTTCTTTTTATTCTTTTGTTTCCATCGGGAGCTTTATTACACTGCAATTCATGTTGGAAAAGAAGCCACGATCATAACATACTTACGTTCAGACGGAATCCAAACAAGTTTCCTCGCAAACTATATCAAAACACGTAAGCGGAAACAATGCACGCACATATCTTTTCCAAGCATTTTGCGATAAAAGGAAGAGTCCCAGATCGCAACGCCCACTCCTCGAATCAGATACCATCCGAACAAAATTAAATTTCACGCAACGCACCATCCAGAAGACCAGACCGCTTTTATTGTCCTCGGCTCGATCTAACAATCGAGTGAAGAGGTAAACACATCGCAGTACCCGCACTTTTATGGCATCAGCGTTTTTCATGAGACATAAACTTCCAATTAGGCGACCCACTTCTAAACCCTACAGTCTCTGGCTTAGGAGGGAGGAAGGAAAAAGAAGAGAATGAACTGCACTAAAAGCCCAGGCCGCAGAAACCGAGTCGGGGAACATCGGAGCACCATTAAATATGACAAGCATCATTCCCCGAGACCAGGGCAGTAATCTCTCTCTCGTATTATTCCCGGCAAAAACCCCCAAAATCGATAACTGACCGGCCTACCCCCATAAACTCCAGTGGTCAGGTTTTACGAGGGAGATCTCTTTTCTACCAGCGATGGTTATAATACTCCTCTAGTCTCTTACTTGGGATTTTTTTCTGTTTTTATTTTCCTTTTATCTTTATACCCGACCGATTCTTATCTCATCCCTCTACACACCGGCGGAAAGTGTTAACGCCTAGAGGGGCTGGGGAGGCCTACGCACCAGGTGGCTCCCTAGGGTGGATTTATATCCACCCTACGCAGGCCCGGTGTGCCTACCGTCTCCTCCAATTAGCGCTGACATAACTCATGATATCTCGCTCTCTCTCCCCTTGCTAACTAGTTTAGCCTAGCTTCCTCTCCTTTCGCATGGCAGCGCAAAAAGCTAATCTAGGCTACATCAAGTGGCTGCAAGAGGATATTCCATAAGGCTTATGGAACACTAATCACATTCCGGGACCTGTGTTTTGTTTCACCACTGACAGCTACCGCTCCAGCTCTTCCCTTCCAGCATCCGCATCCTCTCTCTTTTCTTTTTCTTCTTATCCCTCGCACAGAGGGATGGAAGAGAGAGAGAGAAAGAGAAAAGGATGCCGAGGCCGGCCCTCTTCATCTGTGCCAGAGCATCATACTTGCAGTTCCTTATGGGGCGATCATTTTTTGAAGAGGCACCGAACGCATCCACTCTCAGATTACTTCCTTGTAGAGACGACAGGAAATCTCGTTGAAAAGATGTCGGATCCCGGTGCGAAACATACGAAAGCTAAAAAAGATATCTGGTACGTCGGCTCGAAGAAGATAATAACTAGACAATTTTCTCAAACACTGGCAAAGGACATATGTCATGAGAGTATGCAATTTCTTAATTGGGAAACACTGGATGATATGCTATTGTCTTCTTTTTCTCTGAAAAGCAGATGACATACAGTAACAATCACCTTGTTCAAATTTCATAACTTCAAATATCACGAAAATACATATAAATGCTTTGTTTTAAAGTATTTTAATATAACAACTTAAATATACTTGAAAGCAAACAGGAAATACCATGGAAACAACGTCAAAGACTAGGAAACATCTTTATTGACTGAATGTTCCTAATTGGAAATCTAATTGCTATAATTATTTCCAAACAAAGAACAAGAAACATTTGTGCTTTCAAATTTTGGATTTTCAGAAGAGTATATTCCAAAACATTATTATTTAATATATTTCCACCGATAACTTTGAAGTAAATCCGCAGATAGGATTTTTGAGCATGTTTGTATAGTTTCAAATAAAGGTTGCGTCTAAGCTCTAACGGTAGGTACCCTTTTTAATGATAGTAGCATAAGCTTAGTTACTTGAAAAATTTGCGCAGAAATAATATGAAAAACACGTAAAAAGAGAATTAAATGCAATATTATTTATAAGGTGGGGCTGATCCTCGAAAATTCTCTCAACTTTCCTCGTTACAAAAACTGTCTAGAATTTTCAACAAATACTCAGAGTACGACAATAATCCGCTATCTCAAGTGCATTTAAAATATTCTGATATTTCCAATTACAAACGCTTAAAGTTTTGATTCTCACAGATGAATTCCTTTCTGAGGCAAGTCCAAAACAAAGTTTGTAGACTAATTATCTTCCTTAAAAAAATTGCGACAAAGGAAAAATTATAAAATATTTAATATGCAGTATGGAAAAATTATAAAATATTTAACATGCAGTATTTTCTAAAATAGATAAAATTTCCATTACCAATGGATAGTTCAGAATCGACTTCCATAATCTGGAATAACTTGAACTACACTAACACTAAAGGCCAATAGCAATTATAAATTCAGAGCATTATTAACTGCATTTTTTATACTAACATGTATAGTGGCCAGAAGATATACAAACAACACCAACGAAATTTTTCAGCAGCATGCCTCAAACCATCAAACTCGACACTCGAAAATCCACGATTCAACCCACATTCACCTGACAGGTAAGACGCTTATTAGAATTCCAGGCCATCTTTCTTGCTTCAAGTTTTTTTGAAGAAGCTCTTTTCCCGAGTAGATTTGCGACAGGGTGGAGTGGAAGGGGAGGACACCATTAATCAGGATGAAGGTCCCCGCTCGCAAAAGGCAATCAGGCCACGATTGTTTGTTCGTGCCTCTCTTAATTCGGCGGAGAGAGCGGTCATTAATCAAGAAGTGCTTACTAATGACGTCGACCAGGGGTCAGAGGGGTTAACCACCACGTGGCCAGACTCGACACCTGCCGCTGATAGGTCCTCAGGAGAAAGATGGAGTTTTAAAACTCGCGAAACTCTCCCGTCTGAGAGAGCACTCGGGATTCTGACTAATGTCGGAAGAACTCGTTGGATTGGAAAAGCATTATATATCATGCGACCCCGGGAAGTCGCTCCTTATCGTGGCATTTCTTTACATAATTTCGAGTAGTACTTTAAAAAGATCTGCCTTCTAAGAGACTTCGCTCCAACCATTTACCGCGGAATTGCACAAAAAATAAAATATTTTGAAATTATTCCAATACTATGATGAATTTATATAGCATACCGTTTTTAATCATGCGATTAAAGGGATTTCTCCATTGCATTATAAAATGTGAAATCAATTTTTGAGATAAAGTAAATACTTGAAGCTGTACGCAAATTTCTTTGGTAGGTTAACTCAGCGTAATGTCTTTCAATTAATACACTATCTATTTTAACCGAAAATTACTACAGACAGCTCATAAAAAAATATCCATTAGATATCTTAAATAGTTATTTAATAAATTTTAACCTGTTATTAATATGAATTTACGTAGTCTGTTTAACTCGTCAAAATTTTCATTTGTTCATTCAACGGAAGTTTTTTATGTCATTCTGTCGCAGTTTCGCAGTACGAAATAAGGCTATTTCCGTAACAACATTCGAAAACACATTTTTATCTTTTCTAACGGAAAACTGCTTCTTTCATTAAAAAAAATACAACTTTAAAATCTGAAAGTATAATAGGAACATCATTCTCTTCTGACAAAGAAACAAATTAATCATTCAATAGCCTGAATCAAAATTAGTTTAAAAAAACTTCTTTCCTGAGTATCCAAAATTTCATGATCAATTATTATCCAGCAGCTGATCATAATTTTGTCTTATAAAAAAGAAAGTCCCGGCAGAGTTTCATCAAAATATTTCTGTATTAAAGAATACTTCAGCTTTATAAACTAAAGAAAACTTCGTATTGGAAATAGCGCTAAGTTGTTTCCAAGATAATGCTGTCCTAAATGATAATTAGCCAGAGTTAATTTTGTCTGAATTCCACGCCTGCGGACAAATTAGAGTTTACTTATGAAGAAAATCAATGTATGTAGTGAAAAACAGGTTTCAATTCTGGAGGAAGCAATCTATCTTCACGAATTTTCCCAACTAGCATTTTTCTAATCACATATTTGTACAAATCAAATTCTAGCTGATATTTATACAGATAAGTAAAGACAAATTTCATATCATAGAAATGTAAAATTCCTCACGTAAAGCACGCGATCCGAGAAGATGGCCAACGGCTGACTAATTCCAATGAAGAAATCCTAGCTATTGTTTCGTGATGCCAATCGATTTGCATCCCTACCATCCTCAAGCTTTTGAAAGGAATTTCGTGATCTAATACGTAAATGGAAAGTGCGTGATCGCTCAACCATCATCATTACCCCTCACTTTTTCCTTCCTACAAGTAACCACCACACACACACGAGGGGGCCCCGGTAATGTTTCCCTCGAATAACATACACATACATACTACACCTTCCCAATCTCTCTCAAGCCGCCGGAAAAATTGCTCAGCGTGAAAATCGCCAAGAAAAGGTTAAAGCGCGGGAAAGAACGCCGCCCGTCTTAACGCTTTTCTAAGCACGGAAATAAAGGTGCAGCAAAAGTTCAGGGAGCTATTCTTTTAAAGAACCACCACCCACCTCTCCCCATGGACTCAATGCCACATGGCGCTAACGGAGCGAATATCATGGAGGTTCGCCCCTACACAATGGAAGGCAGGAGGGGGGAGACGTCAGATTAGCAGGCACAGGGGGCTAATGGGACCAGGCAACTAATGTAATGTGTGGGCATGCGGCTTTGTTTAACCCTAATCTTTTGTCTAGGAGCTGACAGCCATGAAATGCAACGTCCGGGACGCTCCCTAACCCCCCTTTTCCACGTGCAGCAGCATTCTTTGTTCATTCACACCAAATGAGTCCCTTATTAATTTGTCCGCTCGCTGAACTTTTAATTGGTGACAATATGCGCCTGATACACAGACAAACACCGCGATGGAAAACTTCGAAACCATCCATTTTAAAAGCGTATGCACACGCGCGGGTCTTACGGTCACTACACAGATAAAATAATTTCTTTCCCTTTTAGTTTTTTTCATGCAATGACGACGCGATGGTGCTATTGTTGTAGAGCAGGAATTAAGCCGGCTTTGTTTCCTGATATCGTTTTGTAGATAATAGCACAGGAAGGCTATTTTGTTATTTCAGTTCGCGGAACGAGCCTGAAAATCTCGACAGGAGGGAAAAATTCTAATCGTAACTGCATTATCTTTAGCATAATTGTTATTTTTTAATGTTATGAAAGTATTATCTTAGAGTGATACGTTTGTGGGTGTCACTGCTAATGCAATTAGCAATTTTTGCATATATTTAAAAATCTTACAAATTCGATCCCAAAATGAGTGAATTATCAAAATCCGTAGTAATAAAAATGCGTGGAGAAAACATAAGATCTATAAAATTTTCCTCATCAAAAGTGAAAGAAATGCACTTTAATATTTATTTTGATTTAGATTATCATTAAGTTAGATTATTATTAGTTATTTATCAAGCATATTTCTTTAAGAAATAAATAGCATATAAATGAGTCCAACTAACTTCATTCGTTGTTTTCTGATCTGAATATTAAAGTAAATAATTTTGCAATTCCACACAAGAAACTTAAGTTCAAAGGAGCCGCTTATGGACATTTATTTAGATTGGCTTTCAATATAAATTCTCTGCTATTGCTGCTTTCTTCCCTTTATTATACGAGTCGTATTTGTAATTTCCTCTGTTCGATTTCTAAATGAAAATATTTCTTATAATAGAATTAATAAAGTATTGATAAATAGATTATACCAACATAAGGATTTTAAAACCACGAAACTTTTACAAGATACATTCAAGGCATTAGAAAAATAAAAGAATTGTTTTTAAAATGTTTCTAGGTACTCCCTGGCTGAAATAACTGAATAGATGTGCTTTATTAAGATCCGGTTTCATTCTTCAAGCGGAAAGAGTGAATCATTTTTTTACTTTTATGAAGGAGGTTACATTCACAAAAACATTAAAAATTATAATTATAAGTTGAACTTTTCAATTTTGGGAAGATCAACGAAAAAAATATAAATTTGCTTCGAAGCAGCAAAATAACCTATATACCTGTTTCACTCAAGAAGTGACTTTGTACATATATAGTTTTTGCTAAAATAGCAGTTTTAAACAGTCTAATTGAAACACTTTATTATAAAATGAATTTACAGCAGATACCACAATTTTCTATACCAATTTCGGTGTTCTGAATTTTATAAGCACTGGAGCTATCCGTATATTATCACCGTATAGAAACAAAAGTCATCTCGTTAATGAATTTGCAGAGGAGAAAAGCAAAGTTATTTATCAAGTATATTTCTTTAAGAAATAAATTGCATATAAATGTGTCCAACTAACTTCATTCGTTGTTTTCTGCTCTAAATATTAAAGTAAATCATTTTGCAATTCCAAACAAGAAACTTAAGTTCAAAGGAGCCGCTTATGAAAATTTATTACAGCCATTCGGGAGAACGGTATAATGTGTACAATCTCATTCACATCTTATTAAAAAAATACTGAATGAAATCAGTGCATAGTGATTCCTTTCACGCAATACAGCACGGCATTCCCTACAGATTACCTGTGAAAACTCATCAACCCATTTTAAAAAAACCATCATAGAAGTAAAATTAAAAATAAACCCACAAAAGAACAACAACCTGTTCACCTTTAAAAAAATCCCCCCCCCCCCTCCAGAACAAAATAAATCGCAGTAGCCGAGCTTTACAACAATGCTCTCTTGACGCTTTACAAATGACGTTGTCTTTTCACCTGACATCCCTCCCACCCCGTGCTTTCAACTCATCCATTCTCGTCTGACCAATCAACACCCACGCCTCCAGAGGAAAAAGGGGCAGTAGCAAAGAGCGGAGGGGTCAGGCTTGACAGATGACTCGCCAGTACATATTCATGCTATAAACCATGGCCTAGTAATGCGCCACACACACTCTTTTTTATTCTCATTCTTCCTTCTCTCTATCTCTGCGCTCTGTTTTATGATATATGTATGTCCTCTCTTTGTTCTTCACCTTTTCAGCCTAATCACACCAGGCTGAATGAGTCGCACGTCTTTATAAAAGGGGGCAGAAGCGACAACTAATTCATTAAAAATAGTCGCTCTCATGTAGTGTGTCCTCAGGTGACGGAGCGGGACACCTCTTTTCCGACCACCCCCCCGGAGCCGCCTTTGTGTTCTGTGCTGCCTCCTCCTCACCCCTTCCAGTATCGAGGTCCCCAGGGAGCCATCAATCTTGAAACCGACTTAATATCATTATCGTCGAAGCCGCTACTTAAAGTTCCAGCAGAAAAGGGTCTGAATATTTCATGGAAGTGGCAGGAGTGGGTTTTCGGTAGGGTAGGAAAAAGAAAATCGAAACTATATTACCCCTAGCGCCCCTGTGCTTGGGAAATCTTTCCCCTCCTCCCCCCTCGTAACTGGAGGGGGGAAGATACCGCGACTAAAAATCTCTTCTAGAATTCTTCCCCGGTCGACCTCTCTCTCCTTTTTACCCTTTCGGCTTGTTTCCTCACCTTTCGAAGAAGACTGGTCCAGATTTAGAGTTCAGTTTCTTCTAATTTTTGACTGTTGTTATTCGTAGTTTTTAAAATCATTTTTAAAAAAAGAGACATTACTTTTTCTGCCCCTCTAAATTATGAAGTATTGAGATTTTTTAAACCATCTTCAGATAAAGTTACAGTGACCTACGTACATGACATAAACTATGTGCTAGAAGCAGCAGTGAATGCGAAAACTTTACCGCACGCACAGAGACAAACTGAAAATCCTATAAACTAATATGGAAGCAGGAAGTAATAATAAAAACTGTAAAAAAGAGGCTTTCTTGGTAAAGATGACAGCACACAAAAAATAATCGTTTCTTAAACCTCACATTTTCTCCCATATTGTGCGGCCAGGAGTAGGAATAGTTAGAATATTTTAAGTTTTCAGAAAGGGGAAATGTAACTTTTGTTAAACAATAGAAAACAAAATACTAAATGAAAGGCTCACGGGCAGAATATGTATATATTCTACGAGTGGTGGATTTTTTGGCGATATATGTACAGATGCGAGTTTTTAAACATAGCTTTCGTCCCTTATTTTTATAAATTGTATTGGAAGAAAACAATACAGCATATTTAAATAACACACATATTTTTATATAAAAAGCTTTAATGCCTGCATAAAATTTTTTCGTAATCAAAAAGAGAAGAGAATTATGAGAAAATTTCAAACAAAATAAAATACTAGACCAAAAACTAAATCGTCAGTAATTTTTTCCGAAGATTACAAGACAATGGTAAGCAAATTATACAAGAGCACAATAAACTATGAAAAATATATTTGATTAAATGATATTTCATGTACTTTCAATTTTTCGCCAAAATGTCTTAATTTGTTTCAGAATGTATTAAAATTGGATGGAAAATTAAAATTTAATTTTATAATTAGAACAGGAATTAAAGGAAGGAACCAAAAGAGAGAAGCATTGAGTTTACAGCACCACATTCAACACAAGAAAATTCCTTTTTTCACATCCGAAACACCCAAATAAACATACAACCCAGAAGTTATCAAAATCAGTTATATGTTATCTAATAACTTTATATTATATGTATAGTGATATGTTATCAGAACACGCTAATGAATGGAAATAATGCAACTTTCAGCGCTTTAAATACGTTTCACATGAAAGATGCAGTCTACCTTATGATGGACACCTTTAACAACACATCGCCCAAATCTTTCGAAACGAACTTGAGAATTTCAAAAGCAGCAGATTCCACGCGAACGATTACGAAAAGGCATCGAGCAGACGATAGAGGACTTGCCCCACTTGACACTGGAACGTCAAGCTGGCAGAGTCTGAACACTTTTGGTACGTCTGAAACCGCAAGACTTAGTGGCAAATCTGATTATACCCCCTTGCACTTGCCCCGAATTATTATTGAAATGGCAAATTTTCTTCTGCTCTCCACCCCCTCTCCCCACACCTTCTCTTCGAATATGCAAGAGTTCGTAAGGGGGTGGTTGCGGCACAGACCCATAACGATTTTCTAAATGTGGGGTGAAAAGTGGTGGGGAGCAGACCCCGCAAGATAGGAGCTTATTTCTTCCCCACCTTCGCTGGAATCGTTCGAAGATAAGCAAATATAAAGCACTTAAGGCCGAAGCGCGGAGACAAAATACTTTTCATCTTTCCAGAGTGTAGATACCGTTAAAGGAGAATGAAAAATTGGTGTTTGGGGATAGAGAAAGGGGTGGTGCGTATTGTGAATGTGAAAGAAGGCTCGATAGCTCTAACAACCTGAAAGACAATCGTATCACAGTCTGCGTACTCCAAACGGTTGCGCAGAAATTCAAGATGTTGAATGTCTGTGTAAAAAATAAGTGGTCAGTTTCAGATTAGTAAGCTAGGGCTTTCTAAAGAAAATTATATTTATCTAATAGTAAAGTGTTTTTACGACATCAAATAAAATTTTGAAACTGCCATTATTGATTTTATCATTTAACACATTCATCATTAACCCTTTGATATTCACTACATGTTTCGTTCCAGAGTGAAACCACTGAACGGTAATGGGTTCTTTTCCTTCCGAATAAGTTATCATCGAAATGCTTTAAATTATGTATTTAATTAATAAGTACACTTGAGTATTCAGGACCTTCATAAAATTCAATATTATTTTCGAAGATTCAAATTTAAAAAATATCAATTTATGCATGAACCTTCAATATTTTGTTTCTCTAAGAGATCAAAAACAATTTAGATCTTGCAATGCCGATATCTTTGTGAATACTGACGGTATTGAACTGAAATTTTTATATAAGTTGGCTTATGTATCTGGCTCTTAAAAAAATTACGCTAAGTCTCGCCCATGCGCAGTAAAAAAATCCTCAGTGTGTAGTTTCACTGCGAAACCAATAAACGCGAAAGGGTTCAAGAGGTTATCAGAAAAAGAGCCAAGTCTCTTCCGCTCTTCAAAATTACTCTCTTTTCCATCTTGCCCTGTTTAGTGCGAATAATTCTTAAGCATACTTAAAATTAATGTCTGTGCTTTCAAGAATATTTGGTATTTTAATTTTCAGTAAAAAGTATTCCAGTAAATTTATCCCAGTTATTTTCATAGACGTAAGCGTACGTATACGTAGCGCTTACATGGTTTCTGTAAAGTTTGCTTTTCATTCGAAATAGTCGATTCACAGGGAAGTATACATATGAACAAGGGAAGAAATGAATGGTCTTACGTGCTTATTATAGCAAGATATGAAAGAATAACAAGAAAAACTACATCTTATAATTAAAATAACCGATTATGATGCAGATCAGGGGAAGGAAAGCATGTTGAAATAATTAAGCTTTCTAAAGTAATAATAAAAAGCTTGCAGAAGTAATAACGTAGGTTGAATATAAAAAAGGATATGGTGTATCTGTATAAACATCAATGGTTGATTTTTGAAATACACATGCAAAATGATTGGAAATTTAATAGCTTGAACAATGGATTATTAATTTAATTCTTGCAAACAATCTAATGCCAGTTTAAAATCTGATAAGATCTCCTTAAGCAAATACTGTACACATTATCATTAAAATTGCACAATAAAAGGCCTTTATCAATGCTTTCAGTAGTTTAATACTGTATGGAAAAATATAAAAAATATAATATGAACTTTTAACATAAAAGCATTAAGCAGAAGGAAATCTGCAACATCAAGTGTTTTCTTTTAAGTTAAAATCTTTTGAATTAATTGATTAATATGGTTTTCAGCTAATAATTAAATTCATAAATTATACATCAGTAGCTTAATAATGTGTTTCTTTTTCTCACTAAAAGTAGACGCATTAAAATAAAACTTAGAGGCAAATGCAAACATAATTCAGGTACGGTAAGAAAAGAAAACACAGAGATGAAATAATTTAATTCAAACGGCTATCAAAACATCCTTTTAGCACCAATCCATCCATAGGGAGACAAACAAATTCGAAGTTTCCACTCTTGCTATTCTTTGCGGAACAAACTCCTAAACCGGAATCAGTCTTCTCCACTTAAAACCACTCTCTTCCCCTCCACATAAATGAAATAACTCAAATCCTAATACTTTTAACGCAAGGCTGGATCCAAAACCTCGAAACAACGGGAGGGGATAAGACGTAGAAATAACGAGAAAATAAAACACTGTAGATATTTTTCTCTACTCTTTCCTATAGAAACTCCTTTACGCGAGCTTTATTTAGATTGACGCTTCAGGAAAAAAAAGGAGGTGGAGGGAAGGATCTAACACCCCGTAACATTTTTTCCATGCCCCCCGAAATATTTTTTTCTTATCTATTTGCTTTATTTATTTACTCGATCGTTCGGAAACAAGCTACAAATGAAAAAAGAATCCCGGTAAACTTCTTAGGCGCCCTCACAATTAACCCCCTAATCTCCGCGCGGGAAAAATTCCGTCCCGGAAAAACAGGAAAACGGGATCGCAGCTGCGAGCGGGATCAAGGGGGAGTGACAGGTTGTCGCCGTCTCCTGTCAGTTTCCGATCCCTCCCTTGATCCCCGGCACCTTGTGAAGAGGTGATCCCTCCTTGTCACGCTTTTAAAATCCTCACGAGCCCCGATACAAGTGAGGGTGCTGCACACTCCTCGAAGGGAATGATGCACTGCTTGCTTTCTCTACAGTGAATCGATTGGAACAATTTTATTGTGGAGTGCAATTTGGAAACAAATCGTCATGTGAAATATAATAAAACATTAAGGAATCTAAATTATCGGTTGTTGAATTTTTTTGAGTTTTAGACACAATTTTCAGCACCATTTTTTTTTATTTTTATCACTTTCCCCCTTCCAATGATTTTTGTAAAATTTCGCCTACCTTCAAATGAATTTAAGAATTTTTAAAAACTAAAATACGATTTGCATACTTACATACACTTAGCTGTTTTCTAAAGCTGATATTTATAAGATATCACATTTTTTATTTGGGTTTGAATAAATAGTTTTTAATTTTTTTGTTGCTTCTTCCTCCCTCCCCCATGTCTTCTCACCTACTTTTTAAAATGTTCCCTGCTACTCTCAGGAGTTACGAACCACAGATTAACAACACACTGGTCTAAATTAAAATGAAAACTTAGGGGGAAATCCTCGAAAATTTTTATTTGTCCGTTTGAAAGGACGGATACATGACAATTCTTAAATTTTGTTCCTATAATAACTAAAAGTTGTTTACAAGCCATATTTACTTCCATTTTTCAAAAAAAGCGGCTGGATATAGCAGCTCTAAATATGGAAGCTTTTTTGAAAAGCTTGCTTTGCATTTAAGCTTCCTCTATTTTTCTCTCTCTATTACAGAAATGCAAAAAACCACTAATAATAAATAAATAAAATAGACTTTAAACAAATAATTCACTGAATTTCTGCACTCAGATGTTATATGTTGGTGTAATTTATTCAGAGCTCCGTGATTCTTTTTTCCCCCCTAATCATTCAGATAAAAAGAGGATAAAGATCAGATTTGATAGTAGTTCTTTCAAAATCATCGAATCTTGGGATAAGTGCACAGTGGAAGTGAGTTTGTACGCTCTGAAAGACATTGGTCAACTCAGGTAAATGATGCTTTATTTGTTATCAACTGTAAAATGCAACTATTATGACCGCAGGTAGCACTACCTTCCCTAATCTGCTAACCAAAGAAATTAAAACTCCTATTTTGACGGGGGAGGGAGAAGTGCTTAATTGGAGAATTCTGAAGCCGACGTAGAAGATGTGTGTTCTGTAATCAATTATGATTTATTTATTTATTTCCCTACAGGCAATTTCGTTATTCAAGATACTTAACATGGAGGTACCGTAACCTTCATCCAGTCAGACTGACATTTTTTAAATCCTTACAACAGATTGGTTACACATATTCAACACTATCAGATCACTATACAAGATTTAACCAAGTATGCGCAAAATAAAAAGTAAGGACATCTTTATAAAACTTTTAAATTTGAAAGAAATGCAAGTTAAAAATCAGCAATACACTGGATTTATTATGACCAAATTGCTACATTAGAAAACGATAGTAACAAAGCCAAAAGCTGATAAAACTAGTACTAAGAATTTTTCACAATATATTTACTTGATTAAATATATTAAAACTTTACTTTTATAAGCACTGAGTCATCTGCATAACGAAGTTTACTTTTTTAAAAATTCAAAAACCAAGTAAGTACAAAACGAGTAAAACTGAAAAATTATTTCGAACCTGATGACGGTACGTCCAAAACTAACATTATAAAATACACAGAAGGTGTAAAATAAAAAACCAGATATTTTATATACGCTAAAAACAATTCATTCGTATCCTATATTTAATTTTTATAACAAAAAACTTTTTAACAACATAATATTTCGAAGTTATTTCAGCAACTGGAACAATACACTGCCATGAAATAGCAAATCAGGAATCAATAAGAAAAAAAATCTTGAGATTTACGATTAAGCAATTTGAGCTATACTAACATAAACTAAATAAAAATCAATACTTCAAGCATGAAAACTGAATCAATGAAAAAATACAATTACAAGTACATCTTTTTCATTTGCAAAAATCCGAAATGAAATGTTTCTTTAAAACATTCCACCAGAACTTCATCACTTCTCTAAGCCTTTTTATCCTCTCTTTTCAAGCTATCAACATGCGCGCCGCATTAAGACGCTAGACAGAGAAAGATTCAGAAATCAGATGAGAAAAATTATTCTCTAACGAAAGCTTCTAAGGAATATGATAACAATCGACTCAAAAGCGAGCGATTCTCCTCCAGCAGAGATTTAACGAAACACAGGAAACGAGATCCACCACGAGATCCGGAATTAAAAACAGCTTCAGCCACTACGGCCCAAGAATTAAAAGGCTGTAAAAGGCAACTTCAAAGTGGAAACTGACGAAACAAGCGATAGAGCTCGATTTATATATCTATACACCCCCACGAAGCCCGAGATAGATTAAAGTCGGGGAGTTTTCTAATTGAGAAAGGAGCCAAAAGCCAAGCAGTCCCTTCTCCTTTCTAATTACCAAGCGCTGGAATTCGATTACCAAGGTCTCTCCCTAGCTGCTGCGGACCTCCCCCCCCCTTCATAATTACTAGGTTCTGATTGGCATTCCCAAGTCTCCCTTCATTCTCTTGAGCTGCTTGTCTTTTTGCTTAATATAGCTTTTTCTTTTGTTCATTTTTAATATTTTTTTGGTCATCCTGGACATCTTTAGTGCGAGAGAAAATAGGAAAAATTCTTCAGGCGCTGTAATAGGTGATAAGGCTAGAGGATGTTTTCAATGGATAGGAACAATGCGTACCTATATGAAGAAGCCAAAGCATGGATCTAATTTCGTGGGATGTTCAGACTTGCAGGGTGCAAGGATAGTTTCAAAAATAAATTAAAAATAATGAACTAAATTATATAAGAAAGTAACAATTCAGTAACGCATTCATTTAACTCAACAGGACCTTCTCTTGCTTTCATGTATTTATAAAAGAACCAGAAAAAAATTGCTGCTACTGAAATGCCATAAAATAATATCCTCCGACTTACAAATGCTTTTATGGCATAATGAATTTATTCTATTTACAAACCAATTAATTTGTCTAAATAATAATACTAGGATGAAATGCAATGGGTACCATCAGACTTACTATTTCATAAGTTTTCTTTGTTTGCCAATTCCGTCGCAAAAAAAGTTATTATTCAAAATAATTAACAAATATATCAAGGTTATCATATGTTGTTAGCAACTTACATGCTTGAATAAAAAAGGGCAGTTGACAATGCGCTGGGAGGTTATATACGGCAAAAAGGGGGTTTTCCCGGAAGACTCGTGACTCGAAATGAAAGTCGTAGTGCGCTTATTACGATGGAAGTAGAAGTAATTAAAAATGAGGTGCCGTTAAAAATGATTTAAGGAAGTTAAAAACTTAAAATATCATATACATATCACATACTTTTCACTTATATAGACTCAATAATAAGGATGCAGCCCAAAACTGCTGCTTAACACCCATTCTTACGCTATCTTAGTAAGAATATTAGATATAATACTTCAATACAACTGCAAAGTCATATTCCCCTTGATTATTAAATAGTAATAATACAAACCAATAAATAAAATAGACAAAACATTATTACTAAAGAAGAATATTCAAAACGTTCTACTGAAAACTCCCACAAGTTTGTTTAGCAAGCTTCTGAGGAAGTCACTTAGGACGAATTGTCATTCGAAAATAAAAAGAGCCCTTCGGAATGAAATCAGCTAAACTGTTGGAGAACAAATCCCACTTAACCTCCCAACCCTTCACGGAAACAAAAAGCCCTGCCACTTCGCTCGACTCAACCCATCAGACAGGAGATAGACTCACCAATCCGGGATTCGAAGGTCATCACTCTGGAGCTGTCAGAGAACTCTTTGGGGTTTGTCATTTCATTTATTTACTCCACAACGCTACAGCCCTTCGGTAATAGGTCCTCAACCTTAAAACATGCATTTTCATTTGACTTATGGAGAAACAAGGTTTTTTTGCCCCCTTTTCTTGGACTGACGATAAATGATGACGATTCCAGTTATTTGAGACAAGATACAACACATCAAGAGGATAGTTTCTGGTTTCAATTGAATCTGGCTCTTGGAACTTCTTGACTTCTGAATGGTAAGTGGTCATAAAACAATGCCATAAAGTTGTGCGCCAGCCCAGACCAATAATTTATGCCATGAATAGGAAATTTTGAAAGCAGGATTCATTTTACAATTACCCATGTAATAAATCAAATATATTCCAAATCAGTGTAACATCAAATATATTCAATTATTCTTTTTTTAAAAACTGAAACAGAAAATTTAAAGTGAAAAATTAACAGCAATTTTCTAAGTCTTTAGGTTGATTATTTTTAACATGCATTGTTTTCCGTTATGATATCCAGTAATATAGTAAGTGTTACATATATCACTTAATGCCAGGAATAAAACGTATTCAAATATTTTAGACTTTACAAGAATTCTTGCAAGAATTTGCCCACATTTTTCAAGATTCAGCACACATTAACTTGAGCTGGCTTTCAATTTTTAATATAGGATGAAGGTAAAGTCAAACTTATAAATTCTGTTAATAATTATTTAAGAATAAAAATCGCTTTAGTAAGAAGAAAATGTTGCTGCATCAAGAATTTTCCGTACACACTTTAAGTAATTTCTCATTAAAGATGAATGGTCAATTTTTATATTTAAAATTTTCTAACTTTTGTTTTTGAAATACAAGTTAATTGGTAGTAGCTATACATTAAGGAACCTGTTCAGAATTCAGAAACAATATTTCGAGATATAGCTGTTTTCGGGAAAACAATACATAAAAAAATTCCAATTCCACATTTCTGAATTTTTTTTATAGCTTTATAAGTAGTCTGTTTTGTGATGGATTGAAATCGCTTCGATTTTGGATAGTAAATTATGCATATTTCGGTACACTTTCCGATAGTGAATCTGAAATCCACAAAATGACAGTTGGTTTCGAACTGCGCCCATTTGATCGTTTTCAGTCAGTTTATCTGAACCAGATGGAATCTCGCGAGAAATGCAGAGTGCATAGTGATGAAAAATAATAACCTATCCATAATTCCTAATAAGTTTCGTAACACACTTTAATGCAAATACCAACTTTCGGATAAGGATGCAGCTTTGCTGAATGACACAGATTTCTAAAAACTATTCCTGAAGCACATTTCATTTAAGTACCCCTCATATCGCTCTTCCTTCCCAGTTTCAATAGCCATTCCGCACGTTCTCAACAAATACACCCTGGATTACTTTATATTCAAGAGATCCAACATTTCTGGACAGCTCATAAAATATGCGGCCGCAGGTTCATAATAAACGCCGACTGACCATCTGACAGACTGACGCGGGTGTGGGCCGTGACAAACTGAGACAGAATGCTGCCCACCACTTCCACCTTCAGTCAAAACCAAAGGGGTATAAACCCGTTATAAATCCGGGCCTGCCGCAATTTTAAGTGAATCGGAGTCTTAGCAAGCAGGGAAGTTCTACTAGCCGATCCCCCTTATACACAGAGAACCAGCCGACTCAGCTTAGCTACCTTTGCAGAAGCCAACCCCTAAAAGTTTTCGTAATTAGTCGTCACTGGGGCAATTTGTATGCTAAATAGCGGGGCTAACCAAATTGCCTGGACCACTTGGTACGGGAGAGTTAAGGCCTCGGCAATTACTGTTCGCAATCCATCAACCTTTATTACTAGGTGCCCCAGCTTATTGCAGTCTTCCCTGTGATTCTCTCCCCTCCCCCGCGCCGACTTCTCTCTGCCCCCCTCCATCCCTTCTAAAGCAGCAGAAAAGCACGGTCCACGCGCTTTTGTGCAAAAGGTACACACAAACCATGGAGGCTTAATTTCCACCGCCACATGGGTAAATAGAAATAGCACCCTGTTTGTAGGGGGATGATACACCCCCCGAGGAAGCAAGGGAATGCAGTAAAGGAAAAAAAAAAGAGGTAAGGGTTGAGATGGATGACTAAGAATCTTTCTAATTGCCTAAACTTTCGAGTGGGTAAACTAATGAAATTATTCAGAAGGAATCGTTCACGCTCTTACATCTTGGGACCTGGTTGGAATGAGAGGCAGTTTTTTACTTTTTTTTTCCGGAAAAGAAGGAAGATTTTGAATGGACCCTCGGGGGTCGAAAGATGAGGGTCAAATATTTGCGAAGCAGTTAAAAAGTTAAGTTTTCTTTGCAGCAATGATGAAATAAAAAAATATATTAATATCTGGCTATAATAGCCACTTGGGAGAGCGTTGGAAAGAGAAGATGGAAGAGACGGTAAATGTTTCACAGTTCATTTCGTGCTAAACTGCAATTACACGCGAAGAGAGGCTAAAAAGTCCCTAATCTCACAAAATATATATCACGTCATTTCTATTTGCGCTCATGCAAAATACGTTAAGGGCAAAAAAAAAAAAATGATAACTGAATAAAAATTCTCTATAATTTAAGTTAGTATCTTAGTAATTCAGCAATAGAGTACGACAGATGTTTTTAGACTTGTTACAAAAAAAAAGGTGCTTTTATTTGTACGAAAGTTAAAATTCTTAAAACATGACTTTTACCAGTGTTATATCTAATCTTTACACAGTCTGAATTGCGTTTATGTTTTATCTTGATAATTTTATACCCCTTGAATGAACCAATATTCAGAAATTAGAGATATACAGCTGTATTTAAGAGCAAAACTTCTGCAGTTTGGGATCATGACATATTAAAAGATAATTGGAAGCGTTAATCAAATGCCTTCCCTGTTAAGAAGAATGTCATAAGAAACTATCGATATTAAAGTTTGAGTTAGCAAATCTAACCATAAAATAATTTCATTGTGAACATATCATTTCATGATTAATTTCAATATTTTCTTTTGATATATGTATTTAAAACTCCCAGAATACAATTACTCTTATTTATATTCAACATTAATTAATTTTAATGCATAAATGTTTTACTGAACATATTACCAAATTGGACTAATTCGTCATATTAAAATATCCTAAACATCAATAACGATCAACTTGGAAATACCAATGTTTTCCGAACAGACTTTCGAAGATATAAGACTACGCCAATTCAGGTATGAAAATAATTATATTTCGCGAAAACTTTCTTTAAATAAATTTTATACTCAAAATTCTTGAATTTCATTTTAGGCAGTCAATTAAAAGAGATTTTTTTTCGGTTTCCTAATACTGTCGAGTGAAACTAAACCTATCCCATTTAATACTGTGTCCATTCATATTTAGAAGACTAATAATTAAAAATCACTCAACATATCACTTAGATTTTAATATCATTGCATATTAGAAGCTTTAAAAAATCCCCGTAGGCAAAGGTAGATTCCTTTAGTCCAGAGATATAAAGAAAAGAACATTTTACCCTCTATTTTCATAAGGATTAGAGATGCAAGAATGAAAGAGACTGCAAATGACGAGAGCTTTCCAACAAGGGGTAACATGCATAGGTTGAAAGATACTTTAAGAAGGGGGAGAGGACGGGAAGGGAGGGAAAATCACTTTTCAACTCATAACTTCTAAGCAATTGTAGCTATCGCAAAAGTTTAATGCAAAAATTTTTCGCTAGGATAAGGCAATAATTCGCCTAATTTGAATTTTCTTTCTATTTTCAATTGTAAAGGAATTATGGGGAAACGAAAATTACAACCCCCACCATTTCCAATCCCTTTGAGCTGAATAGCCCATCTACGAACTCGACCGAGATTTTAACTATCCTTACAACATATCCCACGCTGGTTAAAATCAAATCAAAATTAATCCAGTTATCGTATTTACAAGATAACATGTATAAACTTTTGAACGGGGGGTGAAAATGGGTTCTAGGGGTCATGATCGGTGAAGATCTACAGAAATTTTCCGAAAGTCGTGTCATGAAAACCACTGCAATAGTTAGACTTCTTATAAGGATTCTACCTAAAACTGCAATTTGACTCTGCCGTCTGGATTAATTTACAAATGATACCTTTTGCACAATTTATCTGAGTTGTATAAGGTGTCCCAGTGTTATTTTATTAAAACTGCAGCTCGCAGTGGTGTCACTTACCTGTTCGTACTTTTCGAGTTCCTGGTGGTATATTTGGCGAATCTGGGCTAATTTGGCGCGGTAGTCGGAGTGTTCGATGGCATTTTCCGACTGAGGACCTCCGCTGGACGCCGCTGCCGAAGCATTGGCGGCCGCGCCGGCGCCGCCGCCCTTCTCCGGACCAGCCACCCCCTCTGCGATCAGCATGTTGTCCAGCCTCATAAGCTGAGGGTCGGGAGGTTCCTCTTCCTGTGTATTCCGTAGACTTAGTACTGCAAAGAAAAGAGAAAAAAAATCATAAGCAAGGAACACAACAAATCATACTGCTAGATATTTGTAGAAGGACGGACAGTCAATCTGAAGAAAAGTGGGGGAAAAAATTTTAATGATATCCGAGAGGAAATTTAGACGTAATAGGTTATGATCTCGCTACAAGGATTGAATAAAATTCACTTAATAAAATATTGAAGATTATGTAGTTCTTAGAGGAAAATACGTAGAAGAGGAAAATATAAGGGGTGGAATAAGGTGGTAAGAAAGTAAGATCAACCTCCAACAGATATAGAGAATCAAACAGATACTTATGTAAACGAGAAGCAAAATGCCACTTCATTTTTTGGGAATTTAAACTATGTTCACTTTTTTTGAATAACGTTTATTAAATGGTACATTTCTTGGAACGGGTGAATCAGTACGTTATCTTGTGAATGATATAACAAAAGGAATAAAATTGATTATATAATTATATTTCTTGCATCATATCAATAAACTTCTCCGTAGTTTTGTAATGTTGTTGCTGTTTCTCTGAAAAGTTGTGTAAATTCATTCATAAATCAATTATTTCAAAGAAAAAAATTTGTATCGATACTAATTCTGGCCTAAAAAATGTTTTGTTAGTTCAATGAAATATTTCTGAATATATGAAATCAGGAAAGAAACTGGATGTTTTATTCTTCCTAATCACCTAACCTGGTTTAATTTTTAACAGTATATGTATGTATACAGTTGCAGTATATTTATGTAACAGACTATCCGAACATTTAAGAAAAATTACTTTCAGTCAAATTATCGTGATACAGGAATTTAAACTTAATTATAAAAATGACTTGGACAAAAATGATTATTCCGCTACATGAAATTTCTGTTACTAGCAAAACAAGGAAATTTACAAAAATACGAAATGAAAAAAATAATAAAAATAGAAAAATAATAAAAGATACGATGCAATGCAATTATAATGATTATTATTGTATTGCATTCTATGGCCATCTAACTTGAAAGTTGGAGTAATGAAAATCATCAGCATCTTCTCGAATGTAATTGTCTGTCGAAATTGTGATTGAAATACAGTGTAAAATGTACCTTTCTACAGAAATAATTCATTATTATGAGACAACTACCTGAATTAAAATATTATTAAAAATTCTATAAATTAATCAACAATTTGATAGTCAAGTGACAAAATTTTTATGTAGCAGAAATTCAAAGTGAACTTTGAAAATTTTTAAAAATCACTTTGGAAATTAAGGAAACAATTTTGAACTAAGATTTGAACAATGCGCATCTACAGATAATTACCTCACTTTGAATTTAAGAAACTTTTTGCACGCAAACATTAATTTTTTTTTTTAAGAAGTAGATGCCAAACATTTCTCAAACACAGTTATGCCGATTCATTTGCAGAAATGATTACACATTTTCACAAACGCTAAGAGAACTTCGGCAAATTACTAACGTTCCAAAGAAGAATCCATACTGCCGATTTTAAATGCCCTAATCTAATTTTACGAAAACAAACACACTAATACTTAATCAGCACGAAGAAACTGCTGCAATAGAAGAACACAAACCGACAAATCAACCACAATTTCGACAGACAACTACCACCATTCAAAATCTTCGGACGAAACGCGGTTTTGAAGAGGGAGAAAGAGGAAAAAAACTCGCCAAAAATCTCGCGTGCCGAAGGAACTTACTGCAAAAATGCACGGAAGATAGAGAAAAGAGCGAAAGAACATGAATTAATATTTATGTGGGATCTTTTCCTCGCACTCCCCCCTTCTGTAGGCCGCTAATAACGTTCAGAAACTTCTCATTCAATTACGAGCACCCGTCGCTGATGGTTGTGGAAACTGCTCCCAGCCACGCAAGGACGTGTGGCTATCACGGCGCGATCCACCAAAAAGGACGAGCTTTGCTTCAGCAGCAATTACTATTAATCGATGGCGATCACTTTCAGGACGTTTAAATGTTAATCTTTGGCAAAGACGTGCGAAACACGGAGATAGGGACTGTTGCCCTGCTTGTTCAGAATCTCGGAATAGAAGAACCTATTTTGTTGAGATAGACCATCAGACAATACGGAAAGCGTTCGGCAACTATTCTCTTGGTGTCTTCAGCATTTTGAAATTCGGTCAAAGGTAGTACATGTATCATGCCATTCTTTTGAACAGGAGGGAGATAGGAGGGATAATGTTTTTAAAGATATCTGAATAGAAGAACCACTTTTATACTGTCATCACATAGTATGATAGAGAATATTTGAGGAAGGAGGAGAGGGATTTAGGATTGAAATATGATAAGTTGTTTTCCATTCACACTTAAAGCAATTTATGTTTAGAGCTCTTAATATTGTTTTTTATTAATAGGTGCCTTATCTCAACTCTTCTCTGGACCAAGAGCCATTTCATATACCTCTATGGAACAAGGTGCAAAATCGGGATTCTCTCTGCATGACAAGTCATGGACAATGTTAAACAATGGACATATACATTAATTTGCCTATAGGGAAGATAATATGTGTAACGGTTACTTGACAAGTCCAGTTACACTTCTGAAAAATATTTAGTAACGAGTACCTAGAAATTCTCTATGCAAAAGTTTTCATTTCAGTTTCTGGTAGTTAATTGAATATCATCTTAGTTTTCTGATTTTATGGAAAATGTTTCATTCCTTGCACAATTCACGCATCTCAATGAACATATTTATTTTAAAGTTCTTCAATTCCTTTTATTAGGTATTTATTTAGATACACAGACATTACAACATTATATAGGATGAAATTTCCTTTAGTCAAGAAGAAAATATTGAAATAGTTGTTGGAATGCAATGCAGAACACCCACAAAATGCTACCTTTTGGACAGATATAATTTATTTTGTTAGCAAAAAAAATTTCCATAGACAAACAGTAGGGTCAAAAGAGGATATTTTCATCTCAAATAAGAAAAAAAAAACACTATGCATATCTTGGAAAAGTTCCACTAGATATACTATCTATTTAAAATTCAGGAACGAAGTCTCTTGTCCAGCTGGGAAATACATCTGCAGTTCATATTCAAGGTTATCAAAGGCTGCCTATTTCCTATTTCGTCTCCTTAAGATCACATAGCTCACGTGGAATCAAGGTAGGAAAGCTGAGAGAATCGGTCGGAAATAGCTCCTATTCTAGAAGAAGAACTCTCCTCCAATTCCAACTTCGGGGACTCGGACGAAATAACATGACCCGACCCAATCTCGGACTACCTCCCCCTGACTGTCTTTTTTTCCTTTCCTTTTTCTTTACAGAGAGGGCTTTATTGAAACAGTACGATTTCTTATTTGCTACTAGCACCTTTTCCTCCGACCAAGATAGAAGACAAAAGAAAAGGAAGAAAAATAAAGACAGGGAATAGAGGTGTGAGAGGGGAGGTACTAGAGAACGAAATAAAGAAGGGGAGGAGGAAAAAGAATGTATAAAGGGTATGGTTCAGTATCGGCCCCTGTATCCACAGTACCACCATCATCCCTGCAACGTGGACAATTTAATGCCTCTCAGGCGATTTACTGGAAAATGACTTTGCGACACTATTACTTTTTTGGCAGGTTCCATTCCCCCTTGAGAAATTCCTCTATTGGATGGGAAGAAGGGGGAGTGAAAGGGAAAAAAAAAATCTTTTCTCTTAGTTGCTCAGCTCTTCTTTTTGTTTGTTTCGATCCTCTCTGCCTTTTTACTGAGAAACCTTTTTCCAGTGTATGGCATTTATTTAGGGGGTTGCTTCACGCCACAAAATTCCACGCCACCTATCGGGTTCACTGCGATATCCGCACTTGAGGAGGGACGGTCGACATTGATGAACAAATTTAAGAGTAAAACAATGGAAAATGCAAGGAGGCTGGAAAAAGGAAAAGAAACAGGAGTAAGAAAAGGAAGGAAAAGGAAGAAGTATCTAAAATTGGTTTGCCCAGAAAACAAAAATTTAAATACTTTATCTTACCTTGAAGGTATCGGAATCAGATATCGAGGAGCTTTGAAAGACATTCAGAAAGTGAAAGGGGAAAAAAATTATCAGGTACGATCGACTTTTCTGCTTCTAACTGATAAATTTTCAATGGACAACGACTGGTAAATGGTAATTCAATGGCACATCACTATAAAAGACATGTAATCACTGATGACAGGAACTGATATTTCAACCTCAATGCCTCAGGATGGATTAAGAAATATATTGATTACAATTTTTTTTCACATCTGTTTTGAATTAAGAGAGGGCTCCTTAAAAAAATCTTGATTTGCAGATTGTTTTTTACTTTCGACATGTGAAAAACGGTAAAGGTATTTGCAATTAAAATTTTAAAAAAATATTGAAGATATTTACGGGGTTTTTTTTATATTGGAAACGAAGATGAAATATTTCATTCACACTTGCGGGCAATGTATTACTTGAAACGTAACAACACTTTTTCGATCAACAGCAAAAATATGGTGAATTAGGTTAAAAATTTTTCTCCATAAAATAAACCTTTTTTCACATTTCAAGAATTTTATAGGAAAGATTTGAAGAAAAATGAATTTTTTTATGCTATAACTTTTGGCTAATATTACTTAGAGAAGACTTAAATGTAAAGCAGCAATGAAGCACAAGTGGAAAATATCAGAAACTACATTTTATGCTAAGGATAAATTCGTGTCAAAGAAAAGTTTTTAAAATTTAATAGTAAATAAAAATTTCACAGCAAAGAGTATCTATTTAAAAATCTGTTTTTAAAAACATGATATGAGCTTAACTTGAAAAATGATTCAATATTAAATTGAACAAAATTTATAAGTCCAAGGAGTTCACGCTGAATGAATCCGAAAAGCTCATAAGGTTTGGTTCATTACACTCATGAATCTCAATTCGGATTGACGAGTGTAATGAATAATCATATGCTTATACTCGCTGAGATTTAAATTTTTTCTAGAAATCCATCTTCTATCCTACTATGTTGAAAATTTTCACAACTTGGAAACAAGTAATCCAATCCAATTTTGAAAGTATCAGTTAAAACTAGAAGAGAAGTTTCCTCTATTCGGCATTGCAAGAGAGGTCCCTTCCTCAACAAAGCGCGAGTTGTATGTACAGCCTCTGGCGATTAGGTTTGCAGTAGTTAATGTAGCATCCGACAGGCAACCTTCCTGCCACCCCACCTCAAATTCTTGCAAGCCCTAGCGGAAGCATTCGAGAGGACAGAGAACTAGCCTGATTAAAGGGGGCGGGGGTGGAAGAACCACTGCTTCTGAAGATGGACTCTCGACACTAGATTAGCTGAACCGAAAACTCGCAACGTGCTTCTGATTTATGCCCGTCCATTGTGGTGCGAAGTCTTCGTCGGAGGTTAATGAGAGGGACTTAGGAGGCCTGGCGTCCGACTGGGATGGTAAGAGGGTGTGTGATGGGATACTCGGCACAGCTGACCGGCGATGAGGAACAGGGCTATGGAATCTGGAGAGGCGTTTACAAACGATGAAAAACTCAACCCGCTAAGAGTGAATTTTAAAATCAATATAAAACTTTATGGAATTAAATGCCTCCACCCTCATCTCAAAACATATAATATGCGGCTTTAGCACTCCTACACGTACGGAAAGCTTACGATCATTTTTTGATTAACAGTATTTAGCTCGATTGCTTCCCACAACTGTTTAACAAAATGCAATGTTCTTTAGATGCAGGAATTTACAGAAACATTTCAAAATTATCGTAAATTGATGGCGTGAATAATTAATCCATTATTTTGCTTCTTTATAGTCTTTCACAGCGCATATTTAGCGCCAATGTATAAATTGCATGTATTGAATCAAAAAGGTATAGTATTTTATAACCAGCCATAATTTTTCATTCATTTTACTTTTCATTAAACAGGCCCGATTTAACCATTTACCGCATTTCAGAAAACTAAAAAAGTTATTTTAATTTCGTGAAGACAACCCAAGTAGAAGAAATATAATGTACGATAATATTACGAAACAAATTAAAGATAATACTAAATCAATAAATCTAAACACATATTTGGAGTGTTTAGGATTTAATCGTATAGAATTGAAATTTTAAAAAATAGTAACCGGACAGAATATGTTAAATCTAAATCTTCGTTGTTTATTCTAATAAACGGTTATTATTCAAGAAACAAACAACTTTAAAGATACATATCATCTTAAGTTATCTAAAAATTTACGAAACATTCCGGATGGAAGTTAAGTAGGGTATAGTCCTTAAATTACACGAACGGCTTTTTCTTCTATTATTTTTTTCCTTCCCTTTTACCCGCTATTTTCTTAAAGCAGACGTAAGAAAAAAAGTCAAAAGGCAGTCCAACTTCTCTCTTCCAAAAGAAAACATAATTCAAAAAAAGTCAAAAGAAGAAAGGCCCCGGGGGATAGCCGGATAAAAAATTACGCCAAATTGGCGCAGAAACATTGAGAGCGCCTTTTGCACAGTTAAGATAAGAGCAGTCAGCAGTTGTATAAATCTCATCGGTGGTGCTTTATGCGCGGGGACCAGGACAGAGAATCTTCCTCCGGACGGTCGCGAAGACTTAACGTCGCCGAATCAAAAATGATCCCAGAGAGAAACGGGAGGCAAGACAAAAAAACGGGGAGCGGAGAGAGCAGGGAGGGGTGGCTCTGACGCTCAAACATCTCACGACAGCTTATTGGAATTGCTGTCTCGGTGGGCACAAAAGGGACTGCCGTTTTCGGATATATGTACACATATACATATGCTCCACCCCCCCGCTCCTTATTCTTTTCGTTCTCCTATCCCGTCTCGGAATAGGTTTTAGAAGGTTACTCTGCCGTGATTATGTGTTCACGGTTTGAACATTCTCGTCGGCCGTATTTTCTATATATTCTCATATGTATAGAAGCGGGGGTGGTCGGGAGGGGGGCAGGGGCGGAGAAAAAGCTATTCCTGCGCTAATATTTTTCTCTGTCTGTATTCCTTATCCTGGGATTCCATCTATCGTTTTCGGCTTCCTCTTCTTTTCGAATCTTTTTCCCTACCCCTCATCGTACCCCTCCCCCTTTCTTTCCCTTATATTTTATATATATTTATTCTTTTTCTTTACTTTGTCGTTTTCTGCCTCTTCCAGCATTATTTCTTGGTCCGTAGCCAATCCTGGCACATAAATTATACAGAGAATGTTGCTTTGGTACAGAAGCGACCGTAAGACGCAGCGGCAGAATGAGATAGGCAAGAAAAAATATATATATAAAAAAAGAAAGTATAAGGGGGACTTCAAGGGGGTAAAGGATCTAAGAAATTCATTCCGAGGAGTGCAGTATAAAGAAGATTAAAATGTCTTCCAAGAAGTAGGAAAGAAACGACTTTGGATTGCCTGGTAAAAAATAAAAAACCGTGGGAAAGAAAGTACAGAAAAAAAAAGTCGGACCTTTTCAAGCTCTCTCAACTTGTTTACAGTTGATATCTGTAACGGGCTTATATTTATTTATTTTGTTTCCCTATCTTCTGATGGAAAATTCGAGTTGGAAAAGGAGGGTATGGTAAAAACAAATGGGGGGAGGGGGTGAGAGAAAGCATTCCAACGGAAAAGAGGAACTTTCAGCTATTTCTGCGGAGATCGGAATAATGTTCCCGGAATTTCTCTTTTCAATACCTAAAATTCGATTTCGGAGGCATTATGTTCCCGCAGATATCTCATATTTGCAGTTTCGGGAGCAGTTTAACTGAAACTCACGCGCAGTAAACATGATACATGCGCCATTATATCATTTTTCGTTCCCTTTTATAAAAAGAACGGAGAAGGTTTTGCCTATAGAGAGGAATTTTGCTTTTACCGGCCGAAGTAGGAACTTCCAAACCAAGTTATTTCTTCTCTCAAATCAATACAGGCGTTCATTGGATACAGGAAGTAGCGCATTTATGTGAATGCGGCAGTTTTGCATATGAAAAGCTCCAGTCTTATTATTCTCGAATGCCCTTTGCGAAGTTTTCTGCTTTTAAATATATTAGCGAAAAATAAAGCGAGATGTTAAAAAAAAATCAAAGGTTGGTAGATGCATTGTCTTAAAGGTCGTGAGGAACGAGAAAATATTCAAAGTGAGAATATAACCCAATAGAAGGGTTCCAGTGAAAACGAAGTTGCAGCCGTGATAATATTAGTGTGAAATAGGAATTGAAGTTGAGCAAACCTACATTCACAGCAGAAACTAAAACTT
The DNA here is from genome assembly GCA_013235015.1 of Araneus ventricosus. Classification (NCBI taxonomy): domain Eukaryota; kingdom Metazoa; phylum Arthropoda; class Arachnida; order Araneae; family Araneidae; genus Araneus; species Araneus ventricosus. The sequence goes on along the minus strand of BGPR01000132.1, from coordinate 1,069,654 downwards.
GCTTTTTTTCACTTACTTACCTCGTTTCTTATAACCATTTTTTATGGAGGGATCTCTTATATACATTTTGAGAGGGAATAAAGGGACTTAAGTTCATTGAAGAAGATAAAAAAGGTGCCAATTTCGAATGTCTATGCACATGAAACAAAGCAATCTAACAGGCAGAAAATGATGAAAAAATTTCTGCAATTTTTATTGAACAGATGAAAAGTGGACAACCATGGCAATTTTTTCATCAATTATTAAAAAAATTGAATTGACGGAGTAATATTTATGGGCGGAGAGGTGCGATTTTATATAAGTCGAGAAAATCAAATTTCCATCTAATTCATGTTTTCATCAGCTCATGCACATTAGCATGCTAATCCTACGCATACACTTCACTAGAAATCAACTGAGAGGCATTCAAATTAAGTAGAGAAGCAGTATTTTGTACTCTTAATACACTATGATCATTCTTTAAGTAAATGATATATTTTAACGAAATTTAATTGTTAACATCAACAATCGATATTTTGTATAATAAAATTCAATATTTAAAACACAAGTTGTTTAATGTCATTGAGCTTTTTCTACAGCCCTAAGACGCTTAGAAACATCCCTTACGTGATGCATCGGCGATCGGCTGCTAGTGGTAGTCACCACTATGAATTCGAATCTTTATTGACAACAGCAAATATTTTGGTCCAACACAATGTATCGAAGCTTTAGAACACACCTTCAAAATCGAAGAGCTTTGACTTTGTTTCCTTGTAAAAAAATAAAAACAGGTTGAACTTGAATCGTCTAACTATGAAAGTCCTTCTCATCGCCCACCGGTGATGAGGCCCTGAAATTTTTAAAACCGATTTCAGCTGGAAGAAAGTCCAGCAGCAGTAAAACTGACAGCCTAACAGTGGAATGCTCTCAATTTAAGTTCAGCCGACCATCTTCACGGCTATCTGACTCTCTTGTTGACAAGGATGGTCTCGTGGGACGATATCTCTCGTAGAAGACTAAAAGAGGGGTGTAGGCGATTGGATTTGTGTCACATGACCACTGCCTTCTCCCGGTGCGATAAGCCGAACTGACAGGAAGATATTGGAAGGGGTGGGGGGTGCGGTTATGTGACTCCAGCAGATGGTTCTGATGGAGCGGGAAGAGTTTCCGCACTTGGACCCCGCGATTCCTCTGCTCTGCATCCCTCGTGGTCTCTCTTCTCCTTCGGAAGGGGGAGGGAAGGAAGGAATCCTTGCGGTATGAAGATCAGACAGGCGTGAAAGATACACTGCACACTTTGTTAGGTACGTCACAACCGGTTCGAAAAGATGAGCCTCATGGTTGTCTTGTTCCGATTTTGGAGAAGAAGAAGCCTTAATCAAACGATAAGCGATGCACTACTTCATTAAAAGAACTATTAGGGAAATAAAAGAAGGTCTGAGGAGGGGAAATCGGAGTTAAGATAAAAGAAATTCGTATGAAAGTTTGGCAGTTTCATTGTATTAGCATTATGGATTAAAATGAAATACTCCAGTCTTAATTTGAAAAGGTAACATCTCAAATACAACGTATCATTTGTTTAATTTATTTTGTTTCAACAACATATTTTTATTCCATTAATAAATACATTAACGATTAGATGGAATGATAAAATTTTGTTTCAAGATATGCTACTGATCTCGCAATGATTAAACAACAAAATACTTAACATAATTTAGAAAACACACGAAGCAAAATTAAAAGATAGAGCATCATATAAGAGCAGAAGCTACGATTTTTGCCAATCATCTACGAAAATGTGCGTATTTCGTTTGTATAAATTTAACAGGAATCCATTATTAAAATTATCGTATTGTAATCAAATTTACCATTATCAAACTGAACGTCGTTTTTATTTCCGAGGATAGAATTTAGACAGATATCCATCAATTGAGAAGAAGAGTAAAATTGATCATGCGAACACTTAATCTTTCATACAATTAGGAATCATTTACTCCATTATTTAAAAAGATAATATATATTCTAAGAGCAAGCAGCTATAAATATTTATTGAAAAATAAAACTTATCCCGGATTATCACTCAGCCCAAAACAAAAAACATCACTATGTAAATTCAGAAGATTACTCTACTTCATTCTCATCCTCCGTTTTTCTTTTCGCTCCATTTTTTTTTAACCCGAAAAAAATTTCTTTACTTCATTTGTCGATTCCACACGAACTCGGCAAGCATATTCGACGACACGGCTCTCACCCCCGAAATAACGCGTCGCATAATATCTATTCAAAAGCGCGCATGTGACCCTTCGATTATGGAAATTTTACGATTTCGAGATATTGCTCAATAATATACCCCACCCCATCTCGAGGGTACCCCTTATCTCCCCAATATTTAAAAGAGTTTGGTGGCGTACCCCCCACCCCAGCCACCACCGAGTGAGAAAATTCATTTCCATCCCAGTCCTTCTTTCACCCCACTGCATACATATCCATATATACATAGAGGCCCCAGCATTAGAGAACTAAAAATTCCCGCCAGATAGAGGCCAGATTCAACTCTGCGATGAGAATTTTATTCAAATTTCTCCACCAAAAACCCTAGAGAAAATAGCGATAGAAGTTCGGGCAGTGACTTTTTTTATTTGTTTATTTATCTACCATCCCCTTGCCCAACCCTTTGTGACGTTATTTCCCCAAGATATCCCCTTTTTACCCTATCTTTTACCCATGCCTTGTTGCTTTTCCATTGCATCATTACCACCCGATTATCACCCGTTGAAATTCAAGCTCTCTTCTTATATTTTTTTTCCGGTTCCTCCTTGACTAAAAGAGGCTGCAGAATTGATGGGCCACATAGATTAAAGCACAAGGTTAGGAAAGAAAAAAATTATTAAGGAAGAGAGAAAAAAGAGGAGTAAAAGGAGACATTTTTTTCCTCTCTTCTCCTTTTTCCTAATATATATCCAAGGAAAGCAGAAAAATACTTCTTCTGAAATAAAGGAGGACTGAATGTCTTCCGAACATTCTTATTTTTTTATTCTTTCTTCCTAAGCATTCTTCGTCTCTGTTCTCTTAGCATTCGTTTTCAATCTGTGACCTCCCTACGTCAAGGGGGAAGGCAGTCTTTTGTTCTTTTCACACTTTAAGAAATGATATAGCTTTTTTTGTTCTTCTCCCCCATTGCTATGGATCTCCGGATATTGTTTATAAAAGAGATATTCAGAGAAAGGCTCAGTTGGGCGTGAGAGGAATTATTGGTTATTTTCTCCTAGCCGATTATTCATTTCTTTGCCATGCAGATTTGTGTTGATGTTTAGAGCGAAAGTTTTAAGACTTGATTATTGTTTTTAAGGCACTGAAAGAAAATTTCATTTGAAGTTTCAATATTAAAGAATTTAAAATGGAAATGTTCGGCATATGCACAGTAAAAAGAATAAAAAAAATTATTTATAGAAAATGAACAGCTTTGAAACTTCTACTTCCCCAAACTTTATTCGTTTTATCGCCATTTCTAACTTATTTACAATTACTATTTCAAACTAAGTGTAGTTTTTTAAAAATCTTATATCATGAATGCCGATGAAATTTTCTGAAAATTGCGAGCAAATCGATGGCAATTACCATGTTTTCTTCTCACTAACAGGTGCAATATAGGTTTTTAATTGAATATTCGAAATTATTGGTTACTGAAGTTCAAAAAAGAGTGAACTTACAATTAATTATTAATTTACTGTTTAAGACATCAAAATATAATTTTAAAATATCAGGCGGTATTTTGTTGATTTTTTAGAAGACGAATAGATGAGTGTGAAATGAACTAGAAGATGCGATAAAAGTGAAGTTGTGGTGTAAAACAGAGTTCGTATTAGCAATCTCAGTAAGAGATAGTTGATACTGTTTGCTATAAAGAGATATGAGAATTCCAATATAAGTTGCTAAATTAAATCAAAATATTCTCATTGAATTAAACTAAAAATATTTTATCAAGTTTCTGGGAAGTGGGTACGAAAAGATGCCAAACAAATAACCGCATATGAACGATAATTAAATCCTTAAGCAGAAAAATCTTGTACTCAATTGTTTATTTGCAAAAACAACCTAAGAAGTTCTTTTCTTTCATTTTCAAAGAAACGAGTTGAAAGGTATTATTTTCTGTACAGAGCAGCCCTTTGGAAGTTTGCCTTTAAAAGTAAAAGTATCTGGCTACCCCGTTTTTAAGATTGTGAGAGCCGTACAGTAAGAGATTCACAGAATATAATATATATTATTCTTGTACTTACACAGGAATGCATATTGAAGCAAAAATGTACAGAATCATTTCGAAATTACGAAACGAAATATATTGGAGCAATCAGGCAGGAAACTTTCAATATAATTAACTCAGAAAGTGAAATTCTGATCAAAATATCCAAAAACCACGGTCCGTTCTGACAAAGACTTTTCCTGCGAACATTATGCGATGGCACCGAACAGGCTAGTCTTCCGTCCAATAAAATGAATATGAAAGCCGCTGGAACTATACATCACAGGTTTTCCGTGGTAACCTGAAAATCCCGGGGCCTTTACCGGTGGAATACGGGAACAGGAGGAAAGTATAAAGAATTGCTCCCAGAAAGCATTTAAAGTAGTCTCAAAGAATTCGAAACTCTAAAAAACGAGGAATATTTCTCCCAACTTGTATGGGTAAGAAATTTTTTCGATTTCTCTCTTTTTTTATTTTGAGAAAAAGAATCCTTTCTTCCTGCTCCCAGAGCGCCTGACCCTTTCAGGGCCAGGGGAGGGGAAGTCCAATGTAGGTGGCTAGCGCTTATTCTATTCGTCCCGATACATCTTTTTATTCCCCTTTCACCCCCTAACTTTATGCGCTGCATGAGATTTTTTTCTCTTTTAGACTTCCATCCCCCGGGTTAGGCGAGGCGAAAATGCAACGGTAACCATTCCACCTCTACTAAGGGACGCGGTCCATTCCTCTGAATTTTTACGCTCCGAGGGCCCTGAATATGGCACGCTGGAAAGGCACAGAGAGGGATCGTTAAAAAAATTCCAGCGCCCCCGATATTCGAAAAATGGAAGATCAGAGGCTATTCGGTATTTCTTTAAGCTATCACTTTTCGATGACGCGGCAAAATAAATTTTTAGCACACAGAATTTAGAGATTCAACTTATACAATAGAAAGCATTCTCACGTCCAGAAAAATACTCGGAAGTTAACTAAAATAAATTAAAAGTTAAGAATTTTAATTAAATATTTTAGTTTCGCATAAAGGTAGGGAAATGCCCAGAAGAGGAAAATTTGAATAAAAATAGAAGACAAATTGATTTTAGGCTTTAAATAAGTCATTCTACTCAAATTAAACTATCGTAATTTTAAATGCCCGTAAAAAAATTTCGGGCAAATATTTCAAATCATTTCTCAAAATATTTTCGCGTCGGATAAAAGCTGGTATTAGGAAGAGGGTATTTTTTTATTACTTTCCCAATTTTCTGCATGTTATTCATGGAATCATACAATAACATAAACCATGGCAATAAACAATAAAATAAAATTTCAATAATTTGCTCATATTAAATAAAAAATATTTAAAAGTCTACAAATGTGTCTTCTTTTCATACCTTGTTTAAAAGACTGTTTTCAATTTCTCCCTTGTGGATAAATGTTTTTCTTTCCAATATATTCCAGAATGGGTTCAGGCCTTAGAGAATATTAAATTCAGACCTTAAAGTCTTTTTCCTCTACAGGAAACCTATTCCAGTTTTGAATCTGCATAGATGAATGGCCTCTGATGAAGTCATCCACCGGATTCTTACTTCTTATCGTTGTCTGCTATTATTTTTTATTTTTAACTCTTCAGCAAATAAAACTCCCTTTATTAGTATTTTTATTTATTTTGTACAAATGTGAACGTATACGAACAATACAAGGTTAGCAATAATAATACCAAGTAAGTTAACTGACTCACCAATAATACTGCTCTTCGTTAACTTATATACAAAATTTTTATAAGCCTTAAACTTTTTTTTTTGGTATTAACAGATTTTCTTTTTCTTCCTTCGACGTACATTTCTCCAAAATGAAGAAGTAAAATCTCACTACTTAAACAAAAATTTAAAAATATCAATTATAACAATGTGAGATTAGTTGAGACAATTTGATAAATGGATGATGCATCTTCAGAATCAAGTAAAATTCCTACTATTTTGATAAATACAATCTTGGCCCTGAACAGCACAAGTGTCAGCATCTCTCTTATAACTGTAAGAACACAGAACTTTAAGTTATAAGCGAATGCTAAGATTTGGAAAAAATATTTGAGTTTGTCTAGTTTTATTATTGTTATTGACAATTAATGACTAAAAAGATAGCAAAGAAAAAGGGAAAAGACTACTATGAAATTTCAAATTCAAACAAATGCATAATTAATTCTTTAAATTAAACAACGAAAATGCATTACCGTACACACACAATAAAGAAAAACGGCTAAAAACGTTTTCAATGAATTCAGAAAATAAGACTGCCAGATTTAAAGCCCGCCGAAAATTTATTGTAAAGAATTATACCTTTTAGAAGACTTAGAAGTTTAATAAAAAAAATTCAATAAATACAATGAAAGTCATAACTAACGTATCATTTCTTATGCATGAAATATTTTTTCCCTTTGTATTTACCTTCGCTCCCATTACAAGGCGAGTTGCAAAGAATGGTGAAAAGGTGTATCTTTTCTTCCAGGTTTTAAAATTCGAATAGAGAACGACCCCGTTTTGTTTTCTTTAAAGGCATTATTTGATCGAGTTTTATGATTTTTTCTCCTCAATCTTTTTCCCCTTTTTCTTTTACTGGCTCCGGGAGTCCGTTGTTTATCGCGCACCCCCCATCCCACCTTTCCCAAAGAATTTCCAAACAATATATTTCTTACCATTTATATTCCTTATAGGTATTTCTTTTCTTCCAAAGAAAGCATCTGCTTAAACAAAATAAGAAAAGAAAAGGTTTTTTTACCATCGTCTTTTTTTCAAAAGTCATTTTTCTGACTTCTTTTCGGGCTGAAGAAATTTAAATCGACAAAATGTTTTTTTTAAAAAAATCGACAAAATTGAGAATATCTGAATAATCAAACTGAAGAATATTGTTTTTCAAGGGAAATCCATTTATTTGACCACAGTTATTAATCTTACTATGAATATCACAGGAGTAAATTATATGAATTAGCAATCCTTTATCATTACATTTTATCATAGAACAGTTATCAAATTTCCTAAGAAATGAAACTGCAATAATACTTAGAATTAAGTGAAATTAAGAATTAGTAGAGGAAAGATCGAGAGCACAGTTAAAAACTTCATAATTCAGCAAAGAAAGAATCACAATTTAACAAAATACATTCAAGAGATATTTATAAGATATGTATATAGTTGAGCTGCACGAGGGCTGCTTAGGAACAGAATTTGTGGTCAGATAACGAGGGCGACACCTGTTCCCTCTCCAAAATACCGCACTACACTAGTGGATGGACATTTGTTGAACGGATTTAACATGCACCAGGCCTGCATAACACAGAATAATTTCGATGCAATCGAGCCTAGAATTGGCGACATTCTGGTCTTGAAACCGAGACACTGTCACCAGTTGACTACGGTCCAAGAAGTGAATGTGAGTGAATGTCTGTCATTAATTGTGTGCGTGTTATTAAATTAATGTAACTACATTTATTCAAGGCCCAAGATTATGAATGAAAAAATAATAATTAGGACAAGAACGTCAGCTAATATTGAACCAAAATATGAAATATATTGCAAGAAGCGAATAGAAACAGCTTTTACTTTGAGCTATGCACGTGATTATTGTTCAGTAGGATCGTATGTAAAACAAGACAAAAAACAATTTTAAAAAAAGGGTATCGATGGGTGATGCCACCAACTAAGTGGGCAATATAATTCTTTTACATAAAAAAAAGGTTTGTCGGTTATTATTAAATATTTACTCAAAAGGTAAATCATAAAAAAGTGGCATTCAAAAAAATTGACATAAAAAACATTAAAAGACTTGAATGAAATGTCACTTCTTCCTCCATGTCATACATCTCCGTCCACACCTCCACCCCAGCTGGCTATACCCTAGAAAAGAAATGACCAAAGTGACGCTACAAGAGACGTTAAAGCGTCTGATAATGATGATAAATGAAATTTTGCGGTATAAGAGAGAGTCGAATTAAAAAAAAATAGCAACCTCACAGCGGTGACACCAAAAGCTAGGTGTCATGACATGGCGACGTGGCGAAAACGCGATTCCGTCGTGTCCGGTACATGTCACAAGAGGTCTCTACATCCCCTCCCCCGTCATTGTAATGCCTCAGGGTGAAGAATCGTTTGGGTGGGGGTATAGGCAGGTTCTTTTCGGACGTTCCAGGGCGTAAAATATGGCTGCCTATCTGTAGCCGGAAGTAGCCGCCACGTGATTTGTGACCGATGTGGTTTATGCCCCTCCATTGCCTTCTTGATATTTTCGGTTTTGATCTTCACTTTCCGGTTTGTGAACGGAGATGAAGTTTAGGAAATTCACCAAGGTGAAAGCGGTGGCAACGTATCCCTCCCCTGTTAGCAAAAGGCAGAATTGCTTTTCTTTGGACTGTTTAATACCTACAAGATTGGAAAGTTCCCATGAAGGGTCAGAAAGATTTCAGAAAACGGGCAAAACCTTGTTGTCGTCGATATTTATTTTAGTTTTTTTCATTTTTTAAAGTTAAGGATGATGACAGATTCTGAAGCCAGGGATAGGTATGATTGTATCTCAACGGATCATATTCAAGGATCAGGGCCGGATTAAGCTCTGTGTGGGGCCCTTAGGCAATGTAAGTTTCCGGGGCCCCCTTTCTCTTTCCAAACTTCCGAAACCAGATATTTTTTAAATCGATTTTAATTTAATTTTTATATAGGCATTTTTTAAGTAACAAATATTACGCCAAACTGAAATGACAAAACACATAGTTGCGGGTTACCTTCAAGAGAGTTGGTTTCAATATATCGCGTATAAGAAATTTGAATTTAAAAGTAATTTTAAACAAAATAGTAAAATAATAACTACATCTCTTTTTAATTCATACTAATTACTCAAACAGAAAAGTTCGCCAGGGTTGTTGATATCCGAGCCATTCTGTCAATTGAAAAAAACTTTTGGACAACATTGATCTGCAAACGAATTTGAAAGCATGAAAAAGTCTTAAGCATAATGTTCTGAAATCTAAAAGATACTTGATTTTATTATTTGAGTATGAGTATGTTCGTATATATGTATGAAATTTGAGAATGTTCGAGTACGGGGTCCTTGTAAATCAAATTAAAGCACAAAATTAAATTACTCTGTTAATATCGCAAAAATATCTCAAGGTCTCGGGGCCTTCCAAAATTGCGCGGCCCATAGGCAGTTGCCTACTTTGCCTATTTCGTAATTCCTTGTGCCATAAAGCAATAACTCACTCAATGGTAATCCGACTCTATCAAGGATTATGGGACATCCTTTCTTTATCATGCAAAAGTAAAATTGAAAATGTTGCCAAACAATGTAACCATCTGATAAATTTAAAGCTTTATCAATTTTAAAAAAATAACAAGTTGCATATATAACATAACAAGTATTTCATTATATATTTGTTGAATGTAAATCAATAGTAAATTTTCTATTTGTTTGTTTTACATGTAACTAACTGCATTGTAAAACAGCGATAATTAGTAAGAAAAACATTTAGGAAACTTGAAAATACACCAATATTTACAGCAAAAGTACACAGAAGTTGCAATAATCAGAAAGGGGCAATTCTTAAATTAATAACAAGCTTTTATGTCTAATTAGGAGTAAAAATATCACATGAAGTTACAAGAAGTCGATAACTTTAAGAAGGAAAAAATAAAATGCAATTTAAAAGACCAACTTTTCTTATGACTCTAATATGTACACATTAATTAAACAATCGGAAGGTATTTCATAAATTATATTTAAATTTCACATTTTAGCTTAAAACAAAAACGTTATTTTTCATTTAAATTACGATTATACCCGATTGTTTTTACGATTGCTTTACACAAACACGGGCTTGAAATAATTCATTCCATTTACTGCAAGGGCATAGAAAAAACGCTTTCATGTTCTTATTTAAATTTTTAAGGTCTACCACCGAAAGAAGAGAGCTCAGGTACAATTTGCTTAACAAAAATGAGATTAAATATCCATTTAAAGCGAACCCCCAGCGTAAAATTAATACCGCGGGCAGATTAAATTTCAAAAAGAAAAAACAAATAAGAGAATTTCCCGCTCGAAAGACAAAAGGAAAACTAAGGAGAAAAAATTAACCTCAATTTCAGCAAATTTTACGCTCGTCAAAACAAAAGGGAAGACCGCACATTTCCTCTTTCTCGTAATTTCGCTTCAACTTGTCTTGAGCATACATGTATGCATAGATGTACATCTCTGCACAGAGGGGAGGGGAAAGTAAAAACCCATTTTTCTTTAAAATATTAACAGAGAGCTTCATACATGGTTGTGTACCAATATTACCCTTATCTAAATCAGAAAGCAAAAATAAACAACAAAAATAATATTCCATTAAAAATCTGCCTCCCCTTTTAAATCGGATACGATGAAAAGAACACTGGATTTGTCGATTTTTTAAAATATTTTTTAACAAAGTTAAAAAAATAAATAAAATAACCAAATATCGAGCTAAATATATCTAAGCAGACGATAAAAAATGAAAAGGGGGATTAGACAAGGAAGGAACAAGATAATGACAGCCCCAAACGGAAGGTTAAACACACTTCCGAGGCGGAAGCTACTCTGGGCCAGAACACCCTCACTCCTTCAGGGCAGGCAGGCAGACGATATTTGCTACACCCTTTCCTCTATCTTTTAGGCTACAAAATTCTAATGGCTGGCGAAATAGAAAAGTTGGGCGGTTTAATTTCGGCGAAGGGCTTTTCTTGAAGTTTTGGTGGAGGAAATCAGGGGAGGTGGAGAGATACTGGAGGAAATGGAAGTTCTGGAACAGAGAGAGAATTCCTTCTAACGGTAAGTGAACGGGAGCGAAAGGCAAGGAGCTAGCCTCCTTCTAATTACAGCACAAGCCCAAATCACCCCCCTGGGATTCGAGGGAAAGGTTAATGGAGCAAGGGTCGGGAGCCATCCTACATTTGCTGCCAACCTCTTACCATCCTTGGTGTAGGGTTGCTGAAGAACCTACCCGTCGCCAAATCAGAGCCAAAAGGAAGCAAAAGTTAAAACCGTAGGAAGAGGAATTTTTTTCTCCCTCCCTTGAATGCTTCTCAATAAACCTGTTGGAGTTGCCTCAAGTTTTTATTCGAGTAAACTATTTTTTGAAAGAGGAATACTAGAATTTCTTTTCATTGGAGATGTAGTATGAAGAAGTAATAATATAATAAAAGTGACTATAAATTTCATAAATTAGAGAGAGTATTCATACAAATTTCTTTTGAAATACCAATTATTATGTAATTATATTAATTTTAATATAAACCTTTTTTCAAATGAAGTTTATGCACGGCGTGAATTATAAAATTTCGTGTCTGAAAATAATGGATGAAATAATAAAACTAAAAACATGTACGAGAGATTATACTAAAAAAACCAACCTCTTTAAGATAATTTTGATAGAATTATCTCAAAGAAGAAGTTGCGACAAAATACCCTTAACCTCCATGATAACCAGCTGTGAAAAGACAACCCTATCATTTTAAGATCCTATCTTCAGCAAAAAATTGAATCAAGGCGAATTAGAGAAATACGCAATGTAACATAATCTTCATCAGCAAATTTAGCAATTGATAAAAAGAATTTATAGGAAGAAATAATATTTAAATAAATTTGGAAATTTGTTTAAAGTAGGGATACTTAAGCATAAGAATTTTCAAGAAAACTGAAATACAGTGCTTCTTTATTTAAAGTACTTCAATACTTGCAAAAAAATATAATATCTTAATTTAAAAAATACTTACAAAACAACAGGTTTTAGATTATTTTCATCAATAATTTTGGAAAAGGGGATGTACCTGAAGAAAACTTTAAACGCTTGGCTATACATTAGAATTTGTATTCTCAATAACATAATAACCAATTATTCAAAATCGCGTTACAAAAATGGAATTATTGCAAATTCCTGTATGAAGTCAATAAAAATAAACATATTGACAAATCACTGTTTACCCTAAATTGATGAAATATCTGGATTTACAGTCCTGTGTGCAATTTTAAAATGCAAAACTAAATTTAAAAAGTTATTCTTTAGGTATTTTTACATTCTGCTTCCACATTAAAAGTTGTTTCCTCATATTTAAAAGTTTTTTAGTTATCATGAAATGCTAAATGACCTATATTTATTGTTTAAATAACACGGGAAAGTAATATGAAAGGAAAATCTTCAGCCATCGATGGCAACAGTACATCTTTATTTTACTGTTCTGCAAATGTCAAAACTTTAATCACGATACACGAAGACATCCTTCTGGCGATCGCATAGTCACCGCTTCTCGCCAAGGCTTGGCGACCGCTACCCTTTATTCCAAATGGTGATAGAGCGACGGCCACTGCCCTCTGGTGGTCTTCTCGAGACTCCAGTGGGACCAGCTAGCTCACAGACGCACACCACAACGAAAAGATGATTTGGAAAATGTCTCCCACTCCTTTGTCGCTCCCGGGCAGGCATGGCCATTTCGATGGTGTCTTCCCTCTTCAGGAAGGGGAAGAGGGTGGCTGAAATGAGTGATGCCTGAGGCTTTCCGCGGACCTCTGCAACGGGGCCCCAGAGTACCGTATTCGGCCCGGGAAAACTTTTCAGACTGGGGCTTCACGGTACAGTTCACTTCGGGGACTCTCGGGTTTTACGAGCCGGAAGCCGCTAAACCGCGAGGAATTAATATTGGGACAATTCGGTCGAGGCAGGTTCCAGAGGATGAGTTATGTGGTCGGGGATTAGGAGTAAGCTCGTCAAGGACTGAAATAAGAATCGTGTTTTTATAAAACGCATTAGATTATTGCGATAAATTTTGATTTAATATATTTCTAAAAGTAGGATGCATGATCACTGAAAGTGATTTTAAATTGTTTCAGAAAAATAAAGGAGATTATTGGAAATATTTAAATTTCTAGAAAATAAGTCACTTGTTTACTACTTTTATTTTGAAATTAACAAGCATGTCGTAATTTTTTTCCCAAAATTATTACATTATGGAGGATCACCACACCTGGAATTAAAACAACAACATAACTTTATCTTAATTCTTTTATACATCCGATAATGTAGGTTCATTACAGCCTGCAATTGTTTGCGGGTAATATAAAGGATGTGACTAATCAGCAGCCAGGATTAACACTTCACACAAGAAACGATGTAAAAGTTATGAGTTATTGTAATACTATTCAGTAAATCAAGATCGAACTGAATCATTCACTTCTTATCGAAGCTTAACTATCATTATAAGAATCCCTGAAAAACTCACAATCATCATCAGCATCAGTGACAATAAGCTGCATGATGACAATAAAGAAGCGAGTGAAGAATTCATTAGTCGGTCACTTCCTTCTTGAAGAAGGATGAAAAGTAGTAGAGTAGGGTAACGGCAATGTCGTTTCCTTGCCGAGAGAAGGCGTGTTAGGTGAAGCAAACTTCACGCGGTACTATGCAGAACAACTCAAACTAGTAACGTAAGTTACCTTATAATAAACAATCGTAAATCAGATGGGGTTTTAGAAGAAAAATGGCTTTGCCAGAATAAACTGAGAATTTACAGCGTTTGAAATAAATATAACGCCATGAGATATCTTTAATAAATATTTTTTAAATAATTTAGGAACTTCATATTTTATAAAGAAATCTAAGTAAAAAACTACTGTTGTAACAGAAAGAGACAAGTTAACTATGTTTAATCATGCATTTGAAGGTTTAATTGGCGAAGTTTCAATATAAAGAACAGCAATATTATTTATGAAAGTTATTACCTTAACCGGTTAAGAACATAACCCGAGTTAACTATATACCGTAGGTTTCAAAATAATTCGGTCCTTAAGCGGTTAAGAATAAAAATCATTCTTTTTTCGAAGAGTTATGCTCTGCATTCACATTCCATTCAAAGCAAACAAGCGAGTTCATTCGATACATACTTCCTATTTGTAACATTTTTACCCATTCTTTAAAAGAAAGAGCGAGCTTATTCAAAGACTTTTCCCCAACTTATTAGATGCATAAAAGTAGCATTTGCATCAGCAAATGAACCAAGATTAGATGAAGAGGGAACAGAGTAATATGAGAGAACTCATTTAAAAAGAAGCAAACGCCTTGCATCCTCAAGAAAGATGTTCTCTTCGCAAAATACGAGCCAAAAGCCCACTCTCTTCTTTACCCTAACCCAAAAGAATCCTTCCATCTCTTTAGTCAATACCATTTGATGTTTTCCTTTCTCAGACTTCTTTTAATAACATTAGGCAATCTCTGGGTTTTCGAGGCTCGGAAAGAGAATAAGAGAGAGAGAAAGAGAGACGCACAGAACGAACAACACAAGACAATAATGACAACACACAGTCAAAGAAAAACCCTCTCAGCAGCAGCAGCAGCAGCAAGTGATAGAATGGAAAAGAACAAGATTGAAAAGGGAAAGCCCCCTCTTCCTCAACCCCCCACATTCACAACACCTGCATCCTGATGTGGATGGGGGATCTGAATGGTCCCCCCCTTTCTGCCGTAATTACGCACATTCCGTGCAATCGAAGATGTTACAGACGTTTGCCTTCGATTAAAGTAATGGGAAAATGGTGTCTTTTGGAACATTAAACCTCGGAGTAGGGCGTCGAGATCCGCTTATTCAATGGAAGAGGACAAAAGACGTACAAAAGAATAGAGAAAAGAGACGCGGGGGTGTAGGGCAGGGAGAAGGCTAAAACAACACACAATGCCCCTCCATTACGGCTCATCCCGTCGCTATCAGATGATACAGAAGATGTGATACGAAAAAGCAAGATTGGCCTTTGATGAAAAGTATTGATAAAGTACACATACACTCTCCAGCCAGAGCACGAATTATTCTTGGTGGGATAAATTTATACTTTTTTTTTCTTGTGTACTTTTCTTATGATGGATATGAAATATAGTTAAAAAAAAGTGAGATGAAATATCTTTTAACATCTATGACGTACAATGTGATAATAAATAGCATGGTAACTCTAGCCGTGTGCATTGCTGAGAGGTTTTTTAAAATTCCAATAATAAGCAAAGGAAAATTTTAGTGGTGAGTGTGAAAAGAACAGGGAATTAAAATGACGGTATATCGAAAAGGTAAAGTATTACCTAATTTTGTTTCACTTCGTTTATGAAATATTTTAAATATATGGTGAATACTTATTTATCTGTCGCTCAACAATCTCACTAAGCTTTGGAGCTTTAAGATAATTCGAATGTAAAAGTCGACTCTGAGAAAACTGATCTAAATTAATAAAATCCTTTATAAAAATACAATACTTTCTATATTTCTTAATTATTTTTAATTCGCAGAATTCTTTTTAAAAAAATTCAGCTGTAAATTGTTTAAATACGACAGATAACTTTTTAAAACATTTCTGCCCCTGACGACTCTTGATCCAAAGATATTCGAATTGTTAATTTCAAAAAATATTAATTTGATAAAAAAAATTCCATTTCTAGAATACCAGATTACGTTTTAATTTAATATAGAAACATTCAGTACTAAAAAACAAGGCATATTTATGCATCGATAACTTCTTATATAATATAAACAATTTGACACATATATATGATAAAAAAATGATAAATCTTTCATTAAATGCGCCTAGCTCGTGCTTGAATTACATTCGTATCAATCTTCTTATTTAGTGAAACTTTTAAAAAATTATTCAGAAACCAGTCACAACAAAATCTTGTGCACTAGGGTAATTTTTCCCTCCTATAAGCACGAAACGAATTTTGCCCAGAAACTTTCTGCGCAACAAGTTATATTTCTTAGCTTTTTCCCGTCGTATCTCCACGGAGAGCAGAAGCAATTTTTTAAAGGATGCAGCTGTGGAACGGGCCTCTTTTTATTTTAATATTTTGCATGCATAACAATAAATGATTCATTGCAATTACTATGTTCATGATCGCGATGAATGTAAAAAGGAGTGCACATGACTTCAATCGTACACATATTTCAATAATACCTAAATGTATGACATCACGAGGAGTCAGTGAAAGCAACCTACAGCGTCAGTATTTGAATACAGCTGGAGATGGGAGGAAAAACAGAAATACCAGAGAAAGGAAAACGAGTGATATAGGGAGGGTGGGAGGCTAAAATTAAATTTTTAATTAGAGATCAGGCACAGGGGAATGTTAACGACCAGTATAAAGAAGGGGACGACTCCGACTAGATGATTATTCGCGGGATTGGAAGGGACAATGTCAAATATTCTATTCCAGCCAGCCATGCAAAACATCAAATAAAGCTTCTATATGAGTTAAGATAGTGTAACCAATTTAGTGTTTAATTACATTGATTTCAAGACTAGGATGTAACGAATATTCCGCAACTATTCGGTTTTTGCCGAATACCAAGCAGAAATTCTGCCGAATAATTTCAGAATAATAATTTTTTTAAATGTGCGCTTTTATATATATTAACAAAGAATATTGTGCAGAATTATATTTCAGTACACTTAATATCAATAAATCTAACATTTACTCTATTTTATGTAAATTTGGTGTATTTAATAATGTTACGTATCATTGTAAAACCTGAAATTAAGATGTAAGAACAATAAATTATCAGTATTTTCAGCGAAAAATAAGTTCTGTTTGGTTTTTCATATATTACCAGATTCAGAAAGTAAATGATGAGAGATTGGAAAAACGATATCATTTCAGTGTATTTTTCATCATCATCATTCACATTTTCCCTCATTTTTTTCCACCAATTAAGTGGACTTTCCAAATATTAGATTATTTTATATCAAAATAGCAAATTACTTCTAATAATTTTAATTTATCCACTTAATTTTCTTCTGTGTCTGTCATTGTCCTGTTCTGCAATGATAACTTTTTTTTTTCTGTGAAGCAATCCCAAAATGAAAAAGATTTCTCATTTCTTATCAGAATAAACAGATTTTAAAATATTACAGAAATACATCAAAATGTTAAATTTTTTTTTAAATGTACTATTAATAAATAATCTATCTTATTAATTTAAATTTTTTTATTCAAAATGTAAGCGTATTTAATATTATGCTTGACAAAAGCACGACTGCAACATAATTATTGTATATCAGTGTATGATATCAGGTAAGTGGCAACAGTAAGATGTTACGCTACTTTGAATTTGATTTTTAAAAGTAGTCTAGAGAGAGACGATTACTAGTACGGTACGATTGAACGAAGTTACGATGTACGCAGATACGAAGTGTAATAGTTGTGTTTTAATGCGCTAATAAATGTTTGTTTTGTCTTAAAAGAAGTCTTATGAATGTCAATCGAGAAGCCAACAAAAATTTGTTAAACATTTTATTTACAATCAAAGCTAAAATGTTTTTAAAAAGTGGTTATTCGGCTGCCGAATATTCGGTTTAAAAATTAGCACTTTGGTGTCTGATCTTATAAATAGCGAAAGGTATGTTTTAAAAGAAAATATTTGCGTGCTTGCTACATTACACGTCAATGACTTCATTTGTACTTTCTATAACAATGTCTAAAAGATTAAGAAAGTTAAAAGAAGTTGATTTTTAGAATATTAGGTAGTTAAATAGAGAAATAAAAATAAAAATAAATAGTAAAGAAATAAAAATAACAGTAAAATAGTAAGTTGAGTTTACAATGATTTAGAAAAAATTTTAAAATGTGGGTCACAATCTCAAGTGTGGTCTCAAAGGATCTTATTTCGGAGTTTTGAAGATTTGTAAACAAAAGTGATTAAGTTTAGTTACATTTTGTTCCCGTTTTGAAGCAACACGAGGGCTATATTGGGACAAGTGTAGAATATTTGCAATTTTGAACTACGGTCAGATGACGAGGGCGACACCTGAAAAGGCACGCCCTTCTGCAAACTTCCGTACCACACCAGTGGAAAGACATTTGGCCCCGACGGGTTTCAAAAATAATTAAGAAAATTCATGAATGATTCAGTATGTGCCAAGCAGCTAGTTTTAATTGAACTTTTTTAGTAATTATTAATTAAAATTTCACTGTCTTATTATTTCCAGGCAACTTCTTCTGACAGAAACGGGGCAACGAACATTTTTGTCATCTGAAAAGGGTTCGCCAAAGGAAAAAAAGATTACGAAGCCCTAATTTTGAATCATATTTGTATTATATTGAATTGGTGTTCTTCGGAATGGTAAGTGGGAGATATTTTGTTGTGCTCGTTAAGGGGGGACGAAGTATGAAAATAATATTTAACTATTGCCTCGATAAAAATTTGATACTACTGATTTAAATGGCTACTTTCTCAACTCACAACAAAAGTGAATCTCGCCTTTTTTAAAATCAAAATGCAACACATTTGCATAATTAGTATCTTTTTCTCATGTTCAAAACAAAAACTGGGCTGAATTAATAATGAAATGTTCCAGAAAATAACAATATTAATGAAATAAAAGAACAAAATCCTACAGGAGTTTTACAAACTGAGCCTAATATTTTCCTAGCTGCTTAAACAAAAAGTAACGGAAAATCAGAGGCAAAATAAACACACTGCAGCGGAAAAATAATATTTTTACCGCAGCTTGATACGACATAGGGCTTTTGGCAAAATCAGATACGATATCGCCAGTCTCTTTAAAAGGGACAGAATACGAGATTCGGTCGCAAAAGCTCCAAAATATCTCGCCATCTACAGTCTCGTCTCATCCACTTTAATTTAACTAAAACCCAACCGAAACGGATCGCACGTTACGTCCTCAATAACTGAGTACAGCAGGCAGGCAGAGATTGAAAACAAAGACGTGTGCAGAGGCACGAGAAGAAGAGAAACAACACAACACTATCGCCGACACGAAAAGCGAAAATTCTCGTTCATTAATTCCCTCGCACGCGCGTGGAAAGAGGTGTAGAGAAGAGAAGCGAAGAGGCCTTATCGTTTGGTTTTGAGGGAGGAGGGGGAAGGATCAAAAACAAAACACTGACGCGCGTCCCTCCTCTCTTCATATCTGTTTGCTCTCCACCCCCCAGTCAGCGTCATATTAAAAGTCGCACTCCCTCCCCCATTGAACAATTGCAATTACTGGAAAAGTTCCGATAAGAACTAATTAAACGCGGCACTGCGCCGAGAAGTTGTTCCCGTTTCCCAACGAAAATCCGGGATCTGGATTTTGAGAAGTTTGTCCGTCTGTCTGGCGCGTCAGTTGATCCAGATGGGGAGATCACAACAAACAACTTGTGGTGGTACAGAAAAGGGAGGAATAATAATTATCGCCATCAGTTTTCGGTTCTGCGTCCACCCCCGACCCACCGACGCGAGGCAGCAGCGGTCCGTTTCTCTAAACAATTCCACGTTCTCTCTCTCTGTATCGCATCTTTTCTATTTTATCGCGTATTGAGCCGCTTGGCTTTCTGTCGGTTGGGCTGTTTGAAAACTGATGCGGAGCCTCCAGAAGTCAATACAGGGGAAGCGAGCATAAATTACGACGCAGTCAAACCTCTGTCTCTGGGTGCCACGGCAAACGGATCCGTCTAGCAGCTCGAACAGTATGGCCAAATGCACTAGTCTTGTTCAAGCTTCAGCTTAGTGAATCAACACATGAAACAAGAGAGCGACATCAAAGAAGACAAAAAGCATGACAGGAACGTGAATACAACCGATGAAAATCGTTGCTAAAAACAGCACACACACGGATATTTTAAAAGCATATGAATTAAATAACGAAAATAAATTACTAAAACTCAAAGTAGACTTATAGCTTCTTTCTGGATGCATATTATACGAGATACAATCCTTTTATATTACAACATGTAACTAAGGTGTACGAGTAAATAATAAAGGAGAAGATGTGTACAATACCCTCATTAATTAGATTAATATTAATAAAAACTGATTATTGTCAATTCACAATGTCAGAAAATCTCTTAACCGAGAAGCAGTTTTAATGATAAATAAAGACAGTTGTCGGAAAGAAATTCATTCAAAACCAGCTTATAAACTCTTCTTCAGCAGTACATGCATTTTGGGTGGCACCATATATAATAATATAAATATTCAGCCCAGCATCAGAATCAGAGTAGTTGTGGAAACTCGCATTAATAACAGATGATCTTAAGAGGAAAACAGAAGCCAGAGTTACATACAAAAAACAAAGTAACATTCAACCATAAGGCGGATATAACCGTAAATTTAAGAATTAATATCACCGTTTCGGTATTGCCTGGGTCAACATGCAAAAGAGGCAAGTTCAATTTCGGTACAGAATAATTAGAAATTGGAGGCACAGGCACAAAATCTCATGAAAAGTGAGCAGAACAAAAGAAGGCTTCAACGGCAATGCAGCAGCACTGCCATCGTTATTCATAGCCGATTCAGTATAGCCCTGAAGTCTTTCATTTTCAGTATAAATTGCAGTTCTAACCGAATAAAATTACGGCACTTAACGTTTGTATTTCAATCCATGCATAACTGAAAAAACACCGCAACAGCAACCAAGTGTATACAGGCTAAAAGAGTAACTGTTAGATTGTAGTTAGCCGAAGACACAGAAGCGGAGTCGAGGCGATGAAGGAATCCAATTACTAAATAATACTCGTGTATAAAGTGGCTCACCCCTTCTTTTTAACAAGCAGGGCGTCGGGAGGGGTTGAGCGAGGGGGTGGATTATCACAGCCGGAAAACGATTCCCTCTTCGACTTCCGACTCGCAGGGCGGCACAAAAGGCTGGATTTAATTAATTCGCAGAACCCAGTTGCAAATCAGTTTATCGGGCGGCGATATCCCCGACCGTCGCACCAGCCCTTTCCACTAAGATCTTGGAAAACTGTATAAGCGGATTTTGATGCCTAATAAATAGGCTGCGGGATTTCTGGCAGGAGACCCTTGGGTCCGCTTAACGTGAATTTTGATCGCGCGCCGGAATAGTTAATTGGAATCGGTTGAAAATAACAAAAGCAAGGAGGAGAGCTTTCACGATGGAAGGCACTCAAGAAGGACGCAGTGCTTCTCTACTGGGTGGGAAAGTAGCTCAATTTTTGTAGCATATGAAACTCTCGGAAAACACAGCTATGTATTACCAACATATTTCTAGAAGACATTACACATTAAAGTGTAATAGACATATTT
>BGPR01000132.1:959171-1048368 GCA_013235015.1 Araneus ventricosus | reverse complement strand
CCAGCCAGCAATTTAAAGATCGAGATATAAAAGAATCCAAGAGCGTTATTCACAAGACATCGTTCTTCATCATACCACATTCCAAGAAAAGAGAATCTATCTCGCATCTCCTACCGAGACAGTTTCATTGAGATATATATGACTGTTTCCACGGTTAACAAGGTACTTTTCACGACAATCGAAATTCTGAAATAAAACAACGTGTCCAGTTCCAGAGAAGAAGGGTCGAAACTCCAATGTACATAAATTCTCCATCAATTTGAGAAGAAAAAATGAATGCTCGTTCCGACAAGAGAGACACAAAAACGATGGGAAAATAAGTAAAACAGAAGAGGGTGTTGGCGATTACGATCCCCGTAATCAGGCTGCCGTAATTACGGCTACCATCACAGACCCCGAAAGCATAGGGATCGGATGTCGGGTACGGCAGGATGAATGCGGGCCCATTTTTCTTGCTCCTTTTTCCTTCGTGGGTGCAACATGAGGTGGGGATGCGATCCTTTGTTTTTTGGTCCCAGCCCGCGAATGGCTGAAGAGGAAAGGGCAAAGCAGCAAAGTTTTTATATAGTTGATTGATTCTATACAATAAGTCATTTGCTGGGATTATAACACGTGTGAAATGAAATTCTAATAATGCCTAGTATAATTTTAAAATTTATGGAGCTGATTTTCCACCCGTTTCTCTTCCGAGAGCATTTTTGAATTATTCTGTTAGTTTTAATAATTTTAAAAGTGTGATTGGACCTTTATATTTTATTCTCTTTATAAGAGACGTATTTTTAGCTAGATAACATAAAGTTGATAATGCGATTTAATTAGAATATGCCTCTACAGGGTTGATGAATTATAATGATTTGAAGTAGTGAGGTTTCTGATTTCTGTATTCAGTAAATTTTAGTGCAAATGATAATTTTTTTGTAAAATGTGGGATGCAAGCTAAAAATATCTTCACAGGAACCGTAAAATACTGTGCCATTAGAGGAAATTTATTTTTTAGCCATAAATAACATTTTATACTAATTAATGGAAAAATATTTTATTTTTGAAAATTATTTAATTCTATGCAAGTTAAAAACAAAATGAAGAAAAATGGTTATCAATTATGAAAAATTTTCGAAACTAATTCGATTTTACATTCTGTACTTATACAACATGACATCAAAAAAAGTATCTGTTTCTGTTGCTTTTATTTAATAAATTTGTAAGAAATCCTAACAGCAGTAAGAGCATAGTTAAAAACGTTTTTAAGTTCCAATATCAAAAACTTTTAATATATAAACTTTAATATAAAAAATTTAACCCTTTGACCTGAATTTAAATATATTACAATTTAAAGATAAATCCAGATAAGTTAGACAGATTCACTTAAAAATAAAAAGTTCATTACTCAGTTTCTCTTGACCCAAAATAACAAAAATATAAAGGTTGGTGCAAACAAGTATGTTGCAGATCACAGCAGACATGTTTTAGAAAATCATTTTAATGAAGGAAGTTCCCATTAAAGACCAGTTGAATGGTATAACATAAAATCATATTTGATTTTTTCACTAAAATGCAAGTAGAAGTTCTCAGGTACGAGTGCGGAATGTTAGGTGACAAATTTTTCTAAAATAATGAAGAAAACTGAGCAACAGCTAATTAGAAAGTTTAGCGACAATTTTTACTAACTTAGCACTTTTTTAGATAGTAAAAATGCTATACGCAGAAACTCACAATTTGTAAATTTCCTAGTTTATAAAAGAATTTAAAAAAATACACGACTTTTTTTCAAATAATTACATGCCTGAGATACGAGATTAACAAACTATAATGCGCAATTTTATGCAACACTATTTAAATGTCCAGAGCTCAATTAAGTTACGCCTAAAAAAAAGAGAAATTCCCAGCACAGCACTAATTATCAAAGAGAGAGAAGTTACAAGCATACTTTTTTCCACCACCACAGTAGCGACATTGCCGGTTCCTTAAAAATGCAAAATTAAAAACTTAACTTAGCCCTGCCTTCATTCACACCACAAACCGAGAACCAAAAATCATGAAAAATAAGCAGCAAAGCCAAGAAGCCGGATCATATAGCCGATACCGTAATTTTGTTGCCACTAAAATTATTTTGAAATATGTTGGCGGGGCGGTTTATCTAGCGCCTTTTTCGAACATTCTCCCCCTCCCCCCGGTTCGAAGGCTAGAATTTATAGCCCGCTATTTATTTAACTTTTCTTTCCTTCGGTTAATGAGGGAGGAAATAATTATGTCGTAAGGACGACGTTTTAATGGCGGCTTCTTTCAGAGCTGCCACAAAAGTAAACATTAAAGTTTTGAAAACAAAAGAGCAGTATTCTCCTCGTTCTTTTCAAGAACTCAGACGCGAACAATGACGTTCGAGAAGGATAGTACAACGGTAATTAAGGAGCCCAGAGAACACACCAAAAACGAAAAACGTAAGGGAGTTCTTTCTTCTTTTTTCTCTCTCTTAATACGTCTTCCATTCCTCTTTTAAATTTTTCCGAAAGCATCTTTTTAGGAACTAAGATTCCGAACGATTTTTTAACCATTGCTGTGAATTTAGAGCACAAAATTGGATAAAGATTATTGTCGTAAAACTCTGATAGCATAGATACAGCTAGCACAAGTGCACATAAAACTCAAATAATATATTTGTTGTTATA
This sequence comes from Araneus ventricosus, assembly GCA_013235015.1. Lineage (NCBI taxonomy): Eukaryota > Metazoa > Arthropoda > Arachnida > Araneae > Araneidae > Araneus > Araneus ventricosus. The sequence continues at coordinate 1,045,702 of BGPR01000132.1, read as the reverse complement.
AAAATACGAAGAAAATTCAAAAATTAGACTAAGATCAGAAAAAATAATCACCGCTACTCCATTGAGTCTAGATATTTCTCGCAAGCAAAAACTGTTTATTTACCTAAAATAAAAAAATAAACAAATTAGAATAATGGCAAATTTTAACACATATAAATATGACCAAATTAAAAGAGACATATTTAGAAAGGAAATTATTCAGTTCAATTTCGATGAATTAGTTATATTACATATAGATGCATATTTTACAATTTGGTAATGCTGAAATTGGTTTTAAATGTAGTTTTTGAAGAAGGAATTTCTGTCTAAATTTAAGAATATCCTTCGAGTCTTTTTCATTATTTTGTCACTGGAATATTAAATGGTTCTTCTTCTCTATGATAAAAATGTAAATGAAAAATACATTTAACAAGCATTCAAACTGAAAATCAACGCAACAAAGTAGAGTATGAATACAAATTGATAAAAAAAAAAGACCAACAGTATGCTTTAACACCATCATCTACAAAATGAATTGATATTTTATTTCTATTTAAATGATTTAAGATCAATATCGATTAATCAAAAGAAAAAATATTATAGAAACTGTAGATGCAGTCAGTAAAACAGTTTATGCCGCATTTATTAAATGACCATGAATTTTTTCAAGCATCTGATGCTTGACAAACTGTCAACAGTTTCAAATAAATTTATTTTAAAGGAAATAACTTTTATTACATTCGCCCGATGCGTCATTGGAATTACAAAACCATTATCGTTCACCACATTTTATAAAAGGAAAAACAAGTAAAATATACCTTACAGTTCAAAGAGGAATTATTAATCATTAATTTTTTTACTTTAATTAAATAAGAAATATCCACAGTAAAAACACTACAAGAAATCGCTTTAGGGGTTCACTGAAAGTCAAGTATCATCAATAATTGTTACAGCGTTTATGCGTTAATAAATTTAGGGACTGTGATATTTACATTTGATTTTAATTATCTATGATCAATTAATAGAGAAAATGAATTTTTACTCAAGGAATGAGACACGATATATGTATTAGAAAATTAAACCTTCATAGCTTTATGAGGAAACTCTTATTTTTTAAATCGATTATTTAACCATGAAATGCACTAGATGGCACTGGTAGAAATGCACGAACAAGGAATCTTATACATACAAACATGCGGATATGGAAATAAATAACGAAAGAAAGAAACAACGAATAAGAATTCTGGGTGCTTTTGATCGCTTTTATTTCGTTTTATCCAAGCAATGAAACTTTGGAGAGGTCGCGGCCTACCCTAAAGGTAAATTTCTGCGAAAGCTCGTAGCAAAGGAATCACAAACGATTTCTGCAAAGTAGGGGGAAAGACGGGTTATATTATTTGTTTCTTTTAGTAGAAGAATGAAGTTACAGGTTTTACCTGACCCTAGGTCAATTTATGAAATATTCATGAAGCGAGATTCGCTAATTTTCCATACAAGGAAGAGCACTTTCTTTTCTCTCTTTCGCTTGTGGTTAAGTGGGAGAAGGGGTAACAACAGTGAAAAAATTTCAGAGGAAAATATTCCATTTTTGGAGAAAAAGAACTCCGAGAAATTCAATACGCTCATACGAAATGTTTCCTTTTAAGGAAAAAGGGATTTCATCATTTAAAATTTTGCTTATAAATCCCATGGTATTGTATTTTATTTACAATGAAATGTGTAAAAATGAACTCAACAATAAAGAAAATGTTTGCAGTGTTTGTTATGAAACACTTCCTTATAATTTTACTATAGTTTGCATCTATTTATTAATTACATCTTTCGGCCAATATGAACATTCGATTATCATCAGATGCAAGTAGTTCATATTCTTTAACATATTAGACATTTTCTTATAAACAATCTATTGTTTTAAGAAATATTCACCTTATAAATTTTAATAGTATTTCAATAAGCAAGACAGAATAGAATCTTTTTTAAGAAACAAAATATTTTACTCGATCAGCTCAGTTAACGATACAGGAGAACCAAAACAAACAGAAACTGAAAAAAGTTTCAATAACTGTTCAAAACTGCTCATAAAAGATCTCATTAACTAAATTTTTAAAAATAATTTTCAGAAGTCTCAGCTTAACATACATCTAACAATACAACAAAAGCCCTGTGATTATCTTTTTAAGACTTCTCATTTTAACAACCAACAGATCATTAATTTCACCCATCATAATATGTACACGCAAAGTTCTCCAACATTCAGAAGTTAAAGTGCAAAGCTCAGAAATGTTTAAGTTTAAAAATGAGATGGGAATTCATATTTTAACTTTAAAGCAATGAAGCAAGTTGAATGACATGAGCTATGTCCACAACACTCTCAAAGATTTCGCCAAATATTATGACGTAACACAACGGAACAAACAAAACCAGTGAAACTAAGCTTCCGGAAAATACAACGTGCCTTAGAAGAAAGATATGAATAGCATAAACCTCATAACACTACCTTAATAAGTCTCTTTTCTTTCATTTTTTTCATCATTTTCCGTGAAGGGAGTCTAGCTAATTTGGGCTCACTTTGGCTAAGTAAAAGCTTGAAAAAGAAGTAAGCGAAGGAAAAAAAAGAAGCTTAAGGCAAAAAGCCGTGAACGATTCAATTAAAAGGTTAAGCAGGCGTAAAAAAACCCATTGTTGGATTTGTTCATTTTCACTTAACCCTCTAATGAATTGCTTTTTCTTTTCCCGCTTTTTTTTCTTATTCATCTTGTATTATTTTTTTCATCATCATCATCATACATTTATTATTATTCGCACCGTTTTCAGCTCTATGATGCTATGATGCCTCTAATTCTTCAGCTCCATCGCGTCTAGAACTCTATTCGGGCTAGCGTGAATCATTGCAAGCAATGAGAGAGAGCCAGAGCACACTAAAATGCTAAATGTTGCGTGATGTTATTGAAGGCCGTAATTAGTTTTTCCCTGCGAAACTTGGTTCTTTCAAAAAAAGGGTGAAAATGTTCACGTTCGGCCTCTATGTTTAATTTTTGGTGAAATGATAAAACAACAGCAACATAATTTAGAATGGAGCCAGTCAAACATAGGATGAATTAAACCATCTTGTAGCATGCTCTCCAACTAAAAGCATTAGCAAGTTTGAAGTTTCAGAATAAACAAAGTACTTATTTTAAATTCCTAATAAAAATGCATTACATGACTTCAGACATAAAAGGATTATTCTGAAATTTGTTTTTACAAGAACATGTACACAGCCAGTGAAAAATTTGCCAGTCTGGATATTGATCTTGTTTAATGGTGACACACAGCCGTTCTAATTACATTATGTGATACAGAATTATACTACTATCAACCAACATCTGGACGCACTAAAATAAAAAAATATCATCTAGGAGTATTCCATTTTTATTTATCTATTATTTCTGATAAATAGACAGATATTTTTAAAACAAAATTATAATCGTCAAATAGCAAATTCATACTATAATTTGTTACAGGCGATGATGATAAATATATTTAATAAAGCATTTCACTGCCATAGCAGGGTTGCAGTCATGTTAGGAATTTTCAAATAAAGAAAATTACATAAAAGTAAATTTCCTATAATTCATTTATCATTCTCGATGAAGAAATGTACTAATCTTAGTTCTGTGGGCATCTCATTTATTACTTCGCTCCAAAAATAAATTAGAATAGTAGGAATTTAATTATTTTGGAAGCAATTTTTTATAGTTTAAAAAACTATTTTATTTAATGCATAACGTAGTAAGATCCAATAACGAACTGAATAAAACTCAAAAAATTTTGAAATAAATCGGAGCCTTATTCAACTTTTAAAAATCTAAGCCCTCCATTGGAGAAAAATTACTAAAATGTGAAAACCAAATCGTTCATTAAACACTCCACGGAGACACCAATAAGTCTCTGGCATTCACAGCTCCAACCACTGCTTAATATTTTGTTGAAAAGCAGGTCACGTTTGCTTGCAGGCCGACAGACAGACGGATCCTTTTCAGAGAGAAGGGCGACAACACACGGCATTCCCACTGATGATGAACACCCGCATTCTTTTTCGAAACCGATCCTCGCATTCGAACGCACACATACTTGCGAACTTTTCCCCATCCACAACAGTGCGGGATGGTAAGATATGGCTCAGCACCGAGGATGAAAAGGGGGGTGCCTCTCCCTTATTAATATTCATGGCATCCCAGAGTCAAGCCTCATGTTAGCTACTGTTAATTTGCACGACAACACTTGCTCGGCTAACGCTCAAAATGTCCGCCGTTCCTTCCCACACCGAGACGTCAGAACCTAAAGCTGGAATTAATTACAGCTGCACGCAAAATGTCCCCGACACTTCTCCGCCAACCCCTCCCCCTTTGGAAGTCTAACTGCAAATCCTCCGTCCCCCCACCCTTTGGAAACTCGCGATATTCGGGAGTTGGTATTTATAAGCCTAATTTTCTTTTCTGGGAAAGAAATTAAATTTCCGGCATAGCAGAAACGCCTCTTAACGTTTTCAGGGAGCTGTTCTCGAACCTCTCTCTCTCTGTAGGAACGGTGGAAAATGGCCGTTTCGCCCACCTACCCTAACCCCACACGCATGCATACATGCATATGCATCCACACATCTACGCGGATTTCCACACCAGTTTGAAAAGTTGCGGGGTGGGGGAGGAAGGTAGGCGGAGGGAAGGGGTGAGGGTCGAGGAATTTTCCACGGGCCTTGAAGAGAAATGCCGACATTTTTAAGTTTCACCAGTCATTTATTTGTAAACATTCCGTACATTACTTCCGAAAGTTTTAACTTTTACGGTGGAATTGGGGAGGGGTGAGGAAGGCAGGGAAAAGGAAGCATTTCGTTTGCGCCTTTGCAGTTGTAATTATAAGCGCAATTTGACAAATCTCTGACTTGCTGAGAAATTGCAGCTTTTGGTAACTCCCGTTTGTTTCGTTTTCCTCTCTTCCAAAGATTTCGGTTCCCTTCGCCACCAGAAATATTTCGGGATCTTTGCTTTCCGTTCCTCACCAAATATTCCGGATCCAAACACAGCACTTGGGGAATTTCCTCATCCAACTTCTCTCTATCTTGAACCCTGGGCAATAATAACTCATTGAACTGTGAGAGTAACAACAGAAAAAGACGCGTCTCAGTTTAAAAGCACAAACAGTTACTTAATTTGAAGCGCTTTTGATTAGCTGGGACAAATATAATTGAGAGACGATCGAATAAATATAGAACAGACCTCGTTTAAAAGATGAAGATTTCTCTTAAGTTTCAGAACAGAAAATCAAAACATATTTTCCGCCCTCAGTCAGCAATATTATTTGCTCAAGAATATTTTCTGAATAAAATACCAAAATAGTAAACTGTAACACAGTTCTAAAATTAATATATTCATCGCCATCACTGAATTTATGGTTATAGTACTATTCATCATATTGTTTATAGTTCAATTTCTTTTCGGCTTTTCATCATAGTTGCATTACAATACTGTATATAGAAGCATAGGAATTAGTCAACTATAGCTGAAATATATGAACATGACTAGTATATGAAGATAAGCAAACAAATTTAAAAAAGCCAAGATCTTGTTATCATTCACTCTATTCATATCTTCAGATATAATTTCTTCAATATAAACCAAATAAAATATGAATTTCTTCTATACAGACATAAAAAAGCGTGTTCTTCCTAAGGAAATGGCGATATTCGAAAAGATAATACCTAAGTAGCAAAATAAGGCAAATGCATATTTTTTGTATTTAATTAGAAGAAACAAAAAACAAGAAAGATAACGATAAGTAAGTAGTGTATAAGATAGAAAGAACAGTAAAGAAGAAAAATTGAAAAATAAAAGTTTTAAATCAGAAGAATGTAATTGTATGAACGTCAAAATCGAGAAACTACTTATTTTTTACTACTCTACTCATTTTAGCTGTGAACGAACTAATCTTTATTTCGGAAATCAATAAATTATTTTCGACGAATAAAACATTAACTGCATAATCTAATTTGTCCTCCAATTTTTAAAAAAAATCATCTTTTAGTGACAATATGATACAGACTGAATACACTCATAATAAATACAAGACCTAAAAATATAAAACAATCAAAGAAAGGTGCTGAAAAGAATGGGGGAAAAAATGGATCTAATTGGCTCCATTGCAAAACTTTTCTGTTCTATAGAACATTTTATGGACAAACTAGATTCTAATATAATTTTTCCCACGACAATATTGACGCAAATCTAATGATATAAATAAAATATCTTTCCATAGCTGGCTCTGAAAAGGGAGAAAAGGTATTCAAAAACCCGTTACAATTCTTGAATGTCTCTTTCCATCCGAGTTTTAGTCCCGCTCCCGCCAAGAAGGAAACTTTCCCGCCAATCAGACCATCATAAGGTGATTCCGGAGAAGATCACATGACGTCCATCCGCCACGTGAATTACTAGGTGGAAATTTCAAGTGGCGCACTCATTGTGGCCCCCTTCCATTTTCCTCCCCACACTTTTGTTCCATACCATTGACCTGTCTGGGAGAAACGAAATAAAATGGCTCGCCTCTCCCGATAAAATAAGTGTCGAAGCACATAAAATTAAAGCTGCATTTTCGGGACGGGGATCCAAATTAGCGCTTATGAGCCATTTCAGCCGGAAATTAGCCATCTCGTATCACTCCTCGTCGTTAAAAACCAAGAAGTTGAAGGAGTTATTATTTTTCGGCCTCTCATCGATATGATTTAGAACGAATTGGAAGGGGGGTAGAACGTTCGTTTTAATTTTATTCTTCTCGTTTTATTTTTTGTTCGCTTTTTTAATAACTGCTGCTATTCTCTTCTTTGTCTTTTCTGGTCCTTTTTTTTAATGTTTGAAAAATTCGTTGACTAGGAATGATAATTGCTCGCCATTGAAGCCTTTTTCGGTTTTTATAAATTCATTTTCTGATTTATTCCATCTTGAAAGGATGATGGTTTAAATAGTTTTTTTCTGTTGCCCTTTTTTATAGTTTTTTTTTTCTTCTTTCTAATCCATTTCCCTCCACCGTAATGTTTTGGTTTTTATCAGCTCTTATGTAAAACGGGGTGTTCAATTGGGTGTATCGTGCTCGAAGTGTTTTATTTGGTGCTACCTGTTTAATGTGCTACTTCAAATATTTATCTCTATCGCTTAGAGAGTATAAAACGCGTTACTTGATGGTGTAATGCTGTTTTCATTATCAGGAGTAATTCCCGTTTTTGAGGAGAGTTTCCGCTATTTTGTATCAAATAAGTGGCGCACCAATTCACCGCGGTTCGCTAAAGAAATGCTATCTTATTGTTTGGGAAAAATCATTAAGTTTTATGATAATAAAGTGCAGCGAGTGCTAAAGGATAAATGGGTCATTTATTTTTGGTCATTTTCGCTAAATGACGCTTTGACTTTTATCTATAACAACGTCGTCTTGTGCGGCTCGTTTAAAATTATTTCTTGTCAATGTCGTTAGACGGCAGATACATATTAAAATGTATTACAGAATGGAATATATATTTTTTGGACGAACTCATAAAGATAACCGTTTTATAAACATATCGGAAATCTAGAGTCTATGTTTAGAAATTGATTATCCCTCTGTCATTGAAGTGAGTTGTTCAAAAGTGTATTTGTGCTTCCAACAAGTGGATTATTTTTTATAGTTGTTGATAGGGTGGATATTCAACTACGTTCCGTCATAGATTGTGACATCTAATATTTATTTATTTATGCTCATAACAAACAGTTATATAACTACAGATGCTTAGGTATTTCTGTTTTAAGCTAACATTCTAAGTTTCGATGTCTAATTCAAAATGGTTGAAATATCTCCATTATAAAATGAGTTAAATTTCAGTCGTTAATTCATAACATGCTTTTCAGTAGAACTTAATTCTCTATTGTGATGCTTAAAATTAACACCGTTGCAAGAAAATGATTCTTTTTCATATATCCAAGTAAATCTAGGGAATGGTACAGGCAGAAGAATGAATGAGAATAAGAAGTGTTGGTTTCTATTTAATGAGTAAATGAGTGTACATAGAATCAAAGAATTGAGTATTTGAGCAATTCAGATAAAAATGAAGTGCAATTAATACAAGTTTTGATGTAAAATACTACCATCTTTTCAATGTGAAAGTCAGCTCTGAATTTTACTAACAAAACATATATTCTTTTAATTCCTTTACCAGCGTTATCCAAATTTAACACATTTTAAAAATGGCCTTTCTAAAGCGAATGGATTGCCTTCATTTCGAATGCTACCATTGATTTCTAACTTCGAACACAACAAACATTCAAACATGAATACTTGAGATACAATTGCTCCTCATAAATGCTCAACGAATGCAACAAACATTCCACGATTACAGAATTTTTTCAAAGGCCGCTAAGCAATTCATTTCAGCTAACCAAGGAAGCAGCAGAAACTCGGGCAACAACAAACAGCATCGTGCTTTTAACGGATTATATATCTCTTTCAGAAGGCTGAAAGAATGTAAAAGTACGCTAATTTGGGCACAAAGTATTTAAGCACCCTTATTCCAAGGCAGCGAACAAAAGCCCTCTCCCCTCTGGGTATACTCGCACACAAACAAAACCTGCAGCACGGTAGAGTTGATCCTTCTGCTAAACACCAAACCGAGCAGAAAGTTTGCCTCATAACGCTAACAAGAAACTGACAAACAGTTTCCGCAGAAAGAGAAGCATTTTAAAACAATAGCAAAACGGAATCCTTTGAGGGAAGGAAAACTTTAAAAACCCTTCCTCTCCCCATTCCGGATTAAGTAAGAACTCGGGAGCCAAAGCAAGCAGGCATAAAAGCAGCTCATACAAACAAACAGCAGCGGTTCTGGTGCGCTCCGTTGCTTTTAAACGAATAATGCCGGCCCAAAGAAAAGAGAAGCAGCAAAGGGTTTTGGCGGGCTTTTTACTTTTTCGCGCGCTCTTTTCAGTTCCCCCCGTAATGGCTCTCTCGCTGCATTAGTTCATTAGCTGTTTTCCGTAATTAACTAGCATCACAAGTTGCCCGCGCGGTAATTAGGGTTTTTCTAGCGAGGATTTCTCCGCGCCCCCTCTCTCCCTCCCAGCCTAATGAAACGCGCCATCGACTGAGGCTATTTCAAAGAGCATAACAGCAGCAGCAACAACAAATGCGAGTATTATACACGCGCGTGCATACACACATGCGTGCAGGGGCGGCTCGGGGCGCAAGTGGCGTAACTGAAACCTGATGGGAGAATAAAGAGGCAAACGCTATGGCGGCTACATTTCCATGTTGGATACAACAGAACGTTACAGATTTCTGCAAAAAGGTACAGATCTTCATTAAAGAAATCGTTCACGTTTAATGAACGTAGCAACTTGTTAAGATTTCAGGTTTATGACTGGAATTATGTTGATTGATAGTTAAGACTAAAAGGATTGCTGACAACAACATCATTTTCCAAAATTGATTGCTTTATAGTCGAGTTTATTACCTTTACGCGTCACGAACAAAATAATCCTGTGAGACTAAATCAATGGTATGTCAAGACTATTGATTTGCGGACTGATAAAATGATAATGAGACTGAAATTTTGATTTGATTTATTAGCTTAACCTGTTTCGAAGTTACAATAGGATTAGTAGGGTAGGGCATTGTAATTTTGAACTATGGCCGTCTTTTCCTTAAATACTGCTCTTTATATAAACAACGGATTGGATCAACTTTTTAGCCAGAAATATTGGGTACAGTTAGACTAGCGGGACGAAGTTGGGAATGTCTTTCAGACGAAATTTCCAAGAAATTTCTTTGTAGGTAAGCATCCTTGAAAACACATAAATGGTTCCGTCAGATGCTTTTAACCTCGTATTTACACTAATAAATGGGTCGACGTGAGTGGTGGAAGCACACAAATGGGCTCATGGGCAATATCCAATGGTAGCAGTATCAACGTGTTGCTAGGAACGATCGGAATCTACAAGAATAAAGGAAGAAGCACTATGGGACAGGCAAATGCGTTATTTATACTATTGTCTATGTTTATTCAGAAGTCGAAGCGAATTCAAAACTAGGTTACCGTCTTAAAACCACTGTGCACAGTTAATACAAAAAGCGGAAAATGATAATTTTATACATGCATGAAATATTAATATTTACTTGCTTTTACAGAAACCTAAAAAGCATTGTCAACTTATCATGATCATATATTTGAGAAATGAAGAAACCGGAAAAAAACCTCATATTAACTCGCTTCATATTGTAGTTCATCAAACAATTAAGATAATAATTATCGCATTTTTCAAGCGACATTGAGGATTTAGACTGTATTTAACGAACATAACATGAGCAGAAACATTTAATCCTTCAATAGTCAATCTTATTCACGTTTTATAAGGCCGCATTTTCATCCATTTAACACAACACATTACAAAACACCAACATTATTGAAACTTCCCATCCCGTCCCTATTAAAGACAAAGCTACAAAGCAGAACCGTTTGTCAGAAAAGCATTAATAGTGACTTAAACCACTGACGCAGCAGCTTTTCCCTCATAACACACATATAGCTGGAGGCGCTTTTACGTTAGGAAAAATCCTTTCTCTCTATTTGCTGTTTATGCAAGCCGAGGTCTTAGATTTGGCGCGTTTCTTTAAGTCATGAGAAAATAACTGCACAGAGTACGGAGAGGGGGGGGGGGGTTCCCATGGCGGCGGGGCGGGCGGTTTTTGTTACGGGTGGTGGGATTTGGTAAATTAATTTTTAGCGCAAGAGTTAGTCTCGCTCGCTCCTCTTTAGCGGAAAAGTTTGAGTTCGAGTAGTAGTTGTAAAAATTGTTGGTTTTTAGAGACACAACTGGGAATCAAATGTTAATTTCGACTGCTTTTTTTATTTATTTATTCTTCTTTCTTTGCTCCACATCCAACGATTAAAGAGACTCAATTTAAGCTCCGGTACAATGAATATGTAAAACAATGAATGCGGTCGTTGTTTTTGCGTGCGTTTACTCTTTTCGCACGCAGGATGAGAAAGAGGGAGAGAGAAAAAAATATTGAATCCTTTTGAGGCATTTAAGTTGTTACGGAGCGATTAATTTTGGGAAGACTGAGTTATTGTTTTTCGGATAATTATTCCCGTCGTTTACATTAATTTGGAAAATTTTTATTCATAACGGAATGATGATATTCATGACGAGCGGGAAAGTACACACGCATTTTTATGCGTCACATTAGAAAACATTTCTTAATGATCTCAGTTGAAATGTATTTATGGTTTTTCTCTGTGCAAGGGGGAAATCAACAATCTATTTATTGCTGCAGATTTCATGAATACGAATAAGATTTGTTGTTAAATCTGTCAGTATGCTTTACAGCATTTACCCGAGTTAAATTCATTTATTTCAATTCAATTCGTTATTGTATAACCAGTTTATTTTTGAAAATTGAATTGAGAAGAATCACTAAAATCAAATTATAATAATTCACTGTGTAACAATCAAATTATAATATTTTTGGTTAAAAAACGGAAATGGATAACTTATTACAGGTATTCCTAAACATATTTCATTTAAACGATTTTTCATATTACAAAGAACGCACTATTACATACATGTACTAAGAGTTCATTTATGAATTGAAAATTTCAAATAAGTTTTTATAGCATGGAAATTTTGGATGATAAAACACAATAAAGATGCAAATTAATATTTAAAATGTAATAGGTCTCTAAACTTGTAACATTTTTTGGATTTTGCATGTAAAATGGATAATCACAAAACAATCGACATGAACCAAAGGGAAAACGCCATCCACAGAACGCACAACAAATAAAAAGGACTTGAATTCATTTTTTCGGTTCTTAACGTTGAGCAGATACACTGGTTTGGGAAAACTCATGGTTTCACAAAGTTGCTTTTATGCAAATATTATTGATGGAGAGCACAAGGAAGAAAGCAGAAGAACATGGGGGAGTGATTGAGGGATGGAAAAAAAGTAAGAGGGGGAGTGGTCCCCTGTCACGTGGGCACCTGACTCATCACTCAAGGGAGAGGCAGATAGGATTAGTCACAGCTCAATTCGATTCATCGTGGAAACTGAATATATTGGCGAAATTATACCATAGGCCGTGAAATTCCCATCTTCCTCTGTTTCTTTCTTGTCACGCGTGAGATTAGGGATGGAAGGAAGAGCATGCAGGATGAATTTGGCTTGACAAATACAATGCTATGCACGCGTTTGAAATTCATCAGTGAGAATATAAGAAAATACCAAGTAAAAATAAATAGAAAGGGATAAATGCAACTTAGTTATTTAAAATAATGATTTAATCTTAATAGATGACGAAATGCAAAATATCAATGCTGTATGCAACATACATACAGCTTTCCAATGTATACTGTGTCACTAGAAATTGTTACGAGTAAGCATTTATCGAGATATTATAAAAATATATAATTTTTTAACAGGAACGAATATGGGAAATCAAATTATCCAGCCAAAGATTCTGCTCTTTAAGAATAAAACACCTTTGAATTACAAATGTAGCAATTTTAAGAATAGAAATAATTGTCTCTTTGTGAAAAATTCCAAAATGAGAATCATATATATATACAAGAAATAATCAAATAATCAAATCAGTAGTAAAAACTACATAAAAACAAAAATCAATCATAAACAACAAAACGTAAAAAAGCAATACAATAAACTGATTGAAATAAAATACCGATAGTATCAATAGGGTTAAAATTATATAAGAATAAACAAAAGGGGAAATGATAAAAATAATATAAAACACAAATGCAACGAATGCGCAATAAATGCTGCAATTCTAAGAGTGTTGTGGAAATATATCAAAAATCAAACTTCACTGGAGAGACAAAAGGATGGAAAGTATCTCAGTAAAAAAGAACGGACGCGTCTTCAGGGAAGCTGAAATCCGTACTAATTTATCCACACTAACCATAAAATAATTAGAAAAATCCAAACACTTTCTGCGAGAAGTGTTAGCTATAGGGGTGAAGACAGTGTTCCATTAGCTTATAGCTAACACTGTGCGCAGAAAGTGTTCGGATTTTTCTAATTATTTTATGGTTAGTGTGGATAGTTAGTACGGATTTCAGCTTCCCTGAAGACGCATCCGTCCTTTTTTACTGAAATATTTTCCATCCTTTTGTCTCTCCACTGAAATTTGATTTTTGATATATATATATATAATATGTAATTTAATTAATCGATGAATTGTTTTTATGGTTTTCGAATGATTTAATATGACTAAAATGACTACAAAAATTGTAAGAATTTTTTTTTTATTCTATAAAATATTTTAGGCAGAACTTATGCAGTCGATCTGTTCCAAAAAACTGCATACGATTTATTGAAGACCACTTACAATAAAACACATTTATAATGAAATATACTTATCGAGAAATATTGCCAAGACGCGTTAAAATGTCTCTTCCAATAACTTAAAAGCCTTTTGCTTAAATAATCAAATCCCTTTCACGGCCACCAGACTGATACCAACAGAACAAAAGTCCTAACCACAAAAAAGGAGAATTATTTTTATTTTAAGCTAGCATTTTACACTGACATCACTCGAAGGCCAAAGCCTTTTAGTACATTACAACCCGAAAAAGAAAAGCGAGCACACCCCTCCCGAAGTGATCAACAAGAGCCTGTATACACTTTCCCCAAATGGACAACGATTCATAAAGTAGAATGACGAAAGACACGTCAGAGAGAAATATGAACAAAAAGCACTTCCACTGAAATGGAGGAGAGGAAATGGATTGTGAAGAGGGCAGTGTGCTCACGTAAATGCTCCTCTTTAAAAGGCGCACACAAAAGAGAGAGGCATTCGGCTGACCACATAACGTATCCTTTGCATCATTGGAGTGAGCCATTCGAGTTGATTAAATCTCTTCCCAAAATCTCGAATGGCCCTGCCCCCTCCCCCAGCAAACAAATCTCCCTTCCCTTCTTCCTCCTCCTCCTCCTCGAGTGTTATTTACAGTCTTGGAAATATTCGGTCCTGTCACATACGTTTTGAGAAAGGCCCGTTTCTTTTTGTTCCTAAATAGAAATATTATGCCAACTGGTGCCCTGCTGACGTCGATAGAGAAGATCTGTTTATCCGGAGTTTCGGAGTCTGCCGCTGTCTTTTTTTTATTATTATTATTTCTTCTGCTATTCGTTTCATATCTGTATGGAAACGGTGGATAGAATGGGGATGGAGTGGGGGTTGGGATGATACGTGCGCACAGAATTCGGTTTTCCCGAAGAAAAAGAATGTTATCTTCGGAAGCTGCGGATAAACGCAGTCGTATAACTCACCGGGTTCCTTCTCTTCTCTACCCTCGTCTCAATACGTTTGGTCTTTCGTTTTTCATAACTAGATCTGTTACAGATTTAATGGATGGCATTATGTCTGGCATGAATATTTCTTTTCTACAAATTTGTACATAACCTTGACTTTTTGTATAAATGCAAATATTTAACTAATTTATTACACACCAGGTTAGATAAACATTAAAAATAAAATATGAGGAAGTTAAAAAAAGAACACCAATTCTGAATAAGTTTTATGAGTTTGGAAAAAATCAGCTAGCAACAGTTCGCATTAGAGAGCAAAATTTTAACGTCTTCGCTAACAACAATGACTCTCAATATGCAATCGGGAAACTATTTGTCGGATTTCATGTTCACTGTTGCAACCTGTTCCTAAATGTGCTGTTTCATTTGAGTAACTGAATCAACTAAAACCCGCTGCACAACAGACTACTTTTCGCATAATAACTATTTTTGAATATATACAATATTACAATTTTCCGTAACATTTTATGAAAAAAAAAAAAAATATCAGACTTATATTTTGGAAATGGTTACTCCAGGGGTCGATCCAGGTTTTTTTAAGGGGTCCATTTTTGTGAAAAATAAAATTATTTTTGTAAAAAAAATATTTTTGTACAAAATAAAAAATCTTGTGAAAAATAAAAATATTTTTGGGAAAAAATTTTTTATGTAAAACCTTCAATTTCAGCAATCATATTTCTATATTTTACGTGAATTTGTTTTGTGAAGGGGCTGTTTTCAAGAATTTGAATTTTGTGCAGGGGCCGTTTTTATGAAGTGGAATTTTGTGAAGGGACCGCAGAACGTCCCCAATTTTCGCCTGAATCGACCCATGTACTCATTGCGTAACTGTGTCCAATTTTGCTACTGAAAGCTGTAATTAAGACACTACGAATAAGTAATTTAAAAGACAAAAAATAGCGTGGAAACATTTAAGTATTTCATAGTGTCCATTAGATTTAATTGAGAATCTAAATAATGATAAAAGTCCCGAATAGGAAATGTTATCTAAGAGGAAGACGAAATTCGTCCCACACATACAGCGCAAAGATTGAAACGGAAGACATTTCCAACCTTATAATTTACGACAGCTTCGAGTTTTAGAGGGTAATAAGAATGGAGTTTTCGCCTTTTATTTTTAAAGTAAGCAACCACATTTAAATCAAAATAAATCTATCATTGTAACAACTCCTCTTCAATGCCACCACTTTATAAAGATCAAACATAAATGGTATTATACTACAAAAACTAAAAACAAAGCAATTAAAACATTTTGTTTTTCATCTACCAAAAATATGATAGCTTAAATAAATTTAAAAAATTCTAAAACTTGAGAATTCCATCGAATACTATGAATTATTACAAAAACAGTTTAATTTAAAACTCAGTATTTATAGAAAAGTCTTTTACAAGCATAATTAGCGCAATTATATCGGAAAGTAATTTAAAAAACTTTATTAATCAATAATACTTTAAATAAATTTACGTAGCAGAGCCAGGCATTTACCAGCAACACTTATGATATTCCGGTAGTTAAGGAGATAGTGTAGTTTGCTTCTTTGCAGTGTAAGTCTTGTGACAGAGAAGAGGGTTTTACGCGAAGCACGGATTGGTAACCGACTCTTGATCTTTCTCTTCAATTACTATGAATTTTAAAAGTCAAGATATTTCATTAATTTGAAAAATGTATGAGAATTTTTTAAAATTTAAAATGGAGCTAAGAAATTATTTCAAACTACAATATTAGTAAAGTATCATCATCTTTCAATTGGAATCTAAACGAAAGAGATACAAGTTGAGAAATGTTACATTTCTATTTTTAAAAATTTCGCTTTAAAAAATGCTTAGGCAGAATTTTGTTGAAACTTGAAGCTGGGACTGCAGTTATATATATTTAAAAAAGTCAAATTCAAAGAATCTTTTCAAACATAAGTAAAAAAAATAACAAATTGAATGCATTGAACTTATGAAAAATGAGATAATGTCAGAAGATATTACATCGTAAAGACTGAACGATAAAAAATAATGTAATGACATTAAACAACATTGTCCATCCAACATTTTAATACAAGCTACACAAGTTACAAAATCCTTAATTGTTCAGTTGTTTTCCAAAAAGACCAAGACTTTTTCAATTCCAGAACCACTCAAGAAATATGTTACCACAACATTTCGAAACTTCTTCAACCTCATGTAAACCATGTTGTTGCTCCAGCAACAAGGCAAGCAACCTTTTAAATAAAACTCTTCTCCCATCCTTCACATGAGGCGGAATCTAATAGCGTTCGTGGGCCCCTACATAATAGGCGGGTGGGAGTGAAATCCTTACTATACTTGTTATTGGCTATTCCTACTTTACGACTCCCATCTGAAGCCGGGAGACCTATAGAGTGGGCTCGTTTTACGAGGTTCTGAAAGAGCGGCTAAAAGACGTCCGGTTACCGTAATACGGGAAGGCCAAATGATACATGATGACCACTTTTTTTTATGCCCTCCCCTCGTCCAACGGGCAGGGGTGGATGAAAGAAGAGAAAGAGCATTTCACAGTTTATCAATGTCCTTTGCGGTTAAGAGGATGCTCGAATCTAAAAGGTTCGCCGCTTTTTTATGCGTTTGGAATTGGTTCGTGGGATGGATTCTTCCCGAATAGACTATTTTCGGACCGCCTGTTTACGACGGAAGGATGTCAACACATGCAAAAGTGTTATGGAAACAGAGCATGTAGCAGGTTGTACTTTAGATCTACGATTTCAAAGAAAAATTATGGATTTGTAGTGTTTAGTTCATATGATAATATGCTGGCAATTGATGAATACAGAAAGATAAAATCGTTCTTGGCACTACATCTTTATTTGCTATTCTTTCTTTGGTTTTAGGTGCCAAAAATTATTGTTAGAGTAAATTACAATTTATAAAAATAAACAAATTGAGACAACTGGATAAATTTCTTCAATACCCTTCAAGGGAAAAAGAACACCTTAGTAATGAAAAATATTCATAGCATTTTGCAAATTATTGAACAACTTTCTTTCTACTAAGGAGCAACTTTGCTAATCATTTTTATGTCTCTGAATGAGTTTCCATTTTTTCCCCCCCTGAAACATCTATTCACAGATTTAGAAGCAATATCAAATTGCAAAGATTCTATTTTGTTGCTTCTGATGATTTCCAGGTCAGCCATACATTTCAAACTAGCATGATGTTGGATCATGATTGTTACGGCCAAGAGCCACGCTATATGGATTACAGATAGCAATTTGTTTCATACTTTCGGTTTAAACCTATTTCTATGTATGACTTTCGAATATAGAGTGTTCAAGATTTAAGACATCACTACTGCGGACATAAGATTTCCTCGTTTCCAGGGATTCTGTGATCCTTATTAAAACAAATTCCTTATTGTAGTAGTTTTCAGTAAGTTCCAAACCTTATTCCGCAGTTGAGATATCTCCTTCATTAATTATTTGTTCAAATTTTACGCCTATTTCTAAGGAATTTAATAAAAGAGAGACTATCCAAATTATGTTTTAAGATTATATATTTATATTATATTTATTATTATATTATATTTTATTAATGCTGAATGTAGGTAAAATTTCCTTTTTTAAGATTCTGGGAAGATGTCAGTTGAATGCTCGGTCTCGCCAAGACCTAACATACCTTAAGGCCAATCAAGCCACACTTCAAATAATGAAAAAGTGGAGAACTTGCTAATTTTGAGAGGCTCTGAGAAGAATTATTGTGATTATTTGCCAATACCATGTTTAAACAAAGGCACTGAGAATGATCGAAATACAATCGAAATTTAAATGAAACATTAAATGATTGTGTTTAGAGGAAGAACTTATTACATGTATTAGTAAAGGTTCGAAAACACATAAAATTTCAGAAGAAGCTGGCATTAAAACTTCCAGTGCAAGGATAAAAAGAAAAAAAAGTATTATTCCCGGTCACCACGACAATACCAGATGGAAAGCACTCCCTCCCTTGACATTAATACATAGACGCAGGATCAAAACGAGCTTCTCGCGAAAACATTACGGTAAGTTTTGGGTCACACTATCCTATATCCCAAAGCCCGGATATAAGATAAATATCTAGTTTTGCGGGGCCGTATTCTCTGGCACGTTGTTGGATGCAGAGAGGAGATGAGGCGTCACCTAGGCAACGGACGGAAAGACTAACAGGATCTTCCCCCCCCCCTGGGGGGGAGGGTGCCCGTGTCCTCCCGTGCGTGAAATTGCCGGACTGCAGCGTCGCTTGGCTAATGGATTCGTCATATTTTTCATTAGACACCCTCTTCCCTGTTCCCGACCATCCGTTGTTCAGATATTTTAAGCGGGGGAGGAAAGGGGCCTTCTCCACCCCCCTTCCAAACGACAGTATGACCTCTGACCAGAACCGTCATGTCCTTTTTCTCCCCATACTCGTCTGGAATGAATGGCCTTAGCAGGAAATCACAGTGAGAAGCAAAGGAGAATGCTAAGTATTTTGGAGGCTTTTAAATCTGAGAATCGGATATTTGGAACAGAAAAGTGGAAATATATTTCACTCATGTACAACTGAATTGGTGAAATACTTCTTTCATATATAAGAATTTAAATAATAGTGCCAAAAATAAAAGAAATATGGAAAAAGAAACATGCCAGCATGTTCATATAGAATAAATAGTAATTTCCTACGTATAAACTCGAAACCATTCTCTTTTATGGATATTACTCTATAGATGTATTGAATTACTTTACGGATGTTGAAAGATTTTTTTAAAGTATAATACAGTAAACTAGATATATAAAATGGGTTAATGCTACAGATATTAGTCATCATCGGCCATGTTTTACCAAAAAATACTAACAAATGAATATTAACAGCCGCATCTCTAAAAAACTTTCAGTAAGGGCCCATATATATGTTTAGAATCTCCAAAGTAAGAAGATAACACAGTTATGTGATAACCGGAGAAGATAATTAGGATACAGTAATAATTTCAAATAGCATGAAATGGGCATCGGATACCAACAATTGGAAACGCATGTAATACGAGTCACCATTCATAAAGAAACTGTAACAGTGATGTATAACCGGTTCATTGCTCAACGAGAGTATACACATAAACACCTATTAAAGGATGGGTATATTAATACAGAACAGTTCAGCAGACAGTTTTGCCATAATCTGCTTATGTTTGAATAGTTTAATCTTTTTTTGCCATGTAAACAACGTAAAAAATAAATATAAAGGAGATGTATGGCTATGGAGTTCATTTCGTTCACTTTAATATATTTTTCTAAATGTAACCAGTTGCGATGAAAAAAGCTAATAGCAATGAAAAAACTTGATTCTTCAGAAAACATATGAAAAGTAAAATCCATAAAAAATTGAGAGCAATAAATGAATTCGACAGTAGTATAAATGTGAAACACAGTTCTAGACTACTATTTGATAACTAAAAGGCATTCTGCTAATTTAGCATATCAAGTCTGAGTCAAATCCGAGTAGAGTTCTTAGTAAAAAATTCGGCAGCGCAAATCCAAAAAGTACAAGAAATCATCCAAAGAACATGGCTTGCAAACCTTGTGTGATCAATTCATCTTGTCAAGAAGCTAGAATTATCAATTCCCAAATAGAAACTTTGTCGAAAGAGGAAGAGACACGGAAAAAAAGGGCAGATGAAAGCGAAACAGATCAGGTTCGAAGCGATAAAAAGTCTATCCCTACAATTAGAGAATAAGTGACTATTAATAATACAGTTAAGGGCAGTCCAGGAGGTGGAAAGACACTCGTCATAAAAAAGGATCGTCGGGGCACTTGGGCAACGCCTCTTAATAACTATTTAATACACTTCTAACCATGCAGGAAATGTCGGCTCATTGCACATTCAATGGGGCCCTCTATGAAATATCCATCTTCGACATTTCTGTCAAGATCGCTTGACGATTTAGAGGTGGAGGAAGCCAGTTATCTGTTTCCCACGAGCGCTGCAATTTGATTTATGTTAAATGGCAGCTGAAATCTTGAATCATTCGGAAATGCATTAACTAAACGGGATGGGCCATTTCGCATTCGGTTTCTTTTCCTCTCTTCTCTGCATAAATCCGCCTTGCTTTTCATTTCTTTTGTGGCTGCGAAGGGTTTTTATCGGAGTTGAAAATTGCTTTTTCTTAACGACAAAGTCATCCAAAAACCTATTTGGCTCCAGAGGTTATTCGTAAACTTCTACAGCGATTTTTGATCGGTGAAGCAGAATGGTTATTGTTATTGGACTTGCATTAACATGCAGTTTATGTTCATTAGATGTGGCCTGGCGCGCAGCTGGGCAGTTGATGCAGAATGCAAAGTTTAATTGCAGTCGATGAGGTTAACATTTGAACCTGAGGAACAGCTTTTAACTTTAAATTTAGTTTATATCAGAATGATATTTCTTAAAATCTTGTAGATAGGACATATGCAACTTCTTACTAAAACAATATTTTTCTATACAAATCGAATTCCTCGTACTACTGAATAAGTTATTGCCAAATACTGTTGGGGAAACTGTTGATATAAAAACACAAAAGCAAACGCATCAAACGCAACATACGTATTGAACGGTTTCAAAGCAACTGTTCAGATATTTCACATGTGGCTATTTTTGTAGAAAGCACAGATTTCTGAAAATCGGTAAGAGTTAAAAATAAGGATTATTCGGGAAATATCTAAATTTTAGAAATCATCGCAGTAATACATTTAAAAAATAACTGTGAAAATTAAAGTTCGAATATTTTTAGAGTTTTGAAAAACTAGGTTTGAATAATGTTTCTGTGCAGAATAATTTTGCAAAGCAGATCTATTGAAACAATTGAACAACAGGTGACGGATCAATGAGACAGTTGAAATTTTTAAAATTTACTCATTTTTAAGAATAAAGGAAAGGAAAGTTCACTTGAAAAATAAATACGTACACAGAAACGTAGAAGTTCGTAAAAACACAGGTAAGTGTCCATATAGAGTATGACAATGACCTAAATTTCCTAAACTCGCTTTGCAAAAATAGTTAGCTGCCAACTAAGAGACTCCAGGAAATGTGAGAAATTACATTCAATAGTAAATATAAAGCAACAAGAAAGTCAGCCTCGAGACATGTTAAAAATAAATACTAAAACTTCCTCATCCATGCCATTAAAAATTACAGAGGGAAAACTTTAATTGCAGATAAACTAGTAGTAGCCAGATATATAAATTGGGCATATTTTCGTCCTTTATATAAAGGTTTAAAAAACGTTTTAAACAATGACATGCATTTCAAAGAGTAACAAAGTCGCGTAGATTAAAGACTTTTTTCTTTCCTCTTTTCCTGCTCATCAAAGACAACGATCCAGTTTCATTTCATTTCTTAAGGTCTCTGGTTTTATAAAAGAGCTCAGAAAAAACAATTTCTAGTTCTTTTATTCCTCGTTTCCTTCTATTCGAAACCACTTGACAGCCATTTCACATTCCCTTCCTCCAGCGGCCTTAGTATAAAAACACATAATACATGGCCATTACCAGAAAATCTTTTGTTTCAAACTCTTGATGACTGAACAAAGGCACCAATCAAGTGCACCCTCTTATTTTACATCCCTGATATTTGAGTTCTATTTTTTCCCCATCAGAATATTGGCTGTTAAAAACCCCACGAAACAAAAAAGTGGTTAAAAAATTCTCACCTTTTTTTTGTGTGTGTATGTGCTTTAAAAAAATGAGCTTCGAAAACAAAAACTTAAGAAACAAATAACAGAAAAAAATTCTGTAAGGCACCGCTGCAGGTGGAAAAAAAAGTTTTTAGTCACCTTGTCAAACCATAAAGAAGAAATGGCACAATACCTGGAATTTTTCAAAGGCATCATGAAGTATTTGAAAAACAATGGTAGTGGAATTAGAATTTTCCCAGCGGGCACACAGGATGTGACGAACAAAACCCTTATCGTTTAGCTCTAATTAGCATATTCTCATAAATATGCAGGGCTGCGATAATTAATTGCGCTTGAAGATTGAATAGAGATTCCATTATGCCAGCGATACCACGCCAACATTTAAGTATAATGGCTCACGAAGAGGGAGTACACAAGGAAACGCAGATCGTGGTTGTGATATTGTGAGGTTTGGATGAAAGTATTTAAATATAAATTAAAGAAAATTTATAAAATTTTAAAGCAATTTATTTGCTAGAGAATTAAAACAATTCACGGATTCAATTCAGGGATAGGTAACAAGTACTCTAATAAAGTACTTTAAATATTTCCATTTCCGGAAGAAAACCAGACGAGGTCGAAGAATCATTTAGATTGAAACATAACGGATAAATAATTTGAATCTTGACTACTCCTGTGTCAAAAGTACTTTTATTACAAAAAAAGTTGTATTCCAGTATATTAATTTTTATTTTGCCAATGATGGATTTAGAAATAACGAACTTCTTAAATTTTTTGGGCTTGTGACCGCTTATCTACCACTACAACTTTTCGCCACGCAAAAAATAGACGAATATGAAAGAAAATGGAATAATTTGAAGAAGGATTATTTATTACGAATTATGATGACTTTATTAGTTATTTTTCTAATCACTATTAAACAAGATAGTAGTAGTTTGTACGGTCCGTTTTTCCCGACTCATGTTTTAAGATGCGTGGCATTAACGAAACATGCTTCGTATAATTATGTCTTAATAAATCCATTTTATAACATCTTTTTAGTTGTTTTATTTTACCACAAATACAAATATTAAAGGACTGAAAAACAAAAAAAGAATTAGAGGAGAGTTAAATAAAACTAATATTTAAGTTTTTTTTTTTACATTATCAGAACACTATCTAAATCCAAGTTATCTCTTGCACATGATGAAATTCCCATCGCTCAACTATAGATAAAAATTTGACTAAATTGTCTCATCATACGACTGACACAAAGACAGGTCAAAGAATTGTTTGAATATATCAAATAATGCTCTTTGGATATGTATTGAAGTGCTTATAAAAACAGAAACATAGATACACCGATCGTGGAAAAGTGGGGAAATGTCGATGCGCGCGCCCCCTTCGTCGGGTCCAGGAAGCAGTCGCTCAAAGGCAGGGATCAATAGATGCAGGGGAGCAAAAGAGAGCGGAGATGAGGGATATCGTGGCGGATACGATGTTTAATCTAGATGTTAATTCAGCTTTAAGTAGAATCCTTTTCAGAGAGGCGATTAAAAATCCTCGGAGCTTATTAATCAGAAAAGCACGCGAGGCTGAGCGAGTCACGTCAGCCGAGAATTAACGACTTGGCAGGATTATTTGTTCGCCACCTTCGCTTTGGGGCGGCTTTAAAACAGTCTCAGAGCTCGGGATCTTTTACGGAGACTAAAGCCCTCTCTCCTTAAATCGCACGATTAATGCTCGGCCTTCTTATTCTTGCTGGGTGATGAACTGTTTCCATAATTGGAAGGGGGTGCGTTAACATTTCATTTCGAGCCCGCTCATAGAATATCTATTGGGTTTCCTCGCTAACTGAAATGGATGGATGGGATAAAAGTCATCCAGGAAGTGTCCAGCTGTTGCGCAGAGAGAGGATAGATTTAGAAGATGTAAGAAGTTTCGGAAAGAGCGAAATGAATCCGTAATTTGTTTAGAGTTTGGCTTCTCACTTTCCAAAGATAGTGTGATGGAAGATTATTTGCATCAGAAGCAGCGACTTCTGAGGAGAAAAAGAATGAATACCCTTCAGAAAATGGATGCTAATAAGTTTTAAAAATGCTCACTTTAAATAAAAGGATAAGTTGAGGATAAAACAAAAAAAAAATATTACTAGAGCAGGCTAACACAAATGGAAAAAGACAGAGATGCGAGAAAAAAAATTAAACTAGTTTTCACTGTAGTTCACAATTAGATAAAACGTTTTGAAAGTAGAATAATCAAAATTTATTTACAATGACATTTCGAAAATTTTAAAACAAAAATCACTTCATTTAAAAAAAAGTAAAGCTAATATAGTAAGTTTTCAACAAGTTTCGATTCTGAAATTTTAGCACATAATGTCGTACTTTAAAGGCTATTGAACAAGAAAGTGCATTGGAACAATTAATTAATCTACATAAAGTAAAATTCATTTGGAGAAAGATAATGAGATTTGGACACTACCTTCATCTATACAATATATTATATTTTAATATAAAAAATAATCTAATCAGTAGAATTATTTAACTATAATATTGTTTAAAAAAACTATAAAAGAAAACCTGTATTTAAGAGTGTAGCAATTTAAACACGCTTTTGATATTAAAATACCAACGAAGAAGCTTTTATATTGATCTTAAAGGTATAGTTTATGCATCTCGTTTTAAGAGAGAAAAATAGTTTCCAAAGTGAATGAATTCACATTTTTGTCATTAACTTTATCATAATAGTCATTAGCGTAAACCTTTGGGAGAGGCAGAGGATTTAACCAAACGCAATCAGCTCTCTTTCTCTCTCCCCTTTTTATTGCATACAAATACCCCAAACGCGCCTGGCATGTTTCCGAACAATACCGAAATCGGAAACGGATTTCTCCCCGAGACGTCAATACCATCTCCGGTATGGAGCGATACCCCCCGCTACACACTCCTCTCTGAATCACAAACCGAAAGAAAATTTTTCTCCAATACCACTAAAAGAAAACTATTCAAACAGACTTAGAAAAGTCCTTACGATAAATAATCTTCGCGAAAAGGAAAATTCTCTCTTTACCCATTTCGGGAGAGAAGGGCCACGGGAACAAAACGCGAATGGCACTTAAATACACATTTTTTCCCGGATTCTTCCCCCACTACTCCACTGCACTCCGGGTAAAAATAAAGGAATGGAGGTGTGAAAATCGTCCGTCTCCCATCAGAAAAGAGGGGCCCGAAGACCGTTATTACCCAATCAACGTAACGACAGAGGCCCTCTTCGAAGCACCCCCTCTTTTTTTCTCTTACCTAAAATCCAGCAGAATCTTTCTAAGGGGCCGGTTCCCAAGTAACTTCGATAAGCTGCTTTTAAATGAAGGTAATGGCCCTTAACGTAACAGGAGGGATAAGACAATGAAATGGGTGGAGATAATCCTGAAGGAGGAGATGAGTCTGGTGCATACTTCGAAAAGCCTTCGATTTCAATAAACATATCGTCACTTTACTTGCTATCTGACAAAAAGTAAGTTTTACTTCAGTTATGTTTAAAAACAGGCTCTATATTTTTAGATAAATATTAACTATTATGAGCTAAACAAAAATGCATATTTGAAATCAAAACAATGGGCAATATATTTCTGATTTTGGAAATGAGCCTTTAGGGCAAAAACACAAATGTGAATTTGTTGACTTTTGCTCTAAATAAAGATAAACGCATTACAAAATCTATCATTAGAAATATTTATATGTAGCACAGAAACTACTAATTTGGCAGAATATATTTTTTAAAAAGCTGTAAAATTTTTAATGAAAAAATTATATTACATAAAAAGAGTAAAATCGCAATCTAATCTGTAGCATAATAATTTTGTATTTATTACAAAAGTATAAATAAAATTGTACAATAACAGATTATAAACAAAAGTTTCAGAACTCGAATAATAATTAATTAGATAAGCTCACGAAGTAATTAATTAGTCAATTAATTCATACGTCCTTACTTATTTACAGCCAATTATCTCAAACAAAAAAAGTATGCAAACGTTAGCCTGATAAAACGTCCACAGATTGTAAATTTTCTAACGAGAATCATAGATGTCATCAAAATAGAAATTGAATCCGATATCCTAAAAATTATTTTAAAAAAAAACATGAACAAGTTGGCAAAGCAAAATAATAATAAAATCTCAGTAATGAAAAATGCTTTTCCATCTCCTTTGTGTATGATGCAACAGATAGAATTACTATAAACGCATTACAAAACGCGAAAAACACGGTTTTAACACAATTTTGTCTGACAGAATTGGATTTTAAAAAGTACATTTTTCTGAAAAGAGAATTTAAAAAAGACGTACTCCAAAATTCCTATGTTTTGATATTTCACCTTCGAGGTGAATTCTGCTTACATTACTACAAAACCATCCCCCCCCCCGAGATTAATAGAGAGAGAAGTCCCCTGACGCGTCTGCCGCTCGTAGAAGACCCCTAAAAGACAAGAGGGAGAAAAAAAATGGTAGGAGAGAGGCCGAAGCACTATTCCATTTGTCCATTGGCTTTGTGGCCTAGGCGTTTTCTCCTTTAATGTGAAATCCATTAAGAATGGTTGTTTTTGGCAGTTCGCCCCTCGCACCGGTGTTGATGGAAGAAGATGCCGCATCTTCTTCCCGTTGCCCCGGGCAACCGAACAGGAGTGGCAGCTCGCCTAAACACGGTATGCGTCTTGCCCGTAGACGCGAGATAATGCTGAAAGAACTGAATGGATAGACCTTGTATCGGTACACCAACAAGCCCATCTCTTCTCCTCCGCCTTCCACCTTTTTTATTATTATTATTTATTTATTTATTTTTAAAGGAAGGATTTTTTTCTTTTCCTTTTTCCTGGATTTTATTTTATAGCTCTTTTTCTCTCTTCTCCGGGATAAACGAACTACATCTTTACTCCTGGGAAGAGAAAAATAGCGCCAAGAGTTTGTTTTCCTGTTTGTTTTTTTGGTTCCCTCTCTCTCCCGTTTTTATATCCTAGTACTTTTGTTTGTATAGGTATATGGGAAAGAAAAGTTTTCTTTAAGAGAGCAGGGGGGTGTTGGTTGGTAGGGGCGCAGCAGCAGCAAAGAGGTGTTTTAGGATCCTTAAGAGGATTTTATCCCGTGGTTCAGGGTGTTCCCGCTTTAGTCTCGTGGATTCGACTAAAGCAGGAGGGCATGAAAATGTCAAATGATTCTTTTTGTGGAGGAGTGGAACACGGAATGTTTTTATAACCGTGATGAAATGGAAATGAAGATCTATGATGCGTTTTATTCCGCCATACATAAACGTGCGTTTCGAAATGCTGCGACGTGATATAAGATCGTAAGTTGAAACTGAACATGAGGCGGGACGGGTTGATGGGACGAGAGGGATGAGTTTTTACACGATTAAGAAAAGTGATGAACAGGCAGGAACAAATTAGACATTTTGAAAAATTGGAACTTGTATTTAATAGTTGAATACACTTTCCAGCTTTTGGAAAAGAGATCAAGAATTACAAACATTAATATTCGCTCATTTTCTGCATTAAGACAAATAATTCGCAGTTACACAAATAGATACAAGAAATCCGACAAATAATTAAAAACTAACCATAAATTTAAATAAAAATGAATCGAGAAAGCAGTGAAACGGAGATAATATCCAGAATATTAAATGAAACTGTATGAAAATAGATTTCTTTGAGGAAAAACTTCCTGCGTTACAGCATAGTTCCGATTATTCACCTAAAATAATCAAAATTTTCAGAACCATACATGGAATCGTAAACTTTGTTTTCGGCTAAGTTTCAAATAAGTTGATACGAATGACTGTTTTCAATTTTCATAAAATATTTCGGTTGGAAAGAAACAAGATAAACAAGGCAATGCTGCTAAAAGTCCATCTGTAATTTAAAAACAATGCATGCTAATTTTAAATACTTGAGCTTAAATGATAAGATACGTTTATAAAAAACTAAATTATAATTTGAAATACCCAAGAACATAAAAATCAAAGAATCCCCTACGATCGAAAATGTACAGTTATTTATTCACTTAATGGCAAACTTATCCTCAACATGATTCAACAGATTGCCACGACACAATGAGTAATTTATAGATGGATGTTTGTGGTTCTAGCGCAGCGTCAATATACAACCAGCGGGAGTGGTCTCCCCTAAACTTTCTCGTATACTTTCTACGTGGAGATTCGTCAAAATCTCGAGTTCGAATAATAAGTGTAGATAACATTTACAACAATAACAGATTGCTACCAGTACGCATGCGCATGATAATCGGATTAAAAGAAATTGAATATGCTATTTGAACGCCTCTTTTTGACGGATTTGGCACAAAATTTTATACGGACCTACATTCATGACAATAAAACTGTGTACCAAATTTTATCCATCTAGCTGTTCAAGTTTTTGAGTTATAGTGTTCACATGACCGCGAACATACAGACAGACTTCCCGTTGACGGATTCTGTCCAAAATTTGATATAAACCTACAAATTATGTTTAAAGACCACATACCAAATTTCATCCCCGTAGCTCTAATAGTTTTCGAGTTATCGTGTTCACAGACAGACACGATTCCAAAATTGTGTTTATCGGACTCAGAGAGGTCTAAAACGTGGAGATTCGTCAAAATCTCGAGTTCGAATTTTTTTGACGGTTACAATACTTTCTCTTTGTATACTTCGTATACGAGAAAGTAAAAATTAGATTTAGATCATTATGTAACAGCCAATATAAAGCAATATTAAAACCATCATAAATATTTTTAATGGAAAATTATGATAATTTAAATAGAAGCCAACACTTAAGAGCCCACTTTTTTAAAGCAACTTCGAGCAAGTCTTAAGCAATTTCACAATGAATCGTGAGATTCATCAAATAAGTTAAAATTCCAGGGAATTTGAAAATTCATACTTTTGCATACGATTAAAAGAAAAACAGCTTATTCGTTCAAAATTTCTTTTCCTTTCATTTTTCTGACATTATTGGGCGAGGAATTGCGACAGCAAGGAATCCCAACTCGAAGAAAAAGGCGATAAAAATCACGAGATCATTTCGAGACCACAAGTGTCAAAAAGATTTACTTCTTCAGAAAGGGCGTTCTTATGTGCGATGTCAAGGGATATACGGATTGGCAAAAAGGGGGAATTAAAAACAACAAAAGAAAACGAATGAAATTCCCAAGTAAAATAATAATGTTAGAGGAGAAAAAAAGGGGAAGAAATGAGAGAAAAGTAAAGGAGTGTGAGAACAATCTTTAATTGGAGGCGTCAACGACGATGACGCAAAAAAAAGAAAAGAGAAGAAAAAAATAAATAAGAAAATGACAATGAAAAAAATACATAAAAACACCAAAAGGAAGGAAAAAATAAAAAAACAAGACGCGTTTGGATAATTGAGTTGGCTCGCGGTGTGTGACACGCGGTAGCCGTCCAAAATCTTTGACGCTTTTTGTCCTTCGGCGAAACCACGTCAAAAAACAATGAAAAACGAACATAACAAAGAAAATTAAAAAATAAAGGGGCAAAAACTAGAGAGAGAAAGAGAAGGGAGAGAAGAAACAGTTAAAAGAAAGAGAATAAAAGCAACGGAAAATGAAGAAAAAAAGTGAGAAGAAATTCGAGAGAACTGCATTAGCATTCGGTACGCCACAAGCATTGCTTTAGACGCCTAATTTGTTTAATGTGATTAGGACCCGCGATGGTCTTTCCGGCTAACGCAATTACACCGTTCTTAGCGGTCAAAGTGGCGAAACAAAGGCCCGAGAAAGCGATTTTTTGTTCTTTTAATTCCTCTTTTCTTCTATAATTTCCTTGGCTTTTTCCGAATTCTCCTTTGTTTTGTTATTAGAGACGCTTAAAGATGCTGAATATTCATCCATCGTTCCCACCTTCTCCTCACCTCTCCCAACATTTTACTCGAGAAAATTGTATTACCGAATCCTAAATATACTTACGACATTTTCAATACAGGTTTCTAAATAGGCACGTGTCAATGGACTTTTTTTAAACACTAACCGTCCGCACAATTTCCTTAGCTTCTTCGTATAAATTATGGCACTGGGAAAGGATGTGAATAATTTGCTCGGCTTTCAGCATTTAAACCCACTTAAGTAGTGCATTGTTTCAAGAATACGAGAAAGGTTATGAAGTCCGATGGGCTGTTAGCAGTTGGTTAATTATGGTAATGAGCCCAATTTCGGCTTATAATTTAAATGCTTTCATTTGTTGGAATAAACGTAAATTCGCTGAAATGTCTTTTTCTGGTAATTAAGGATTTTTTTCTTCCCTTTTCATAAAATTTGGGAAAGAAGAGGAGTGATGTGAATAAAACAATTACTGAAGTAATGGATGATCATAAACGATCTCCTCTCGGAGTGAAATTAAAAAGTGTCAATTTTCCTTCTTACAGCTATTATGAAATATTAAAACGAATCCATAAAAGTTGTGCACATTTCGTTTTTCACTGTAAAAAAAACTGGACTTTAATCAATTTTTATTGGATTAAAACGCATAAATTTCATGTGCAATAAAGTTTTCCTTATCATATTGTGAACAGCGATGTTATTTGAACGTGTTCACCTTGCACTAAACCACTGGATTGGAGCACTGTTTACAAGGTGCAAAGCGATTTATTAGGGATGGACTTCGTAACTTTGAGTTGTGGTCAGGTGACAACGACTCAATTATTACTTATACTCAATTATTACCAATTATTAATAAATCATTCAAATCCTCCTAATTATTAATCAATTATTACTAATTACTAATTATTACTCAATTATTATTATTACTTATTGGATTAAAACGCATAAATTTCATGTGCAATAAAGTTTCCCTTATCATATTGTGAACAGCGATGTTATTTGAACGTGTTAACCTTGCACTAAACCACTGGATTGGAGCACTGTTTACAAGGTGCAAAGCGATTTATTAGGGATGGACTTCGTATCTTTGAGTCGTGGTTAGGTGACAACGAGGCATTTCGCATATCAAGGTCCAGCATTACATCAGCATGATGGCTGTTTCGATGTCGATGCCAGTTTCGTTCGAACCAGCGGGAGTGGTCTCCCCTAAACTTTCTCGTATACTTCTCAAAAAAGTGCCATTTCCCCTCCCCTCGCGTAGATAAAAAAATTTGAACCTACTGTAACAAAGAATGCAATGACTAACAGAAGGTTTTTCATTGTAAATTAAAGTGACTGTAAAATATTTAGGTGAAGAATAAATTTCAAAGAGATTAGTACACATTAAAACTCAACAACATTTATTTCTCTATCTCAAACTAGCAAGATCTGCTAATGAGAGGCCGTGCGCGAAAAGAATAATAAATATAAAAAAACTTTAAAAAAAACACTTGTACCAATGCATTTAAAAAAGAAAATTATTTTTTCTCAAATATTTGGATGCCAAAACAAACACCGTAAAAGCGTGAGGAACTGGGTTTATATCTTTCTCCTATTGTTTTCAGCGCCTCACGCTTTTACGATTTTTGTTTTGACCTCCAGATTTTTGAGAAAAAATTATTATTTTCTTTTTTCAATACATTGCTAAAAGAGTTTTTTTTTAAAAAATTTTATATTTATTATTTTCTAGTTTTTAGTCTTTAATTTATTTAGAATCAATTTTTGATGAACTAATTCCAACAATTATTTTATTGAAAAGAGCTCTAAAATTACTGAAATATTGCACTGTCATCAAAACTAATGAATATACAGAATTTCAGAACTCTAGTGCATTAAGAAGTGAGTGAAAAATCGATCACAACATTCTGACCTTATAAGAAATATTTCGAACTTCAATCCATTTTTCTTCAACTAATACCAGCAATAATATCTTTTAAAAGATCTATAATAGGATATACTTATTTTTATTGAAACATTTAAATTACTATGTAAAGTATTTTAGTTCTCAGAAATACTATAGATGGCGCCACTAAAACTTACCGAGTGCAAACGTAATTTTGAGAATTTTTTTTAAAAATTATAATTGAGAGCTCTAAAATTAATAAAATATTGCATTGTCATCAAGATATAATAAATATACAAAATTTCAGAACTCTAGCGCATTAAGAAGTGAGTGAAAAATCGATCACAACATTCTGACCTTATAAGAAATATTTCGAACTTCAATCCATTTTTCTTCAACTAATACCAGCAATAATATCTTTCAAAAGATCTATAATAGGATATACTTATTTTTATTGAAACATTTAAATTACTATGTAAAGTATTTTAGTTCTCAGGAATACTATAGATGGCGCCACTGAAACTTACCGAGTGCAAACGTAATTTTACGAATTTTTTTTAAAATTATAATTGAGAGCTCTAAAATTAATAAAATATTGCATTGTCATCAAGATCCAATAAATATACAAAATTTCGGAACTCTAGTGCATTAAGGAGTGAGTGAAAACTCGATCACAAAATTTCAACCTCGCGTACATACAAACATGAAACATTTCGAACTTAGTAAAAGCGTTCAAAAACAGGGAGAAAATGCGTCTGTCGCTCTTCTAGTCGCTGAGCAGAGATTGCTCCCGGTACGCAAACGCGTGGAGATAGAGGTATTCCATAACACAGATGACAAAAACGCTCCACCGTTCGCGCTTTTTTTTTTCTCGCCCTAGAATGGGGAAAAACCGAATACGCAATTTCAACGCCTTTTTTTTTTAAACCTATTTAAACGAAATTGGAGACAAATCTACAATTAGGGTTTTAAGACTACATACGAAATTTCATTACCCAAGTCATTTCTTTTAGAATTTCTTCAGAAATATGCGATTATACAGACCGACAGACAGTCAACCCTTTGACGAATTTGGCCCAAAACTATATACGGACCTACATTCCTGATGATAAAACTGTGTACAAAATTTTATCCATCTAAGTATTCAAGCTTTTCAGTTATAGTGTTAACATGAACGCAGACAGACTTCCCGTAGACCGATTTTGACCAAAATTTGGTAGAAAATTTCAAATTATGTGTCAAGATCACATACCAAATTTTTCGATTTTTTTTGACGATTACAATACTTTCTCTTTGTATACTTCGTATACGAGAAAGTAAAAATTTATATCCAGCTTGCAAACGGACAAACTTATTATTCAAGCTGTAAAGTATGAATATGAAAAGAAACAGGAGATAAAAAGTTGCTTCTACTAGCTACATTTAAAAAAAAAACATTAAGCAATTACAGAAGAGCCTTTCGTACTGAATATTTCTAATAATGATAAGAGAAACAACATAAATGAATTAGATATAACCTTTTCAAAAGGCGTAACCCTACAACAACAAAGGCAACCCAACCAACATCAAGATTCAATTAATATCTTATCGTTAATTCGAGATGTCGGTAACATATCAACGTGCAAAATATGATCATAATATTATTTAAAATAAGATTAACTCGTCTGAAATGAAACACATGAAAGGAATCAATTATCAAATAACTTAACCAAAACTGAAGAATTAAAGAATAACAAGTAATATAAAAAAAAAATTTTAAAGTCAATTCCTACTTAGGCCAGCGATCTACACGCTTCGTCATTGACGGTATTTATTCCTAAATTTATATCCTGCTAAATATCTTATATAAGAGAAATTTTTTTCTCCCATATAAAACTAAAATTAATTAAATTTAATTAATGAATTATTTAATTTGAAAAAACTGTATTAACATCAAGTGTCATCCACTACAAGTTTTAAAAAATGGATTTGAACTTGAGCGGATGAATAAAAAGTATTTTATTAACGATTCAAAATTTGAACAAGATATATAAATATATATAGGGAGAGTGTGAACTAATAGTAGGAATTGAAAAAGAGGGGATGCATATATAATCGAATGTTTACTATCTTACGCTTCGAAAAATTCAAGTGGTTGCCTTTTCTCTTCATAAGATAATTACTAGCTCACTGTAAATTCCATTTCTGCATAATATTCTAAAAATGGATATAATCTTTCTCAGACGAAACCAAAATTCTCAGATGAAAGAAGGATAAATTAGTAATTTTTTTCTTTCTTAAAAGCAATTTCACACTGTAATAATAACCCGATATTATAGAAAGGTATAATTAATAAAAAAAATTGAATTACAAATATGTACAGCCTAGTCAGTAAAAAACATTATCAAGAGAAGTCAAATGGACATTACAATTAAGAGAAGACAATGGATAGGTAATGAAAATATCAATTAAAGAATGTATATATGATGTCACAGAATTCATACTGGATGAAGAACAGTCAATCAATATTTTAGAGAAGTAAACAAATTAAATCTAAGGCCTTTGTATGCATGTGCCTACAAGCAATTAGAATCATCAGCACAATCTTAGAAGCAGACGACAGAAAAAATTTCATAAACGTATAATATGCACCAAGTTTTAGCCATTAAAATGATGGAGAACGCAACAAGTAAAACTTTATTTGCTCGAGCATAATCTCCCCATTCCCACTCAACACAAATCGAATCGAAACCTATATATAAGTACATATATATAAAGAGAAATAAAAAGTGCGGGCAGAAAGGGTCTCGAAGAAAAAGCCCGAATGAAATAAAGCGAGGCAAGCCTCCTTAAAAGGATGATTTCATCAAGAAACGAAGCCGAGGAACGAAGAAGAAAGAGAAAAGGAACGCATTATCTGATTGATAGATGGCGATAAAATACAATTCGCCCTGACAGTTGCTCAATCCCCTCCTCCCCCGCAGAAGAATGGCTGCGAATAAAAGTCGCAGTCGAACAAAAAAGCCCCGCAGAATAATAACAATAATAATAAAAAAGCAGAGAGAGGGAAAAAGTTCACAATAGAAATAACAAGCGTCGGAATTATAAACAACGGGATAACAAGGATGATGGGGATGCGGAAGATGACGGGATTTTCGGAGGACATGGATGGAGGGGAAGAACCAGTGGCGAGGAAGGAATCGCTTTCATTACTTGCTGCTAGGGGAAGAAGAGTTTTTGAAGAAGCATTCTTTGATTATACATTTCTGGAGAAGAAAACAGATTTTGAGTGCTCGGCAGAAATTTCGAAGGGGAATTCTACTGAAGAAAACAGAGGCGTTTATTTAATACAGACATTTTTCATTTTGTAAATCGCATAACGTACTGAACATGTTTCAAATTGCGTTTTCAGTACGAACAGTTACATTTCACTCCTTTTAATCTTGAATAATAGGCAATTTACATACAAGGTTTAAAAAATAATCCCTACTAAGCATGAAATGTTTACAGCAGTAAATACCTGAACTTTCTGAAGGGGAAAAAATTGCAGTATTCGTTTATACCCTCTTGCAAGATCCAAATCTCCGTATAATTTTTTTTTCTCAAGTTGTATAAGACTAGCATTTGATAAAATTCGGGGTATCTAATTTTTTACAACATATATGGGGCAAAAAGGATATTTTGTGGATGCAATATATTTTACACTATCCTTTTTATTCAGTTATAACAATAGCATAGTTTTCCTTGTTCACGATATGGAGATACCCGAATCCTTATACATCAAATATGCATAGAGATTCTTTGAAATCTCATTATTTATAACTAGAAAATAAAATCAATAATGTAAAAATTGAAATGAAGACGAAGAGACAAAATAATAATAATAAATTCGAAGCAAACTTTTGTTACTATAAATTTAAATTTTGCATTATCGGCATAATTCCAAGGAAAAAATAGAAAGAAAAGAAAAGAAAAGAGAAAAGGATTAATGTTTGTAGTAAGAAAAGAAAGACTAAGAAGAAAAGATTCTTGTCGATAATAGGAATAATTATCTTTCATTAGAATAATCAATTTTGCCATTTATAAAATAATCAGGAAAAAGTTATTTATTCGCTTTATTATAAATAAATAGTTATCCAAAAAAAGGGATAGGATAACCACTGAGAATTGAAAATTATTTTTCGGAATCCTATAAAAATTATATCATCTCTAACTGCTTCGGAATTCTGATAAAATCATATGCATGCGCATATCGCAAATGCGCACTCCGCATTTGCGATATATATATTGCTGCACAGATTTTAAGGAAAAAGAAATGCATAAACAGAAACACACAAAAAAATTGTTTCTAAAAAACACCTGCAAACATCCTTCTGTTAAGCAACATATTTTTTGACGCCTGGCTTAAGCGGGAGCGGAGGGGAGAGCAGCATTCTTCGCCATTGAAAAGTGCAAAATCGTACAAAAGAAAATATATATCCGAAAGAAAAAAGACGAAGATGACGGAGGGAAGCAAAAAAATTCCTAGCAGCAGCGTTTATGACGGTGGCACATCGGAATTCTCGTCGATTTCCCCCCGTTGTCATGTGCGGCGGTTAATGTGACAGCCCTCACAAAAGCAGGGGCTTGACAGGCCGGTCAGCCCACCCTCTGCGAGCGAGGGGCTGACAAATTACTCGAGCACAAAAGTAGCCCCGAATATCGCGCAGCACGACTCTGCCGACGTCGGACGCCAACGGGGCGCCGCCAAGCACAAATCAGGTCGTTCCCAATCCAACAGTAATTAATCCATGTCGCAATTGACGCGCCGACAATTGCTGACTGCGCCCCTACCCCACCCGCAGAAATGCCGCTGCCCTTTTTTACCCACTTTGGTGAGAGATTGTTATTTTTTTTTTCAGTCCCTTTCTTTTCTTCTACCTAATTTTTTGATCCTAAGAGGATTACGGTGAGATAAATTCGTAAGGCTTGGTTAGAAGATATTTGCTTTCGTTCAAAGAATAAAATGTAAAATATTTTGGAGGACACAGAATGAATTGGAATCACATTGGGGGTAAAAACTTGTTTTATAAAAATGCGATAAATCTGTATTTATGCATAGTCATATTTTCATATGATGAAGAAAATCGCATTCTACTTTTATTTCTATTTATTACATCTTAAGGATATCCAAGTTTGACGAAACCATTATAATTTATTAAAGGTATAGGATTCCCGCGGCGAAACGATTTGTGGGAACTTTTCAAACGCTAAAGAGGTGAGGTGAACATTTTAAAATATTACTTGATAACAGCAAGTTTTTTTATAAAGTTTATCTAAATCACTTGAAAAATATAAAGCAACCTAGAGGGACTATTCCTCAAATTAGTAAAGCGGGTTTTTGTTTGTTTTTTTCGTAAACTCGTACGTAAAAAACGTAAATATTTCGTTATATAAACGTTATATATATAAAACGTTACGTAAAAAACGTAAATATTTCCTCATTCTCTGATAGAGATCTTAATGCAGTTCTCTCCCTGATACATGGGACTTAACAAATTCTGAGTTAAAACCAATGTACACGAAATTTGCTCAAATTTTTATAATCCTCTAATAGTTGTAAATAGCTGAAAACTGAAGAAATAAATATATAGACATAGAATTTCCTCTAATGCTCAAAAAAGAAAAAAAAATAGCATAAACTTCTGCCTCATGTTACTCAAACTGAAAAGTAGCACTAACAAATGAAAGTTGGAGATAAAGATCATTACGGTTATAATTACGAACAACTTGAGTTTCATAAGATACACATTACACGAAAAGATGATTTCTCATTCAAAATTACCATCCAAATTAAAACTATAAAAACTACCAAGTAAACACAAATAAAAAATAATCATTTAATGACTAATTTTTCTGAACTAGTGAAGCAGGCTTCCAATAAAACGATGCATCTTCCAGCAAAATAAAGAAGAAAGCCAAGTCATTAACAACAAAACCTCACACACATATATCCGAATAGACAGCCAGAGCCTTCAAAGCCATGACAAACAAGAGGTAAAAGTTTAAATGTATTAATCAGTGAATGGCAATTTTTCCAACGAGTGAGCGGCAAACTTTTACTCCGAGCCTACAAAATCAATGCATCTTCCCGCAGAAATAAAGTATCGAGATACGAAGACGATGTTTCAAGTCCAAAAGCATCCATAACACGAGACTGAATGTGGGATTTAGGAAGCCTTAACACGCACTCGATACCAAGAGGGAAGACTCCGGCTCTTCATCCTTCTAAGCCGAGATATAAGTTGTCATCGACATCAGGAAAAGCCTAGCAGTTATCGGGCGAGAAAAAGTCGCGTGACAACACGGCAACCTGACACTCCGCAGGTTGACGACAATCACTTGACCCTCCCCCAACCCCAACACTCTTCAATTCTTCCTCTTGCAGCACGTTATCTCTATCTTCTTTTCCATTTTTTCCTCCTGTCTTGCTCGCTCGACTTTTTGTTTTGTTTTTGGCTTCGCTTGTGGTAAGAAGAGATAACCTTTTTTTCCTCTCTTCTCCCGTGACCGGACCCGATGTCCAAGGTCCGGCAAGAACGTCATTTGTCAGTTTCACGTCGACATCCGAGATAGCGTCGGTGGGTGTTAAAGGATAGGGGGCAGCAGGGAGTAAGGGCAACTATCGATGGCAAATTTGATGAGGCTTGGAGAGTTTAAGAGAGCAGAAATTT
Organism: Araneus ventricosus; assembly: GCA_013235015.1. Classification (NCBI taxonomy): domain Eukaryota; kingdom Metazoa; phylum Arthropoda; class Arachnida; order Araneae; family Araneidae; genus Araneus; species Araneus ventricosus. The sequence continues at coordinate 1,007,260 of BGPR01000132.1, read as the reverse complement.
GTCTTACAAAGAGTGATGACGGAGATAGCATAAAACTTGAAGGTTCTTTCTTTTTCACCCCTCAAAAGAAGAACAGCGGCAGAATAGACCATGAATTTTCGTTCAATGATTATGAACTTCCTCTCCGAGATTTAGATCAGAAAATAACGACAGGGAAATATGAGAATAACCCATGATAAAGCGAAAAGGAAAGTTATATATATGCAATCAAATAGAATGTATTAATAAGTCAACAATGATATATTTGGTAAGAAATATTATAGATTAATAAATAATCTTTAACTACGATGGAAGCAAGTTTAATTTTCAAAATTAAGGTTGATGACATTACGCGGGTACATAGGCTCTCTATACTTTAGACAAACGAAATAAACCAGGTTATTGTCAAATTGTATTCGTCAAGACAGTGGATGTAATTTTTTTTTTCTATACAAGAATTAGAATACTGGGTTCTCAGTTAAACTGGTCTCGGTAAATAATTGATTAATGGGTAGAGTTCAATGCATTGATACAGTTAAACAAACACTGGCTACACATAGAAATTTACAACACTATAAAAAATTTGTCAACTAATTATTTATATAATATCGAGACTTGAAAAACAAGTCTATGGCTAGCATTCTAATGATAGATATAAATTTTGTGTCTATATAATAATTAGGGATGTAACGAATAGTGATTTGGCCGAATAACCGAATATTCGGTCAAATTTCAGGCTGAATACTAAATTTTTTAAAAAAATTCGCTTTTGATTGTAAATGAAATATTTTTCAAATTTTAAATGAAAAAATTAAGATTAAATAAATTGCTTTTTTATTACTTGTATATTCAAAAAATGCTAATGCTTTTATGTATATTTGTAATATTTTAAATACCTCAATTTCAATAATAAGTAATGAGAAAACCTCATTATTTTGGGATTTCTTTACAGAAATAAAAGAGCCAACATTGCAGAACATGACCATCACAAACACAGAAAAAAAATTGAATGGATGAATTAAAATTACTAGGCGTAAATTTCTGTCTTGATAAAGAACTTGTAATATGTAGAATAGAGTGCCTACTTAATTGGTGGAAAAAAATGCAAAAAATTTTCCAAGGTTCGCAAATTTAGCAAGCACCTGTAAGCATGATAAGAGTGACTGTTTATTTTATGAAGCTGGTAATATATATGAGACCATATGGAGCAGACTTCTATAAATGGTATGCAACATTATTAAATACACTTATAATTAAAACAAAAAATTGGATATATATCACATTGATTTCAATCATAAATGTACCGGCATATAATTCTGCGATATTCTTTATTAAATATATTTAAAACAACCTTTTTTAAAGAAACATTTTACCTTGAATTTATTCTGCTGAATATCTATGTAACATTCGGCCCGACCGAATATCCGGGGAAGGGCCGAATAGGCCCAATATTAAATATTCGTTACATCCCTAGTTGGTATTATATGTACCAAACGGAACAGACTTCCTGCTGAAATGTTGAAAAATTATTGTTCTTCCATCATAATTTCAGCCTTTTCAATGATAGATTATATGTAACTTTATTAAATATACCTATGCACTATGTAACTGATATGTAATTCTGCAATATTCTTTTTTAAATGTGTATTTAAAAGCACATTTAAAAAAAGTATCCTGAATGTATTCGGCCCAATATCTGCTTAGTATTCAGCAAAAGGGCCGAATACCGAATATTCGTTACATCCCTAATAATAATATAAATGAAGAGTCCTCTTTTAATAAATGAATGCGTTGAAAGATTTCTTCTATTCATTCCAAGTTCTGAAAGAGTTATATCAAATGATAGGATAAATAGGATAGGATAATAGTAAATAATTCAGAATATTTAGGCATTTCACAATATAACGCGTTATAGAAGATTTTCTAAAATATTTCAGCATGAAATTTGAACAACTCTTACAGAACAATACAGCAACACAATCTAAATGAGTTCCTATCCTTTCAGATAAATATTAAATATTTTGAATCGGCTTGATTCGTGAAATTATTATATTCTGCTAGATATAATTATTTATACATGCGCATGACTAAGAATCTGAAATTAATACGTTAAAAGTATTTCGGCTAGATACATTGCTCGTTCACAAGATACCCTACTCGTATCATTGAATAACATCTCTCTGAAAAACATTCGCGTACACGCCAACAAACAGTAAAAAGGATATGAGCGATTCATTAAAAAAACATAGAGAGGGGGTAATTTTGCGACTACCCGGACACAAAACGATACACGGCTAACAGCCCAAGGGAGACGTTACTTTTTATTTATTAAAAAAAAAAAGTGAAGGCGGAAACGTCTTTTATTTTACCAAATACAACGGGTCTTTTTATTATATTAACTGCTATCCGCCTCCGAAACGTAACGGAATGCAAATGTAATAGCCTCAGAGAGTCGGCCTCCCCAGCAAAAGTGACACTATCTCTTTTGCTGCTGTAAAATAGCACATTTGTTTCCTCTTCCACCCCTGTACAAAACAGGCAAATGAGGTGGGCGTTAAAAGGTTGCCCATAAATCCCAGGTATCAGTATCTGTGTTTGGGAACAAATTCTCTCCAGGGCTGTTTGGAAGGAAGACTAGCGTACAGCACGTTTCACGGCGCGGTTCAGGTGTAAGGCCGGATAACTGGTATCCCAGGGGCTCGGCAGTGCTAACGTCTGCCATTGAAATACAAAGAGGGCGGCTGAGCAGTGTTAGGTTTCCATGTCATGAATCAAGCATGCCCTCCCTCCTGCTTTTCTAGCCTCCCTCCACCACCTTACAGCCTTTACGGAACTATAAATAATGCAGATAACAAGGACTGGCTTTAATGAAGAGAGGACTAACGGCACACTTGCATCGTTCTTTCACGTGGTACTTTTCGCGATTTCTTTTTATTTTATTTTTTTCTTTCTCCTTCCCTTTCCTATCATTATTATTTCAGGAATTTTTTATCGCTTCATTTTTTTTCCTTTTTAGTTTTAATATACATTCTTCATTGCTCTTCTTTGCCTAATTGATATCGTCAGTAGCCTCGCCAAAAAGACGGTCGTTTTTAATCCCGTGGAAGAAGGAGAAAATTCTGCCGTGGCAGGGTGGTCGGCGGGGAGGGCCGGAAAATGCTGTTATGGATGAAAGGGTATATTGGAAGGCGAAGAATGAGCAAGCGGTGGGTAGGAGTAGGGCGAGGTCCATTGTTTCCCAGATGCTGATGAAGTGCCCCATTAGGGGCCGGGGGAGCACGGAGAGAGACGCGAACCACTTTAGCCGCATCTCAAGTTGCTGCTGCCGCGGCGTCCATAACTATTGGCGGCCCACCGCCCTACGTCCTAATGGGCCAGCCATTACCAAAGAGCGCTAACTTTATTTATGAACGTTCATTAACACAGCCATTATCACAATCGGAGCCTCTGAAGAGGTAGCCATTGTGTGCAGCACCTTCTCCCCGATACGGGCTTCTCCCCTTCACAGCTGACAAATATCACGTGACCCTCTGCCGCTGATGAGGCAAACCGGTCCGGGGCAATTTGCCCCCTTCCGCTTTTTTTATCACCCCTTCTTCATCACCTCTCTCTCCAGTAATTAGAAGTAAAGGCAAAAGTTCTTTGCATTGTCTTCTTACCTTTCTACTTTTTATAACAGATAGAATAAGAAAAGGACGGATAAAAGAAAGCAGTTTTAAAAAAATGAATTTTCAGGTGCTTTTATTTTAGCACCTTATTCTTCAACCAATTTCGTTGAGTTTTTGCCCAACCTTCATTCTCCATAAAAGGGCTCTTACTTAAATTACGTGAACATTTTCTCCACCCTTTTTTTTTTCGGTGCCATCGCATCGGAAGTTGAGGCTTTTTAAAATGAGCAAACGCGTTTCTTATAAACGCAGAAGAGAGAGACCTTATAAAGGTCCTCTCCTGCCGATGTTTTATCACTAATTGGAGATCTTAAGCAATTATTTATGATTTCGCGGGGATCGAAGGTAAAAATTTGCCTGACACCGATTTCTTCTTTACTCGGATAAGTAAGTCTTTTTTTTTTTAGTCGGCTGTTTCTTAAGATGCGTCCGAAGTTGTTACAATCATTTTTACCTTCCGCTTTTGAAGCGCGTTCAGATAACTAAGTTTAGGGTCCAGTTCTTGAGACGAAGTGGTAAAAAAATAACAACAAAGGATGAAAGGATGTTTTTAAAAGTTCTTTCAATAGCTGAAAAGAGCCCACTCTGATAATTATCTTTGTCGTTAAAATTATAAAAGCTTCTATCTCCATAACTTTTTCTTTTCTGGTTTTTTTCCCCTCCTTGTAAAATTTAGTTTCTTTTTCTTCAGCGAAAGTCACGCAAGAAAACCCTTTTTTAAATCGAAACTTTGACAGGCTTTATAGTTTTAAGAGTAACCTCTTCAAGTCAAGATTTTAAATCTGTAAATTTAACATATGCTGCACAAGTACCGCTTAAAGTAATGCTCTTAAGAAGGCAGAGAAAAAATATCGTGGGTAATGTAGTTATAAAAGTTATTACGTGATTACATTATATTTTTCCAGGTAAATTATTAATTTCAACAATTTTATCTTAAAACTAAAAGTTTTGAAAAGTTATTAGTTCCTAATAACGTTAAATTTTTTTACACGCAAAACTGAGCTTGAGTTTCTTTTCTTAATTTTCAAGAATTTATAAGCAAAAAAAAGAGCTGCTTTCATGCTTAGTCAAAATACAAATCATGTAAAGGATTTATATTAAAATCATATTTCATCTCAAATTAACTGTTAAGAAATTGCATTCGTTATGTTAATTTTTCTCATTTCCTCACAAGAAGTTTTCTTTTTTAAATTATAAAAATTGAAATGTTAAATTAATAAACGTTAGGACAAAAATATGAATAAAACACTCCATTATTCTTCTACATCTTAGAGTAGATTCAACAGTGATAAAGTAACAGTTTTTTTACCTCCATATTATGAAAGTTCAGTTAGTTACCTAACTATAAAGCAGGGTTCTTAATTCTTTAAACATTTGAGCCGTATTTTTCCGTGCCTCATGTTGAGTTCAAAAGCAGATATTTCATGTAATTTCTTAAACTACCACGGTTTAAATATTCTTAAGATTTCATAGATTTGATTAAGCGCAATAAAGATCCAATTATGCGATTTTAAAGGCAAATTTTTAAGACTTTATAAGGCATTGGATAAAAATAGCTAACCGCTTAGAGGGTTAAAATATGTATGCCGAAACCAAATGAGGTTATGCAGATGAATTTCAGAGGCATGAAATGAATTACCAACACATACTTTTGTGAGATTCTCGGAACTAGAAAGCACAATTAAATTCTGAGTTATTAATTTGGGACATTTCTTTAAAATTGCCCAATTACTTAAATTTCTTTTCGTTTATCATTAATTATCTATAGTCTTATTTGATTCAATTACGCGTAGCGACACTTGGATTTGAGATGCAATTCTTTATAAACAAGAGTAGGATCGAAAACTTCGTTTCTTGCCGAAAAAGAGGCCACGAGAACAGAAGTCTAAGCAACTTGCAATAAATTATAGGAAACAGAAGCAAAACCACTAACTTTCTTTTGAGAATATTATCTCACACGATAAAAAGTGGTGCAATTTAGAAAAGGATGGATCTTGCGCCAAAAAACACAACCCAAACCAAATCGCATGATAAAAGATCCATAGTCAGATTTTGCCTTTTCTAATTATTCGATCAATTTTTATAAATCTGAGTTTTCGCTTGAATTTAATCATAACATTCAAATTCATTTCCAAAGCGTTATTCACGAGGCATTAACTGCAGGAGTCCACAACTCCAATTAAAACAAAACACCGATGTCGCAGTTTTCTGACAAATCTATATCTTTCAAAACATCTCGAGTAAGTGCGGAAAGGCGAATTAATCTGATTCATGACTCATTATCCGCGACACTCGTCATACCATTAATCTAAGGAAACAGCAAAGGATAACAACTTTAAAAAGAGAAATTAAAAAATAACTACGCATGAACCGTTTTCTTCCGAAGACCAGGAGGATGGAAGGGGAAAAAAAATGCCACATTCCCTCGCTTACTGACAATAATACCACTTGTTAGATCAGAAAAATGAATCCCAGCGTGAACTTAATGAGCGTGTTTGTTTGGCTTGGCTCTCGGCTTTTTGGGAACGCGATTCCGAAGAGAAAAAAGATAAATTCTCTCACCCTCTCTGGCTGTTTTGGAATCCCGGCTCGGGATCGGCCAACAACCCTCCCTATCACAATATTTACCCGCTGGTGATATATCGCAGCGCGGACGGGCACTTGGCGCCAACCTCTTCCCTCTCCGATACAAAAACACGAATCTCGCACAACACCCTCGTACCTCCTGTATTTTGCGCCACAAGACTATTTCTGTTTGCTTTCATTTCGCTCGGTCGCTTTCTTGGGCTGACGAGAACATGACGACATTGTTGGAGAGACGAACGAGTCAAAGAGAACAAATGAACCTCGACAAGCTTTGAAAAACAACAGTGAATCTTGTCCGAATCAATCGACTTACGTAATGCCTTTTCAAACCTCAAATTACGTAATTCGTAACAGTTCACATGGATATATGTCTTGGGAATAATTACCAAACAACTAGAGCTTTTTGTCCTTAAGATACAAAGCAATGATGAATTGATTGAGTCGGAATAATATTTACCCGATTCCATGCAAGAAGCAATTATACTGATCCTAATTGGGAAAAGTCCAGTAATGAGATGGAAATATGCAGGCTATTGATATACAGTAGAGTCTCGATAATTCGAGATGGACGAGACCGGGCCTACCTCGAAATATCGAAAACCTGAATTACCGAAATCATAAAATTTAATAAATAAATAAATGGAAATAAAAGCAATTTTTAAATTTCAGTGTAGTATATTTAAATGAAAGATGTACCTACGTATTATTATATTACTGCTGATAGCAACAGGTTAATTATATCTTAAAATAATTGTTTTTTGTTTAAACACATTGCTCCTATATATAGATCTTATATATGTCTCGTTTTCTTTGGGAGGGGGCATTTCTGCAGGTGGCTTCGAGGTGCGCAGTGGACATATGACCCGTCGAGCAACAATAAAAACCAGATGCAGTAATTCTTTCACGTGTTGTGTATGTGTTGGTCATTATTTGGGAGTTAAACTGAATTTTTTCACTAACTCGGTTTTATGGAAAACTCGAACAATCGAGACTCTACTGTATTGCAGGAGGGAAAAAAATATGTGACGTCACATTATAGAGTAAGATATCGTAGGGTTAGATGTCGGATGGCATGTGTAGTTGCATTTGCCGTATGTGAAATGAAGCCATTATATTTAGGGAAATAAAGACACCTGCGATTCACTAGCATTAACAATAATCATCTAATTTTTTAAAAATATAGTTAATAATTTAAAACTTTTTAGTAATTATAACACATATCTCCTCATAACAATAGACTTTCTTTCACTGTATTTAAACACCTTTATGAAGTTAACTTTCGGTATTTCTCAAAGGGTAAATGGAATTCAATCATTTGGCTAACAAAGTATGTTGCTAACAAGCAAAATTAAAAACACATGAGATTTTAAGAGCTTATTTCAGAACAATTCACGCGAGTAAATTTGACCTGATTACAAAATTCTCTACTAAATTATTTGGCGAGATTGAATTAATGACTTCAAACCATTTAAACCAAGCAATTACCTTTCAATTAATACCATTGTTTGAAAGTTCTCGATAATTAAAATCCCGATGAGCAGTTAACTAGTTTATAGGGTCACAAATGTTGCGTGTGCCTTGCCCCTTTAATAGTAATGGCTTCTTCAGGAGCAAGATTAAGGTTACTATGTAACGAAAGAATAAACTACCATCCATAAAAATCAAGGGTAGGCATAAGAATTAAGATAATAATGTTCCAAATTAAAACAGCAAGAAACATGGAATCCCCCCCTCCCCCGTGAAGGCTGTCGAATCCCTTCCCAATTATGTGTCTAGCGGATGAGACTAAAGCAAGGCAAAAAAAGAAGAGTTGTATCCCGAAATAAAACCGTCACCTCCTGATTTAAGAATAGGCGGCTTTACGGAGAGGATTTTCTGAAGGCGCGTATTTGGATAGAAGTCTAATGATAAACACACGTGAATCAAGAGCTGCCGGGATTTAAGCTTTCGGCGGCGAGCAGAAATTGCTAAGGAGCTAAAAGTTGCTCTTCCTTTGGTTATCTAAGATACAAAGTAAAAACAAGGACAGTGATTTAGAAGAATGAGTTCGCAGCTATATATTGCAGGAAAGGTTTAACAAGTTCTAGAACGAGGAGGAAGGGCTGAACTTGTCAAATGCCGTAGTGATGCATAATGGATGTAACGCAGCACACCTAGATATTTGATTAGTGAAATCAAAAGAGAATGTGTTTTCATGAGGATAATGCATCTAATGTGTAGCCAAATAAAATATTGCTAATAAAAATGCTGTATTCTTAGAATTTAAGAGTTAGATTTAAATTACATTTGCAAGAAATGCAGTTTTAGGAAACATTTTCAAAGAAACATTTCATAAAAGCATAAATATTATCCTGACCAGTCAGGTCATACATATGCTGTGTGTGACACCAAAAAATTAATGAATTTTTAAGGCCAGGTGCACTTCGTAAAATTAGACTATTAATGAGTATTGCTAAAATATAGTAATGATAAACACACGTGTATAATCACGCTAGTATAATAAAATTGGTATTGCTTGTATTTACCATTTTTAAAAAATTAATTTAAAACGGACATTTCTTTTCCTTCAAAGAATAAGTTCTCAAAATAATAACTTAGAACTTTGATCAGCATTAAAATCATTAAGGCTCTTGATGAAGACAATGATGTTCATTCATGTTGAATTATTTGTCGGCGGGAAGTTAGAGAAATATTCTCCAGTAGGAAACAATTACACAATTTAGTTCAGTTTTACGACTAACAATTTTAGAAAATATATGAATACTTCTTGTGAAGTACGAAAAATTTAAGAAAACGTATATATAAAGGTTTAGAATTGCCCCAGTAGACTAAACCTTATATATTCTGATAGGCATTTGATTCTTTGCATTCCAATTCTAGGTTGTCTCGTTTCATAGAGTAATAGTCTTTAATCAAACTCATTTGTATGATTATTGATATGGTAATTTGATTTTAATTTTAATATATAATGAAAATATAATACATATTTTGATCAATTGAAATATTTAAATTTATATATATATATATTCAAACGATTAAAACTCAAATAATATTTTATCATATACACCTATTAAACCCTCATTTAAAATTAAATATAATAAACAATATAACCTAATATTATTCACACAATGAAATACAGAAAGCTAATAAGATTAAAAACTATTATTATGAAAAAGCCAATCCAGATATGGAATTCCAACAATCAAATGCCAATCGACCTTAGGAATAGATTATGTCACATTATTTCGAAATTTATAGGCACCAACCTCCTGAGAGGACCAAATGTTGGAAAAAGACAACAAATAGGAGTAAATCTCCAAAATATTAAGAAAAGAACGAGAAAATTAACTAAATGCTTATTGATTATATATATATATATATACACGAAGCATACAGTATTTAGGGGAGAGTTGGGTAAAATAGGGTACCCTTGATTCTGGCGGTATTATTTTTCCTATCTAGGAGACAGATATTAAATTACACTCTACTAGTCAAGAAAAAGGAACAATTATAGTGGCCTGTTGTAACTGTTGAATTCACTGCATTTGTGAAGGCGTGTTTTAAGACGTCAACTCTCTAACGTTCGTTTGATTTTAAACTATCCTTATTTAATAATCATTACAGTTTTAAAAACTATATTTAGTCCAGATTATTATACAATAAGGATTTACTCCAGTAACTGCTCGGTTCTTTTTCGTTTTTCATAACCTCTGCACTCGGGGTCAAATCGGGTACTTCAAGTGGAGTGAGACCGGGATGATCAGTATTCATAATTCCTCTGATTAAGACGATGAAAACAAATCAGACTTTGATTACTTATATTTTAATGATGTATTTTCTAATTTAAATAAAGAAGAAGGTTTAATCCAATGTAGAAACTGTCTTAGCTGTGCCCACGAAAGCTGCTTTACATGTGAATTTTGCAACCAATACTCTTAAATTGTCATAAATAAAAATTATTGCTACTTTTTCACTGAAAATCGAGTTTCCGCAATTTCCCATAACGTTAACACGTGTACCCAGTTTTAACTAAAAGGGTGAAACCGGGTAGTTTCACATTTTTTTAATAAAATAATCATTGTTAAAAAGAGTAATGAAACTGTGACTTTTCTGGAAAGATATATTGTACTTCGATAAAAAAAAATGAATATTTTAATAACATTTGACAAGCTCTAAGTCGAATAGTTTAGCTCCAACAGGTCTTCGAGCCTTAACTACCCGGTTTTACCCCACTTTTCCCTACACCGTAAAGGCAAAGATTTTCTTCAAATCCAAAAATTACTACATAATATATTTTATTAACCCTTTAAATGGCTATTTTTTTCTAGTAGCGATATAAAACAAAACTTTGAGATTGAGATTAATTTAAGAAAGCAAATTCATTTAGCTTATTGGATGGCATTAATTTTTTGTCGATTAATTTTATTAATTATTAATTAATTACCAAGTCAAGAGACTTCGTTATGGTTTGAGATTAGAAACTGGAACATCTAGGTATTCGTCTTATTGAAAAATTTGGCGATAGTTTATGCCAAACATACAAATTGCATTTAAAAACTGATGAATTTGGTGGAAAGTAGACTTCCCACGGCCTTAGAAAGGATTAAAGAAGAAACATAATTTTTAAATAACAGTTAAAAAAATATTAATCTTAAAAAGTCAAATTTTGCAAAGCATTAAAATCAATTTTCATTAAATAAAAAGTTTGGCATAAAATTAAAAATAAAAGAATTGTGTCGAAAATTTAGTAGTCTACGCTATTATAAAATACATGAAGTGGAAAAAAATCTTTTCAAATACAGAGTTAACATTTTCAAAAGGAAGAATATCTATGATATAATATTATCAAAAAGTGAAACCAAATAAACTGTTAAACAATCGATTTGAGGAAAGAAAAAGCACACAATACTGGGTGTGTTCATCAAATTTTACTCTTCATCCAAACAATAAATTGGCCAGACCTGCACCTGCGTCCACAACACACAATCGATTCCATCCCCATTCTGAACCGAAAATTCTTCATTAACCTTTTCCTTTCCAAAGCTGTAATATTTTTCAAACAAACGTGAATCATATCTATAACAAAATGGCGGACTGACACGAAATCGTGACAGAAGCAGTTTATTCCGAAGGGGGAAGGGAGAGAAAATAGTGCTGGTGTGAGTTAAGGAGGGTGGACCAGGGCGCAATAATTTCCTTATTATCGAAATACCAGGGCCGTCAGCCTTAATCTGTTGATTGCATGTCAAACATGAAGAACGGTAGGCGACGTAGTTTTGAGTGACAAACGTCATGAATACATGCATTGGGAAGGATGTGTGTGTGCATTAGCGTATTAAATCGAGGAAGATCGTTTCTGGCATTTTCAGAAGCACTTGGGATATGCGGACCGGTTCTGATTGACGGGTTGGATTTCCACGCAATGATTGCTGGGGTTTTTCTTTTTCTGCTGAAAGGCCCTCATTGCTCTATGCAAATTTTTCAACCATTTGAGATGAAAAATATACATATAAACCGCACAGGTAAAATGTATTTGTTGAAAATGCATAAGGATAGAATGCAATAAGATTAATTATCTAAATTAAATCAGTGACCCAGTTTAAAATATTTGGGAACGCAACGAATTCAAATGGGGAGGGGGTGCCTGCCATCCCGGATGCTACTTTGTCTACCTCTACTTTAGTATTATAAGTTTTCGTTTCAACATTTTTTAAAAATAAAAATAGTTTGCAATAAATAAAATGGACTTTTTTTAAAGTAAAGTAACAAAATAGGTCATGTAATTTGAAAATAATTAATATCCGAGCATTTTACTATTTTAATGCATTATTGACAATGCAGAGCCGTTGTTTCATAGCATTGCGATATTATTTTATCACTAGAAATGAAACGGGCAGGTTATTTCAGATTCTTCAGAAGCCAACAATAATAATAGAAATGTTATCACGTAATACGAATAGAATATTTCTGATGAGAAATATTGATCATACTTTCGAAGACAATAATTATGGTAACTTGAAATACAAAGAAATTTATTTTCTCCCACGATCCTTACTTTTTCCAGAAGCGAAATGAAATAAATAACATGTAAAACTTATATTTGGTATTAGTGTCTTTGTTCTCCTTGTTTCTTTAATAGAAACAAGGAGAACAAAGACACTGATACCACGACGATACATTTCTAGAACACTGCTTTTAGTAGCACAATACACGAAAAAGGACCCCGGCTACGACGAACCCAGAAAATAGATCACACACATTTTCAGGACATCAAGCGCCATGAAGCTCCCCACCCCCAGCAAATTCTCCAGAGCAGCGGACCATGTAATCCCACAGGTAAAAACTTCATCTCCAGTCAGCATCCGGGGTTATAAGAGGAGGGAGCGAGGGGCAGGACTCCCCCGCCATATCCCCAGGGTAGTATCCAAGAAGCAAAACCGCGTTGCTCTTCATATAAATATACTTCGCACTTTCTCGGCAAGCAGCATCCCTCTTTCTGGGAGGCAAGAAGTATTGCAGATTTCATTTCCTCGTCTAGGAGATGTTACTCTCTCCTAGCGTGCTAACAGGCGGCGAGTGAGCAGTAGGAGAAAGTAAAGGGATTTGGAGAGTTGAGGCTGCTTGGCATCGACCGGTCCCTCACCTTACTTTTCTTTTAAGCATAACGTGGGCTAGAGAGTAAGACAGAGATTCATTTCTATGAAGCGAAAGATGAACAGTGGTAAATTAATATATTGATAGCAAGCTATAAAATTTGTTAGATGGCAGCCGAATTTCAAATTTAAAAAATCTCCCCCAAATTATAATTGGATTTTAAGTTATGGTTACTAGTATAAAAACAATTCCTAAATTTTGCCGATTTAAAAAAGTTTGGATAAGTTGGAAATGTTTAATTTGATTACAATAAAGATGACGTCTTCAGTTTTATATATAATTCCGTTTCTTCCATTTTTATTTGTCTTGTGCTTTTAGAGGGGATGGCGGCAATTTTTTAACGGATTTCGTTTGTCGTTAGCAGAAAAAAGCACAAATTAATATCATGAGCGAGCTTCTCTTCCTGACGAGCGCCTCGCTATGATATTTTTCATTTTTATTTTGGTTTTTGTCTATTTTTTCCATTGTGTCTTGACTGTTTTTGAGTTTTTGTCTTGTGTTTCTAAGTTTTTGATATATATATATATATATATATATAACCATGCTAAAAATCGGAAAAATCTATCTACTGGATCCATTTTATTTAGGTACATACACTAAAACAATAATAAAGGATCGCTTTATTTAACAGTCGTAGCATATTTTTTGGTGAGGTGAATCCTTTTTAATGGAGTTTGTATCCTAAGAGAACACTGACATAAACTAAAAAGAATGTGCATACACGGAGAAAAAAAATAAATGTTTCTTAAATCTGAAAATAACGGAAAGGATTTAGGTAGAAAGAAGGTTTTTGCTCAATAATGAAAGTTTTCCATTCGTGAAAAAATAAATATATAACGTTAGATGAAAGGAAACAATAAGAGTTCTTTTCATTTCTTTCTGTCAAACGGACTTCTCTGTTTGAACACAATTCAAATCAAATTGTTACTCTGAGGTCTGTTATAAAGGACATGAAACCCTGTATTTAATTAAGAAAAGAATATGACAGAAACAAAAAGGTTATCTTTCCTACATATCTAACCTTCTGAAACATAATCACACGATCGCTCCAGACATGAAGCCTCAAAAAACATGTTCTTGAGGTACCCACCCCAGAACATCAATATTGCCTTCTTTTGTTGTTAAAAAGAACACCTTACTGAATTTACAATTCCAAGATAATAATAAAAAAAATTAAGTTAATTAGCTGTAGCTTTCAAAAAATCTGCCGCGAAAAAGTGTCCACCACTCCAAAACCCCTACTCAACATCAACAGACACCAACTTAATCCATCTCTCTCTCAACTGGCGAACATTATTTTCGGTACTTTGTTTGACACGCCGAGGTTGGAGCAACAAAACGCATTATACGAGATTTTCAAATTTGGATAAGAGCAGCAGCAGGCAAGAAAAAATCGTGTAAGAACACTTTAAAGAAGAGCCTTCCGGTCAAATATTTTCCCCGCACGATGGAAAAAAGATGAATGATAGAATTTCTCCCCCGCCATCAAAGTGGCTAAAGTAAAAATCACTCTCGCTACTCAACTCTCGCCTCTTATTTCCGTGCATTTTGATGGCTTCGAGTTGAACCAATCGCTGTACTCAACATTCGCTTCGTAGTCCTCCGTCGTCGATCTTTTACTTTGCTGCTGCCAAGAGTTCCGATGCTGCAAGGAGCAAGTATCGCCCGGATTGGCGAGAAAAAGTTTTTTTCTCCCCCTATCACTTGTTGTAAGGAAGTTTAAAAACGGTTTATAATTTTTAAACAATTTGAAGAAGAGATTTAAAGTAATTGAATAAATCTATTTTGATTCCGTCTTCACGTTAGTGTGATGTAAAGGTCAAGAACAAACTGGCATTTGAACTTGGATGGTCATTCTTACAACCGCAATTCAAAATTACGCAGTTATCAAAGGCAATCTAAAAGATGCTTATTTTTAGGAATATAACTGAAATGGTAAAATCCGATAACTCAGAACTCGGAATACGGTTAAAAATACACAGGCACTGAAGTAATTTTTTTCATAGTCTTCAACACAAAGGAAGACTAATTACTAAATGGATGAGTCGCACGCAAATGCCGCGGATTTGAATACTTTAAGCGACAAAAAGAGATTTCCTAGAATTAAGTTTTGATCTCTGCTATTTAAAATTTGTGTCTTACAGGAAATAATGCTTTGGTAAATTATTGTTTTTAACGCAATATCTATTGTTTCAATCCATGTTATGTAAACATTAAAGCTAGAACAACTTAAAAAAAAAATCTGCATAGATTTTTTAATGAAAATACATACATTCATACATACATAATACATTCTTAAACCGTTACAAATGCATAAGAAATTTATTATTTTAGCTTCTTCCATTAACCTAATTAGTATCTATAATTTGCTAATGAGATTACATTAAATAAATGTGGATCACAAGTTATAGCTTAATTTAAAGACGTTGACGCTGTCTTTATAATTAAATATATCAGCAGTTTCTCATAAATAGCAACTGAGATGGAAACAATGACAAGATTCCAGTTATCATTACTAACACCTGTTTTGAATCCATAAACTCTACCGATACAATTGAACATCGAATACTTAATGGAAAAGAATTCTTTGCACTACTTTTTCAATGCTGTTGTCATTAGATAACTATCTCAAAAAAATTTTACAGTCCAGATATCCAAGTTCTGAGCTGATGCAAATTCTTAAATTCATCAATAAGACAATATATATTTTTGGAACCCAAGACTTTTGGATAGTTGATGCGGACGCCAAATAAGATTGGTCTATCGGAACAATTCCAGCCAACTACTCCCCTATGCTAGTTGGTAAAGGGGAAAGATTAGCCCTAATGTCTGATCTTCCTCTTTTCCACACACAGAAGAAAAAATCCTTCACCCATTCTTCTGCGCCCCCCTCGAAGTGAAGAGGGCGCTCGCGCATTAAGGACCGCAAGTCGATTCTTGGCCCCCGCGATCAATATTAATTGTCAGTAATGGGAGAAGAGAGGCGAGCGTAATTTCATTGCTGCACACACGCATATGCTGTCAGGAAGCAAAAAGGGATAACTTTCGATAAATTCCGGCTCACCCCTCTTATACCAATTTCTTTTCTTTTAACCCGCTCTTTCTTTTCTTTATTTTGTATGAGGGGAGGAAGGACCACTTTTTGTGAGATTCACACACCGTTCACAATAATGCTTTTCTTTCGCTCTAAATTCTACTGAGAGTTTCTTTACTGTTATTATTTCTTCTCTGCTGCTGTTCGCCCAGAGACGACGATATTGCTTCTTTGGGGAGTGGAGTATTGGTCGATGCCGAGGGAAAAGATATCGGCGGAGAAGAATGAGAGGGAACTGATGTGATGTGAAGTGAAGAGAAGAACGAATTGACGAGATGGGGAGATTAAATTTTCGCATATCGTTCGGAATCGACGAAGTGGCGGAGGGGGGGGGGGATATTGCAGAAGTATGTATATCAGATATTATAGCGGAAAACTCCTAACAAGAGTGAAATTTCGCGTTGAATCACACCATGAAATGAGCATTTGCAGAAATACAATTTGTTCCGAAAGAGGAATTCTAAGTGCCCGGTGGTATTTTTTTTTATTTTTAGACCTTATTGGAGTTGGTCTTAAAAAAATGGCATAATCTAATCGACAATAATTGATAAAAATTGGAGTAGTTTGAAATAACTAAAAAGGGAGAGGGGCATCTTTTCCCGTAATTCATTTTAAACTATCGTATTTTACTGTAAAAACAATGAGAAGTTAATTATACAGCATTTTAGATACAACTAATAGGGCATGAAGTTAAAAAAATCACCTAATACTACGATATCATTATATTGACTTTTTGTATTATAATAGGACAGTAATTTTTTTAAGAATTTTAACAAAACAATATAATAGTTGGACTACTATATGTAAACACGATATATATAAAAAATGTCCGAGGTATTATTTTAAGAAAAATCAAGTAGCATCGTTGGATTTTCTATTATTTGGTACAGAATAGAATCTCCGAGCAAATGATCTCAGTTTGAGGCCCACTAATAAACATGCAAGCAAATAAGTTAAAGGGCGAAACACAGTACAGAAGCATCTTGCTAAAAAAGAAAATTTATAGTTAAAAATTGAGAATTTTTGTAGTTATATAAATAAAAGTTATGAAAACAACTTTCTTACTTTTTATTAAGTTACCCGGCATATGAAAAAAAAAAAAAAACCACCACTAAAAAAAGGTACGGACTTATTCCAAAACTTTTGTTCTTGAAGGCACTAAATCGTAATTTAATGTTTTTAATTATATGAATTTTCCTATTCATAACTGATTTAATTCGTCACTGATTCTTTTCAAATGAATATGAATATTTTTGGACCTTTCATTCCAAACAAAAGGAAGTACAATTAAGTCTTAAACACCTTAACCATTACATTTAAAAGAATATAAAATTATCTAACACAGTTACAGAAATGTTAAAATACACGAATATTATACTTCAAAAAAGAACGGGGGAAAATCTTATACAGAAGAAACAGGGAAGACGGCAGCCAAGAGTGAGCCTCCAAAAAGAAACGAGTTCCACACGTGCAAGCCGAGAAGAAAAAAATAAAAGATAAGGAAGACTTTATCCGGGGACTGATCCCTCTTTCTCACAGCCGAGAAGTCAGGTCTAATGGTATTTGACCTCCGTGATATGCCAACACACCAGTTCCCCAACACAGGAACTTGAACCCAGATTACTAACCGTTTCCAAGTCCTGGGCGGAAGATTTGGTGTTGAAAAAGTGCACAGGAAGAAGATTAAGATAAAGCATAAATCGCACACAGAGGCTTAAACGATGTGGACGGGATTTAATATTACTTAAAATAAAGGTTGTGTAATTTTATACTAAAATGAGACTAAGCGAGGTATTTACGAAAAAGCTTAAATGTCGAGGTCTTTTCAAAACCCTATCCTACAGTGTTACACAAAAAGCGATGAAAGTACTAAAAAAATAGCCATGAAAGTATTAAAATTACTAAAAAAACTCTACCTGAATTAATACTACAAGAAATGATGTAAATTGAATTAAGGAAGTCGAAACTGCTAACACATTACTAAGAAGGAAATTTTTATACATTTTCAGTGCTCATATCAATTTAAAATCGCAATTATAAAACCCAAAAAATAAAGTTATTTCATATATTTTCACGAAATTATCTTCAAATTTTCCATCTACACTCCAGAATGGAAAAATTAGCTCGAACCAGTTTAGAAACGGCAAAAACAAAGAATTTCATTTTTATTAGGTTCAGGTTCTCATGTAGAGGGGAAGAAAAGAAGGCATGAATGAATAACTTGAAACTTCTCACAACACTATAAGCAAGAATCATTTCGTTGAATTTGATTTGCATCGAAATTACACCAAACATATTTGGAGACGGGCTAATAAATTTTAAAATCATGGTCATATGGCCAAATATAAAACACTATCTTAATTAATTAATATTTAAAATTCCATGCCATATTGAAAGGGGACTTTGTGGTGTTGAGCTTAGCAACTTAACTCATAAAAACCTAGGCCCAAAGTTATTTTTCCTTCATTAATATGCGTAGATAATTCTATTAGCTAAACTATATCTGCATTCGGTTATTTGTAACAATTATTTAGATGAACACCACTAAAATTAAGAAAATTAATTATCACAAATACAGAAAATATAAGTTGAGTTGAACATACATGAATTCAAGTTATTACTACCTTAATGTAATGTAGTTTCCTTTTACCTCCTTGGATTTTTAGAATTCAGACATTAGAATTTTGCAATAAAATACAACATATAAAAAAATCACACTAAACCGAAATAAAATAGTGGACTTTATTTCAACAGAACTTATTTATATAAAAACAATTATATCTCGTACTACATTGAAGCTACATTCTGCACTTTAATTTAATTCTAATAAACAAAAGAACATAATCGGCTCAAACAGTTATTTTCCAGAACCATATATAAAATGGGAACTAGATTATCCATCTTCATAAAAAAATAAATGACAGTATTTTAGAATTTCGCCATCAAAAACATATTAGCGACGCAGATATGGACTATAAAGAATGTCGAGTGAGAAGAACACGGTTTTGCCTCAGGATATAATAATTATATGTATCTCTAAAATAAAAAAAGAAGCACTTAAAACCTCTCAATTGCTGCTCCAGTTACATTTCTTTACTTCTTTCTTTTAATTGAGAGTAATTCTTACTTCTCAGCGATTTGTCACGGAATAGTTCACAAGTAAACTTTTATGGCTCCAAGATAATGATTCGCTGTTTTAAGAACTTCATCTTTAAAAGCAACTCCGTGCTTAGCGGGGGAAAAAACCCACAGGGGAAAAAATCCCCCATACAAACATAATTCCGGAAGAATAAGCAAGTTATTACTTCTCAAAGCATTTCATTAACATTTTTTTAATAAATGATTTTTTTTTCTCCTCCTCAGCCACTTCACTTCTTCTCAGATGGCTATTTTTTATTTATTTCTTTATTTATTTAAAAGAACAAGACGGGATAATTTTTTTCTATGCGCTTTTTTTAAAAATTCGCACCACTTTTTTTGTAAATACGCGACATCTTTAAATTCGTAAGTCTCTGTTTTTGTTTCGGACTATGGATTCTAGGATATATCACGGATGGTTGATAAAGAGAACTAAAAATGATAGGGGCTGTAAAGTCAAGGGGAGGGGGGAAGGAACGAAAATTAAAAATATAAAAAGAAAAATCTAAGATTTGGAAAGAAAAAAATGGGGGAGTGGAACTAAAATGAAAAAAAAAATGAAGAAATAATAATAATGAAAAAAAGCACTGTTCGGTAATGAATACTTTATGAAAGTCTCCTTTTCATTAAAAAGGAAGAAAATAAAAAGAAGGGAGATGGAAAATAATAAAAAAAGGGAGGAAGAGGCATTCAAGCAAACTAGTCATATTGATTCGCAACCGTAGCCGCAACTCCACGAGGGGTCATGGATATCTGATTTTTTTAAGACTTTTTCTTTTTATGTAATTCCGATTATATGTACTTTTTTTAGCCCTTAATTCCGATTTCACTCCCGTTCTTTTCTCATTTAATTTACGGTTGATGAAACAGAAGAGCCTTGCAATTGAACGAAATGGAAGACCAGGGACGAAGTGGGGGAAGGGGGAGGAATACCCAACGGAATAAAATTAAGAATCCAGTTTAGAAAAGATACTAGGACCCAAAACCACGTTATTATTATTATTTTTGCCTCAGTTTTACTCTTTTTCGTTCGAGATTTTTTTTACTTTTCCTTCTTTCTTCCTCGTTTCCTAATTCTTTTTATTTTAACTTGTTTGGCGGCTGGTTTTTAAAGACATTGGAAACAGAAAGGATGTATTTATAGATAAACAGCACAAAAAAGGCATGGAAGAAAGAAAGAGGGAGAAAAAAAGTAAAAGAGTAAAGTCTCTCCAGTAAAGAAATAATTGCGTCAATTTCCTTTTTACAAATCGGCATACCAGAACCCATTAAAATTAATGATTTTCTTTCAGGTGGAGTTAAGACGCCGATAACAGATAACCGGCGATGGTTCATTTTTTATTGATTACATTACCCTCAACTGAGAGAAAAATCGTAATTCTACTTCGAATACAATTTTTTTTCCTACTCATTTACTTCAAATGTCATCTGACTTTAATGGCAAAGAAAACCGACACATAGCTTTAGAAGAAGAAGCACAAGCCGTGTTTTTCATTTTAATGCTCATTTTTTTTTTTTTTTACTCTCTCCCTCCTACCTTTTTAAGTTAAGATGCAAGTACATTTCACCAAACAGATACAGGGTAAAAAAACGCCGCAAAAAATGTTAACGAATGCGTGGTATTTGAAATTTCTAATTAAAATCGCCCCAAAAGGAAAGTTATCACGTTAATTAAAAAGTAATTATGAGAGAAGGATAGAAAAGGTGGAATGCTACGAATGCAACTTTATTGCGCAAAAAATGACATAAAAGACATGCGTGAGGAGGTAGTTGTTGGGCAGAGAAGGAGTGGTGGCGAGGTGATGTAATTACCTCTATTTTTCCCGTTTTTGGA
Organism: Araneus ventricosus; assembly: GCA_013235015.1. Classification (NCBI taxonomy): domain Eukaryota; kingdom Metazoa; phylum Arthropoda; class Arachnida; order Araneae; family Araneidae; genus Araneus; species Araneus ventricosus. Next base: position 986,307 of record BGPR01000132.1, on the reverse strand, counting down.
GTAAGAGGTTGTCTCTTTAGTACAAAAATAAGAGTATTCCAAATAATTGAGATTTAAATCTAAAGTACAAGACATGCAACGTAACTGTGTATATATACACACATGTCAAAGTTGTAACTCTCTACTAATGTTCAGTCTAAATGAGTCAAACAGTATGGATAGGTATATTTTAGAGGCAATTTTCTGCATGAAATATATATAGGGGAAAAAAAGCCATCGTTATGGATGAAAGATCTCGTCCATCTAGTTAGAATAAGTTATCTTTTAGATGTTAAGAACAGGGTCAATAGGTGTTTAAAACCATGTGTTGAATGGTGAAAATGTAGTAAATACTAAATATAAAAAATCTATTTTCATTACATGCATGTCCATGAATTTAAGTATAAAAATTCAGAGCGTTTATTGTATATAAATGTCTTAAATTAGCTTGAACAAGACATATATTAAGCGAGTCTTGCAATCAAAATCAGATCTCTTCTTTACAATCAAACATTCAAAACAGATGGCATTTTAAAGAGTAACCAGTTAACAAAGGTCGATTGAGCAGTAACCATAATACAAAATCTGTTGATCGTTACGTTTACTTTAGTTAGATTAGCGATGTGTTTTGAATGTTCGGATAGATCTCGTAATTCTGAACCTGGGTTAGATGACGAGGTTGACACCTTGGCAGCACTCTTCTGCAACAAACCAACAGGAGGAGTGATGATCGTTACGAATGACAACTGCTTTTAACCCAAGTAGCGTAATTTGTTGCCCATTATTATACAATATTGTTCGATATCATATAATATTATATCATGTTGTACAATATTGCGAATATTGTTCAATATCGTACAATATCTTTGTGCTACTGGGTTATGTAATGATATCGAGTCAAATTTTTGTGATAAAGAATTAATATGAAATTAAATACATATTTATGATTTAGAATAAGAAAAACTGTCGCCGCTGATTGTTAGTGCCTGTACATACTATCAAAGATATATAAATCTACCTCATCCTTTGGTCTGTCTTTCCCACCAAAAATCACATAGCTAACCTTAAGGCTGGGTGAGGGGTGGAGACTTAAACCAGAAGAACTCCGCTGACAGCGGGGAGTGAAATTTTCAATGGTGTCTGGTACAGCAGTTGTACCGTACCGACCCGCATTCAAAGGTAAAAAAATTTCTGGTACAACATTTTTACCGCCCGTAAGGAAAAAGGTTAAGCTTAATTTAAGAAACGAGAGCATATTTTCTTACGTTTCAAAATAATAAAAAGGCAAGTAATTAAAATAGAATACCGCTTAATAAATCCGGACACGTCGGAATTAAAAATAAAAATTAAATTTGCTACAGACACGCGTTTTGTTTCAACGGCACTTTTGACGCCACCAATCCATGTCTATATTAGGCTCTCGAATGACTTAGAGACTAAAGCAGCTTGTTCAAGGAGCGGCGACAAAAATATGCTTGCATAAACAATTTCAGTCTGTCACGGACCATCACATACAATAAAAAATTAATAACCACCAACCACCAGGATAGAAGCATCAAGCTTGCGCGCCCAGAAAAAGAAAGCCAGTAAAAATAAAACAGGGGAAGCTGATATGCATGCGCGTCTTCGTTAATCTCTGTGATGACCCCTCGCTTTTTCCACGTACGAGCGACACATGGCTCTTCTCTAGTGGATCAGGTTACGCAAGAAGATGCAGAAGTGTTGCGCCCGAAGAGATTTTATTTATCAAATCGGAAGATTAACAGTGGTCCGTGTTCGTCTCGTGCCAGAGGTGTGGAAGAGAAGAGACTTTTGGTGTCACATTCGACTTTTGACACGGAAAACTTGCATCTACTTATTCGCTTCACAGTGCAATGATATCGCAAGAAGAAATAAAATTAATAAGTAAAAGAAGAAATTTCGACAGGAAAGGACACCTAAGGATATTTTTTGGATATTAAAAGTAAATACAGCAAAATGGAAGACGTTAATTAATGTTCACGTTGTACAATTAATGAGTTTAAACTTAAGTCATATTGTCGTGTGGGTAATGAAGCCTCAGTAAATTAATTTAGATGAAATATTCATTTTATTACAAATTTTAAACAACGTAAAACGTAAACTGTATGTCGGTTCTGAGAAATTAATAACGCAAAGAGAAAAAGGGGGAAAAATCAAAGTAAACAACAGGCACTGTTCCCTGGATTCTACTACAAATTTCTGCAGTTTTTTTTTTTCCTTCTTTTTTCTTTCTTCTTCCCCAACATTGAATATCACATATTCAACACTTAATAGAGAAAGTAGTGTTAAAAGGGATAAAAAAAATAATAAGGCTTGCTTCTACAAAGGTTTAGAAAATATACTGCACTTAAATAATATCTAGAAATATATTGTAAAATATAACAAATGAGGAAAGCCTTAAATTTTATAACACGAGTAGAATTCCAATTCAAGAATTTTTTTTATCTTGCATTTTAAAATTGGAAACATTTTTTGAGAAACTTGCCTAGTAAGCTCTGATATGCATATTTTTTGTGGACGGGGATTAAGGCAGACTTTCAGGAGATTTGAGTAACAAAAAGTCCATATCTTAACATTTTGATTATAAGCTAAACTTTGAAATATCCAAAGTCGGGGAAACTTGCAGCAACACATGAAATGCAAAATAATTTCGAAACTGGCAACTCAGAAAAATCTGTATTTAAAAAAAACCCAAAGAATCACTTAGAGCGGGAATGTTATGTAATCCAACACCAATGCAAGTCTGATATAATCTATCCTCAAAACGCATGGCATGGCTAACGAGGGACCAGCGGCATTCGTTAGCAAGGGCTGACTCGGGGATGGTTGGAAAAAAGAAGGCGCAAAGGGTGACACTCGATCCATCAAGGGTGGGGTCAGGGTTCATTACCTCTCCACCCTGACCTCCCGGACGACATAAATCGTCCGGCAAAAGAAAAGCCGGTGGCCCACCACTTGTTCCCCCTCTTTAAAAACCATCACGACTAGATGTCAAAGCTTTTTTTTAGATGGAATAAATCGGTTTTTAAGAGCGATTTCAGAGATGTACTTTGCGGTTTGCTTTTGCCGAGAGTAATGAATCGAGAGCAGCGGAAATGACATTGTGCGGGGAAAAGAGGCTTGGGGCTTATGGACATTAAAACACGGAGAAGGCAGAGCAGAATTGTTTAGAAAGAAACCAACAGCAGCAGAAATGACAAATCGAATGAAAGTAGGAGAATGCTAGGGAACGAGTGACAAATTTAGAGTTGCAAGGAGAAAAAATAGCGGAATAAAAAACTCAATTTGCGTTTTCGATTAAGAGAAATTGTGTGATTACATTCATGTTTGAAGATCAGGTTTTGTTAACTACCGATGAGTACATCTAAGAACCAATCAGATGAATTTTAACCCCACAAAAATGGGACACGATTCTGTTTAATTCTAGTCAGAAATGATAAATATAAATATTATACAGCATAAAATGAATTTTTACGATGAGATTCTATCACACAGGAATGGAATGATAGAATTAAGAAAAGACATTTCCTTATTTTAATACAAGTAATTTATTTAGATTAATGAAGGGCCATCAGTTTTTTTTTTTTTTTTGTAATTATTTGGGGACAGATCTCCTCTTAGCTTCCCGTCATCTTTACTGTTTAGGAAAACTCTAAAAGGAGCCACGGAAAAGAGAAGTTTCATATCAAACCAAATAAGTAAGTTGTTGAAGGACTGCGAAAATAGATGGTTACAAAATTCTGACGAAGTGATTTCTCCTAACAGAAAAGCGGTATTTTTTTAATGAAAATTATAAGGATATGATATTTATTTTGCATTTTTTTTCTTATTTATGTCTGTATCTAATTGAATTGTGCAAGTACAAGAGTGATCAAATTTTATAACAAACACTCAAATGAAAAAATTAAATTTAATTTGAAAATTATCGTTAAAGAGCAAAGGTAACAATACTTCCATCTGTAACGATGCACATTTTTTAGGAAGGGCCTTAAGACTATCTAAAATCCGAAAAGAACTTTAAACTTATTATATATTAAGTGAATAAAAAATTGATGAATGACTAAATGGCTATATTCTGAAGAATTTCCAGCACTTCCTTGTTCTTTTAAAATAAAGATGGGAATCCATAGCACGACTGTTACATAAATGAATTATTCACTTTCTTATAATCCCTTTGAATTGGATATTGAAACGATCACTATCATAATTTCATATATTCAACTGGCCATCTAGATAAATTGTTTCTAATGCATAACTGCAAGATGAAAGAGCCAATAAAAATGAATAAATTTGAAACTGAAAGTATTTAAAAAAATTTAAGCCAGTCAAATATATACCTTGTGAATCTAAGAGCACAGGTTCATCCTAAAAAATAAACATGCTGAGAGGGGAGGAAGGAAAGGGAAGAAAAAAAAAAGAGATTTCCAGAAACGGGCCGGAATAGAGAGCTCTGGAAAAATGAAACAAATTCCAACGGGAGTGTGAGTGGGTGCTTGTGGTGTATAATCGTTTGGCGGGGAACATCCATCGTATGCATGGCGTGCTTCTGGTGAAGACATCACCCGGTAACAGGGCAATGATTAATTTGGGAGGTTGGCCGTTAGGGGTGGGAGGCGAAGCGATTGCTATACATCATCCTGCCGATGACGGCCCACCTGTGAGATGACGCCGGATTTTTAGCCCGCTATCGACCCACAAACAGATGATGCCGCTTGCTTCTGCTTCCCGATACTCTCTTTTTGAGAGAGGAAAAGATCGTTTTTGTTCCACTCCCACCCCTCTCTTTCTATTTTTTTTTTCTATCCAAGAAAAAGATGCTAAATTTTCATTCAAAAGATTTACGCAAAAAGTCTGTCTGAAAACATTTAATCGGTGTAATTTTTTTTTCGATGAAAAGAGCCAAGACACTCTAAATTATTGGAATATAAAAATATTGGGACACACTGTTAATTAAAGTATTCATCATTAGTCAGGTAATAACTTTCAACCACTACTTCAAATAAAACAAAAAACTGAAATGCTTACTATGCTGCCATCCATACCAAAGGATAAAATAGCAAGAGTTTTCGAATGCAACATACAATGTTTGGAATAAGTAAATAATGAACAAAAATGAAACTGAATAATAACTAACTATCTAAATAACTTAAAAATTTTAGAGACTAATCAATATGAGATTGTTAAGACCATGACAGATTAATGCAAAATTTTACATGGATAATGTGGTTTCTATGAAATGAAAAGGATACAGGCGCTTACGATTAATATTTAATTGATGATCTGTTTATAAAAAAAATCTTGAAGTTTCTTAGCTAAAAAAATTTACAAATTTGAATGTTTTTTCCACATTCAACGAAATTTTTATAAATTTTTTTCTGACCTAATCACTTTGTCGAATAACAATGACATAAAAGCCAAAATAAATTTGTAATTGAACTAAACAAGGTTGATACAAAAAGAACGTTATATATGCTATAAATTTAACCCTGTGATTGCCGAATTTTTTAAAATTACCATTTAGATACAATGTTTAAAAATATGTCCAAATAACATTGGACCAAGCGAATTGTTATTAGAATCCAAAGTTTTATTAGTTTAATATGAGTCAACGTTTTAAAAGTACTAAGTAAAACCATTAGCTTGAGAAAATCGCAGGATGCAGAAGGAAATACTTACTTCCAACCCGCGGAAATTGCGGGATAAGCAATCAGAGGGTTAAAGATGTAAGCATTCCAAGAACATCCAAACCATAGGAATAGTAGGAACTTTCAGGTAAAGAATAGTTTTAGAAATATCAATGACAAAATGCAATCTATTCTCAGCCCAAAAAGAGGCGCCATAGAGCACTTTCTTTTTAACTATTAATTTCAAAACCAAGAACTCTTTATTCGCAAAATAATGATTAAAAAAACCCCCACTAACTTTTAAGCATTACCTTCTTGAACTTCAAAGAGGGTGAAGAAAAAAAGTTCAATTTGTACTTAACAACCAGGAGACTTTCGCATGAGATAAGATAAAAAAATAAGAAAAGAAACACCCCAAATCTCAAATTAAGTACCATCAGGTAAAGAATAAACAAAACAAAAACACAATACCGCCTAACAAAGGGGCAGGGGTGGGAGAAGACACAAAAGAAGCTAAAAGGGAAAAAAAGTTCCCAACTCCAGCCATCTTCTAATCCTGGAGTGTGGCCCCCTCTTTTCCCGAAGTTCCAGCCTCTCACACAAAAGCCCATATCCGGGAGATTTCGGGAGTTAACAGCCGGAGCCAGGGCCTCGTAATCCGGAATTTACGACCACGGGAGAAGGACTTATAAGGCGGAGGGCATACCTGCTTGGCCGTTGGCTGGGACATTAAGTAGGGCTTAATTGGGCGGCAATAGCCCCGGCGGCTTTCTCACTTTGATTAGTGCACCCTGGCTATAGATATATCTATATATAGCCGGCAGCTATCTCCGAGCGCGCTAATTACGCTCTGCCAATACCCTTCGCAAAGAGAGGGCCGAGGAAACATTCGGGTCGATATGGGCTTCGGGCTTATATGGGATTCCCTGACGTTCCTGGGTTAACCCGGCCCGGGGAGATCAACTATATTAGACTCGCATTCAGGAAAGTCGTTAGCCACTATTTGATGTCCTTTTCGCCATTTCCAGTTTTAAAGTGAGCTTTTGAACGATATTAAAACTTCTTTTACTGTTCAGCCATTTCTGTGTTCGAAAAACGGAATTATAGAAATTTATCTCCTGCACCAAATGGTGTCGGAGTACTTTGTTCTGAGCGGGACAATAGAAGCTGTAAACTTGCCTGCCGAATTCATATATTCTGATTTTTCTAAAGTAAAAGTGGTACTCATAAGGCTATCAACAGGCTCATAAGGCATCAAACTAAAGATCACTATGTTTTTCATTTGTATAGCAGGTTAATTAAAAACAGTTTACTATAAAAAAAAAACTGTAATCAACAAAATTCAAGCATCAGAATTTAATTTTTAAAGCAAAAATTCAGCTATTTATAATACAATCTGCCGTTCTGAAACTGAATTTGAGAGAAATTAAAATTCTAGAATGCCAACAACAAAGAATTTTTTTAATGAAATCATTTTCGAAGGTAAAAGTTATAATTAAAACATTAAACCTGACACTCTTGCTACAAACATTCAGCACTGATGTATCTTCCTTTATTTCACAATAAATAAATTGCATTCTTACCTGAAAAAAGAAAGAACAAATTAGAAAAATATAGTACGTGACTATAACAGATTACATAACATACAAAATAAACATATATACATTCATGCATATATTGATTCTTTTAACACAAAAAGGATTTAACGGAATTCAGAAGATTTTAAATTAGCGATATATTAAACGACAAATTAGCGATTCTTACCAATAATACTTTTATAGAGAAAGACCTTCGTCAACAGAATTAATAATATAAGAATGAGGAATTAAATGAACAGAAGAAAATGATTATCTAATTAAATAATACGGTTCATTTCATGAAATAATACGTAGTAATTTGAATTTAAAGAAAGGATGGTTTGAGTATCACAATTAAAATTTCAATAAAAATTAGCACTAGATCATTATTACCTTGCTAAACAAAAGGGAAATAAAAATTTCGAAAGTACAAATAAAAAAATCACTCATTTCATAAGGAAATTTGCCTGTTTAATAAAAACATTTATCTGAAACATACTAAAATGTTGTATGCATTTCAGTGCATGTGTATGATGTAAAAATAAACACATTATCTTTTCAAAAAGTGGAAAAAATTTGTCCAAAAATCCTTAAAAAACATGAAGCATCTCAAACTGCACAATACACAACCCGAAATTTAGCGTCGGTAATGGAACCATTTCGAAGAAGCAGAGAATTTCATTCATTTATTAGATCAATTTATTTACTTTTCTACCTCCTACGTACAGATTTGGCGCAAAATAGAGATACTGCCCCCCTACCCTTTAAACCATTGGCAACAGCAAATAAAAGGCATTTCAATAGATATAATAGAAGGGTGTAAGACTGATACGTGCTCGAGGGGAAGGGAGAAGAAATCTGTTCGAAACGGCAAGTACCATCAGTGACTTGCCACTTTGGCTGGCAGATCGGTTGTGGAGCATTTTCTCCAATACGTGGGGGAGGGAACAAAAAAAAAACGGGTACCACCGACCACCCCACCTTCCCGAAGAAGAGAAGGAGGGTGTGGTGATGTATGTAGCCATCAGAAATCGTTTGTAAATTCCATCATGGAATTCCCAAATGCGTTCTTGATTCTCTGATCTTCATTCTCCCTCTTTCTATCTCTTTTTCATCCCCTCTTCCAATATCCTCGGTCTCTTATTTTTTCCTCTCTCTCTCTTTCGGTCTCTGAGCATCCATCTGCAAGGCAGCAGAGAGAAGAGCGAAAAATAATAAATAAGTGGAAAAATATAAAAAAAATAAATATATAGCGCGGGTGCGATATACATGCTTTCATGTATGCAGCCTGGCATAAGGCAGTGTGTAGAAATCGGTAGGGTTTTCTTCTTTCGCTGCCTGCCCCCCTCCCTTTTCCCGATAGAATGGAAATCGCTGGGTATCAGAATGGGCATCGAAAGCACTCGGATCTTTTGGAGAGGCAAATATTTATCAACAATCACCCATATAGGGCGCCATCACGATGGGTATATATCTGAGGATACTACTATGAAATGGGGAAAAGTAACACGTATAAATGTGGATTAATGTCAATAGATCTGATCGAAATCGTAAAGAAAACTGGATCTTTTTTTCCGAACCAAAGGATTCGGGAGTGGGAAAAAATTTAGTTTTAAAGGAAAGATTTTTCAAAGGGAGATTTTTTCAATTTATGGACATGCAGGGAAAAAGCAGATATAGTAATAATTTTGATGCATATGAGAGATTCACTGAAGGCTAACATATTTTTTTCCTGAATGTTTGTTAATTATTAAGTGTTGAAAAGAAAGAGAACAATAATAATTAACAAACATGTCCGAGGTATTTCTACCTTTTCAAAAAGTATTTTTGAAAAGGTAGAAATACCTCGGACACTCCAGAAACAAATACGATCACCTGCGAAATTATCAAAGTTGCTTCCTATATAATATTTATTTCAAATGATATCAAATGTTTAACAAGTAAACATATCGAAATTTTAGTTAATGAATAAGAAGAGAAATAAAGATATTGAAAGCAAATTATCTAAACAGTTTAGTTTAAATTATATATGTTACGAGAGGATCAAAAAGTTGAACAACAATTACGATAAAATATGCAGGATGGCAAAATTTTCAATTAAAATTATTATTAAACAATAACGAATAAAGAAACACAAATTATCCAGTAAGATAATATTATAAATGATATTGATCAGCAATTAATATTTATTCGAAATATTGAGAAAACTATTATAAGAAACTCAAGGAGTAAAATTTTGGGCGACTTCTAAAATACTGTCTGTTAGCGCAGAAGTAGATAAAAATAAAATAATAAGTGGCTATCCAACAACATGATAACATTTCTATATATAGCATCAAAATATAAAACAATAAGCCGGTACCGATAATGTCATATTTCAGATTAACAAGGCAAATTAAAGAAGAATATTTTAAATTCTCACGAGTTGAATTTTCATTTAGCGTTATAAAATTGTCTTCAAATTTTTTTTTGAATAGCAATACTCCACAATAATAAAATTACTTCATTACATGAGAGATAACACAGAAAAGATCCTGATGCATACTTGTCACATCACTACCTAAGCAGTGAGTACCTTTGAATATGCATCGACATATTTTTTCATTATTCTCTTCCTCTCTCCCGCTCCGCTTCCCTCTTTCGACTTCCCCCTCCTTTTCCAAGAGTTCTTGAATTTCCCAAGTGGACCTTTGGCGTTAGGACTACGAGCGTTTTGGGAATACAAGTTGCAAAGAAAGAGTAGCAGAGGACAAAAGTTTTTTTTCATTGTTCTTCTCTTTTTCTTTTTTGTCTAAATGATCCAACCCATATTTCAGAATAGCCATTATGTCGGGTTTGTAATGCTCTTTTCATGCGACCGGAGAGGATATAGAAACTTCTTATTTTCCTCCCTTTGTTTGTTTTATTTATCTATTTTTGAAGAGAACAAAAATCGGAAAGGGATTGAAGCAAAGGGGTGGGATATATACACACAGACACACGAAGATGAGAAAACGGTAAAAGCTCGGGAAAATATAAGTACGAATAGGACGACAGTACGATTTCAGGAGAGGGATAAAGCTTGTTTTCAGTTTGCTTATCTATTTATTGTCTCTGGAAGGCTTTATCGGTTGTTTTACTCCGGAGTAAGGACTTTAAGCCGATCAGAATAGCGAATGATGATCTTGTAAACTGGTTTAGATAGAATATCTTTATCTTTGCTCTTCTTTTCCCCTAGTACAGAATTTAATAAATAAAACATTTGGGAATCTAGTGACAAGAGAGGAAAAATGTGATAGGAAGGGAAAAGATCTTAGAAAAATTTTACCATTAAATGAGATCTACATTTTTAGGCACCTGAATTTTTATCAAAGGCTAAGATGCATTTTAAATGAAGATTTTAAGAATCGGGGGAGGAAAAGGTTCTCTGATCCCTGAAAATTAAGACGGTTGATACCTACATGTTTGTTTTATGCTATCTTCTAGTAAAAACACAACAAAGCATACAAGATGAACACTTTCTATCCGAAACAATGCAAAATCCTGCGTAAAAATTTCCACATTCTGAAGTTTGCACTACCTGCAAATGTTTTGGATTTAAGAAAAAAATTCTCAAAGACTTGTTTAGTCAGTACTTGGTTCCAACTTCTTGTTTAAACATGAAATGCCATAAGAAATGCACTAACTATAAGAATATGTGAGCAATGTAATTTTCAATCCGATGAGAATATATTATAATTAAACTTCTTAGTGCATATTTTTAACACTTCTTTTTAAACCGATATATGAATGATTATAATACAAAAAGAAAACGTGACTTGAAAAAGCACTAAATCTATAAACTGAATTTTGAATAATGGGGAAAAAACTCCGATACAAGATTATATAAACAGTTCTAATACTGATAAGAAAAACTGAACTGATTCGACAAAGAATCAAATCATTGGTAAGAATTAAATACGCAATATATTCACCCAAACAACTAGCTTAGCGTTTAGTAATCTTTCCCAACATTCATACTTCCTGAAAAAAAATCGCTTTGGTAACAATTTGATGAATATCAAATAAATTCTGAATCACCTCTAATGAAACAAATTTTTTACTGTTTATAAATATTTTGAAACATGGGTTAACATCCAGGAGTGAAAAATTTCGAACAATAACTTCATCGTCTTTATTACATACACTTAAAATTTTTAAAATAGAGAAAAAAAAAGTTAATTTCTCTTCTTTTTTTATCCGAACAGCTGTAATAGAATTTTGTCATAAAGTCACCACTCTATTAAGCTAATTAAAAAGCACTGAATTCGGGCACGTATCCCTGGAATAGAACGAGGAGGCCCCGGTCGCTCCTGGTTTTTGATGGGAAAGTTATGTCAGTGGTTATAGGATATAAAAATTTTACGAGAGCAGCAAAACGTTTTATGAGAAATAAATGAATGATATATTGGTTTATTTTCGGCAATGAACCACACAATATGACTCAGTTGGGTCACGAGTCAGTCTTAGAACTTTTTCGTCTCTTTTATCATCGCGCCTTTGTAAGCTTAAAAGCGTCAGTTATGAGTGGAGGTGGTTTAAATGCCGACCACTCCATCAAGGATATTTCCCTTTAAAATAATAAAATGGCGCGAGACATGGGAGTATAAATTTTATTGGGAAATTTAAATGAGATATAGCGAAGCGGGTGATTGTATCTTAATTCCGAAATTATGTGCTGTAATGATACTATATGATAGCAATCTTTATGTAAATTATTCTGTTTCAGGGCACCATAAAGTTTATATTAATAACATAGAAACAGACACAAGCAACTGAATATTAAAGTCCAAATACTACCTCACCGCCGTCCCTAAAAACAACGAAATCTCGCAGAATGTAGAAGTTAGGTATTTTTTAGATATTTGTTTAGTTTCAACATAGGTAATTTTGAAAAATATTATTTGAAGTAAAACATTAATATTAAGGATCTTACAGAATATATACGTAATAAAGCAGAAGAAAATCGGAAGAATTCTCCTTAATACATATTTTTAATTGGTAAAACATATTCTTTTTAAATGAGATAAAAAATACTAATGAGTTTAAAATAATTTTATCTATATATTAATACGTGAAGAAAAAACTTTGTACCCCTTTTTAGCACATTGCGCGCACGGAGGAGTGTGAGATTTGGCATAGTTAAAGTTCATATAGAGAAGGAGTGCAGAAAGATAAAATTGTATAATATGTGTTACAAATACATTGAATTAAATAAAATAAAACATTCATCGTTTACGTTCATGCACTGAAAAAAATTAGGAGTGAATGATTTGTAATTGATTTAATCCCCCCGCAGTGAAATCCACTCCAAGAGGGAGATTATTTATAAAAAAAAATATCCGGAGTGAAATACAAAATGCTTATGATTTAAATCTGTCAATGTCAAACATATATTAGTTTGTGGTCAAACAGTCGCACAGAGTAGAGATTGTCTCTAAGGAATTTATATATAGTATGTATTACTAATATATTAAATCAAATCAAATAAAACATTCATTGTTTACGTTCATACTGAATGTCAAACACATAAAAGTCTGTGGTCAACAGTCGTACAACATTTATTTTGTTAACCGCCCGTTTTTTTTGTTTCAATAAAAAATATATATAAAAAATACGAAGCACGTATTCTTTATTTCATTTTTCGTATTAATTTTTTTTATTTAAATTTTATATAAATTTGAAAAAGATAGGCAAATTAATTTTGTAGCCTTTGCGAAACCTGGCCAGTATAGCAATAATAAAAACCCCAAGGAAATGTAAAAAAAAACGCGTTATCGTTTTTTAAATATGACTTAGCCAAGCTATACCTCATTTTCCCTATCGTTCGTATTTTTCAAATAATTCAAAAATTAATGCATAAATGAAGTATTTGTACACGCTTGCAGATGACGTAATAGAAAAAAAAATTATATGCACTGATTATAGAGGTATACTCTTTGACAAAAGAACCTCAATAACTTTCAAACTTAAAAATGTAATGAATTACGGTCGAATTTCGACCGCTGGGCGACCTCTAGTCTTGATAATTGGACTTCAGAAACAACAGGTGCCTCCCCAACAGTTTTCGTTAATTTCAAAATGGAATTTTGAAATAAAAAATTAAACCACAATGGGATTATAAAGGGTTTAAACATATAATTAAAAAATAATGCTATTTCTAAATCAATAATTCAGAGTACCCCTCTTTTTTTATATCATACAGATGAGGAGAGAATGACACATTTGCTATTTCGTTTATTGTAGTGATTTTAAAAAAATAAAAAATCCTAAGTAAAATGTGAGGGATAAATTTAATTTAACTTAGAAGAAATAAAAATTTTAATTAACCAGTCTATAATCTCATGAATGAATTACTAAATAATCTCTGAGAATAAGGAACTAGAACACTAAAAAGTATATGCATGGCACTGAATACTGAAAAAATATTTTATAAAGAAAACTTCTCTAAGAATTACTGGATGCAGTTATGTAATCGGAAACCAATTGCTATTTTATCGATTTTGAGTGCATTATGGAAAAGTGGAAATGTGTGAAGCCTCCAGTCTAAAATTAACTAACTGCAATCCGTTGCACAACTGATTACAAATAATACGATAATTAAGTTTTGAAAAATCCAGTATCAATTTTCTTTCCTGTGATGTCAAACGAAATCTCAAAATTTGTTCTTTGGTACGTTTCCTTATTACATAAATGTGTCTCATTTTTACGCAATGATTTTTTTTTATGTTACTAGAAGTCTGTTATATAAAAATATATATTTCCTTTAAATAAAAAAAATCACTAATCATTTATACAATTATTCATAGATTTTTCCTTAAAGAAACTCTATTAAAAAATGCTTACCGAGATTACAAAACAGATTCTAATTAGTTGATGTAATATTAATTCAAATAAAACATTTAAAAGCTTGTCAACTGTCCAAACATATTCCTCGAAATAAGGAAAATATATCTGAATAAACATTATGTTAACAAACTGATAGTTCCTCGTTTTGATATTTCATCATAAATACAAAACTTTCAAAGGAATCAACTCGATATAATGAATTTTCATGAGTTTTCCCGAAACTCATATGAATAAACTACGATTTGAATTCAGTTTGAAGTTATCACACGAATGTGAACTAATAAGGCCTTTTTGACATTACATCTTCATTACTTAATGCAAATATTCACACTCAGGTGAAATAATTTATGCAAATATTTTTTTAATTACTTTTATATCTCAAACAAAAAAAATGAATGAGCGTAAAAAATCAATCATCAATTAAAGTACACTCGGCCTGAAGAACGTTTGTAACCATTATTAAATCTCGAAAAGATATATATATATATATATCACCGGTGCCATAAACAGGCAATATAACAGATTTATTAGGGTTAGCAATGAGGAAGAAGTCTTATAATTAAGTTTTTTTTTTTAAATATATTTAAAAGCTAGATTTCGAATCACCATATTGAGAATCGAGATAAAGTATAGGATGTGTCGGGAACAAACTGAAGTTCATAACATTAGCAACCTAACTATTTCCAATATAAATAATCTACGACAGTATACAAGCTCACTTCGCTTGCAAATTCAATATTTGTTTGGGTACAAACTAAGCAGACTTCACTTAGCCAGATAGTTTATTTCATTGACATACGATACTTATAATCATTGTTTTTCAAATTTTTTTCGTCGGCAACTAAGTGACACTGTCAAAGAGAAATCTCGCATTTCTAAAAATCTAAACCAAAGAATCAACCCGTGTGTTGCGACACTTAAGCCCTCAATTAATTTTAAAAAGTTTCCTAACTATAGAGATAATCACCAAGCTCATCACACGAAAACGCAAACTCGAGAGTCCCAAACCTTAATATTAATCCGAATCTCGGCGTCCCGCGAGAGCAGTGCGAAAAATCAGAATTTATATCGGGATGGCAACACAATGGTAGTTCATTCCCGAGGCTCTAATTTATTTATGAGACTCTCGCACCTACGAGGCAAAATGCGGCACGCATGGCTAGGAGGTTGTCAATTTACCATTAGGCGAGTTAAATAGCTGCCTCATTAGACATCCCGAAATGTCTACCTGCGGCGGAACCTACGCGGTAACCATGGCAACCGGCATCTTTAAGCGATATTTAACGGCAGCTACTTGTTGATTCCTGTAATGACCACGGGGTGGCCCTCTAGATTACGGCCGCCTCACGTGACCTCATAGCCGAGTTTAAAAGTCGTTAAGGTATCGGATGGCGAGGTGAGGTTCTCCCATTTTTGACACACTGAATATTAAGTTGTAGCATTAAACATTAAGGAAATAGTTTCTTAACTGAGAGGAACACCCACCTTGATATAATTGAAGATTAAAATGTGTTAATGCAAAGCGACGAGAGCATCATTTTATTCGAATTGTGGTGTTTTAATAGCAAATGGCAGTACATTCCATATTTTTGGAGCAAATAATTTAACAGCCTTATGGTATTGACACAGTACAAGTATACTACAATTTAATTGAGTTGTGCAATTTCGCCATTTATCAATGTACGCCACACTGACGTTCCAAAACGGTTATCAATCACTTAAAATCTACCAATATGCAGTGAAATCTTCTAGTTAGGCATGGTCGTACAAGACCTCGACGGCTAGCAGTTATATAATTGCAATTAAAGTATTCTTTAATTCATCCATACAAAATAATCGTTGTTCAATGTAAACGATTATAAATTAAATTCAACTGCACGAGATATTGAAATTTTTACGCAGATAACAATTCGATCATCAGTACAGAAAGAATCCATAATAATTAGAAAGAAGAACTCGTTATAAAATGAAAATATGCCAAATGTTTAGCAACCAGAAAATAAAACTAATTCAGCGTTACTTTTCGGTACCAGATTACAATTTTTACAATCACTATACGCTAAAAGTTCAAAGGGAATTCGAAATACTCAGTAGTATTTTCAGCGATAATTATGCAACTATATTTAGAGGGTATAAATTCTTCCGCTGTCCAATGGATAATTTAATTGAATACAACCGAAAAGAGCTGATGTAAAAAATGAAAGAAAGTTCGTTCAGACTGAAGTTAACAATTAAATAATCTATCTAAATATCTAATCCGCATTTCAACACTAAACCGTTTGGTTTTAAAAACTCAGATATTAAAACATGATAAACTACAGATAATTATTAAAATAATCGCCTATTCAAAACTGATAAAATGACAGAAATACAAATCTGAAATTTATAAATAGATATAAAGTGGAAATATAAAAAGATAATTAAATACCGTTGACGCGTAATATTAACTTACAATTGCGCAATGAAGGGAAGAAAAATATAATGACCCAAGACAAGCTCAATAAAAAATAATAATGAAAAAAATCACATGCATCGTCAAACATTGCAACGCGGTCACAAACATTCTCAGAAAACCTAACCAGAAAGAAACAGAAATTAATCAAGTAAAACAGGAGAGATGTGGAGGTGGTGGGGTAAAAAGAAAAAAAGAATATGTGGTGGAATGGAAATAGAGAAGGGTGGCGGAAGAAATGAAAATATCAACGAAATCTTGGAAGGAAGCAGCGCACAGAAAAGAAAAAAAATTAATAAACAAAAAAAGAAGAAGAAAAAAAAGAAGCTACTTACTTTTACTGGGGCGCACACATGGTGAGTTAAAAACTGGCACCTCGTTAGCCATACAGCTGTGAAAGTGTAACGGGATACCCTGTGTGTCCAGAGGAGTTTGAAAAGGGCCAGGCGCCGAGTTGGGGGTGTCAAAAGCAATAGAACGTGGCGCGAAGTGAAAGGGAGGAAGAGAGAAGAGAAAAAATCGTCTGAAGGGTGGGAGGGTATGTGAGGAGATTCAGACTCATCTATCACAACCCCTCGACTTCGAAGAGAAGGGAAAAAAATCCTACAGAGGATTGGAAGAGCCAGACTACATCTTTAAGTAAGATGCCAGATACAAGAGATTCCTAGGCAAGAAATAAGTGCTAAACGTTATCCTGTTGTAAACATACGGATGATAATCCATTCTAAATGGACATATTTAATGTCCATCGTTTTAAAATGGATTCCTACGATCTGAAACACAAACGCACAAACATAAAAGAAAAGAAAGAAAAAAAAGTCGAATTCCAATATTTAAATAGCAGCATTGCAAACTGCCTCCAGAAGATATAACATTTTGTACCATTAATACCTCAGCGAAAATGTATCTAATTTAGCTGCGACTAATAATTTTTGCTGCATTATTTTAACAAAAATTACTCGAGTCATTCACAAGCAATTGACCATAAAATTCTAAAGGGATGTTTCAGCACAAATCAGAATTTATTTTCAGAAGACATGAAATAAAACAGGATAAACAGTCATTAACATGATTTGCATTCTTAAAAATAGCAGGTTTAGGGATGAAACGTCTTCTACTTCTTTATTTTATTTATTTATTTGTAAACTGAAGAAATGTTTCATTTTCAGTAATTCTATCATCATTAACTGAAAACCTCTTGAAATGGTCAATAAGACTACAGTCTCATTATTCGTATTTAGAGAGGAAGAAATGCCAACACACCAAATATTAAAGTCCAAACAATAAATATCCGGCTTCCTATTTTATATATTATACAAACGTACCCTAAAAGGAAACTAAAAATAACCCGAAATAGCTAAATCATAAGTCATATAATTTGAGAAAAGAATGTAAAATCTAAAATAAGTGATGAAACTAAATTGCTGCTAACAAAGTTCATCTACACAATGCGTTACTAGAGGCAACGCCATACATTTCAGATACGATAATTTAAAAGTTCAATGATAGAAGGTGCGTCACTTTCACACCAATACAAGCATACAAATCAATTGAAAACTTATCGGACAAAAAGGATGCTCCTTTGTTTTATACATCGATTTCGAAATTTCCAATATTCTGAACATCAATAATAATCTTAATTAATACATTGCCATTATATCCGTAATTGAAAGAGTGAGGAAGTAACCTTTTAAGACACTTTTCAAATTGATTCCAGAGCTATTCATAATACGAATTAGCACAGAAATAATTTAATATTCATTAATTTTGTAAAATGCAACAGAAGCTGAAATAGGAGAGAAATGGCAAGCAAGCTGGAAAATCTAAGACGGGCCGATAGGAAGAATTGCTATTGCAAAAATGGACCGTTCAACGAATGACAGTTAAATAATCTACTATATGCACTGAGGCAAGATATTAAATAAATTAAAGTAAAAATAAATGTTGAAATAACAAAATTAAGGCGAGGAATTCTACGAACAGTTTTGAAAATAATAATGCGCGTTAAAAAAGTTTCATGGTCCGTTTCACGACTGTTAAATCTATTTCAATCAACTAATTGAAAGAACGACAAAAATTTAATTTCCTAAAGTTTCGCCGTGCAGTTAACAATACTATTCCCAACGAAAATGCTGTAAAAATCATCAATGTGATTCAATAATTATATTTTTTATGACTTAGTTCACTAATAAATACGACAGCCATTTAATAAGTGTCGAAACGAAGAAAAAGAATAAATCAATAATGAAAAAAAAAAAAATCTGCCTTTTCTTTGTTCTTTCTATACATCTCTGTCAAAAGTGTTGTCGGAGCGTTTATTCTTGAAGTGCGAATCAAGATTAATTTCAAGAGAGAATTTCAACTCATTTCCTTTTTGCAGTTTTGAAGTGAATAAAAACAAGCCTTTTGAAATATGTTCAGAGACGTAACTAAATCGCAGCCATTTCAATGTCAGACACGATCAACTTTTTTTTTTTTCAGTGACAGTTAATGCTTTATTTCATAGAAAATATCTTGATCGTCTTTAACGTACTAGAATAGTTTTTCCGTACGGAAGAGAAATCGAAATTTCGTAAGATCAAGGAAATAGCAGTTAAAGGAAACAAAAAGTTATACAAAAAGAAGTGGGGGGGGGGAGAAAGCAAAGGAAACAATGCTTTTAATAATGGATAGGATCCATTAAACCACGATTAAAACAAACTAAACGTGTTTCCAGGAGGCAGACCCTCTTTAGTAAAAGGATTGTTACCAACAGACAAGCAATTAGTCTTCTGGAGAAACGTTGATTTCATACTGTAGTGAAGAGGAGTGCCAACAAGAGAA
Source organism: Araneus ventricosus (assembly GCA_013235015.1). Lineage (NCBI taxonomy): Eukaryota > Metazoa > Arthropoda > Arachnida > Araneae > Araneidae > Araneus > Araneus ventricosus. The sequence continues at coordinate 966,964 of BGPR01000132.1, read as the reverse complement.
TTTCGGGAGTGAAAAGAAATGTATGGTGAGGACGAAAAGAGAGGAAATAAAAAAAAAAGGAACTGGAGCAGGAAAGAAACTTCTTTTCCTTCTTTTTCCCATTTTTCCATCGGCAGGCGCAAGAAAACGAGCCTTCCCTTTTTGTTCCGGTATAAGAAAAGAAGACATAAAAGTAAGAAAAGAAAAAAATAAAATTCTTCTCTGTCAAAAGGGAGAAAGCATCGAGTGTGGAGAGCTAGGGCATCATCGCTGGCAGCATTAATGTCCCCAAAATGACGATCTACATGCATATGATTATATTGCCGATCAATGGGGGGTGGGTGGGGAAGTGCCATACAGAAAGGGCACACACATCCCCTCCCTACAAAGGAAAAACTCCCCCCCCCCCAACACTCAACGACTCGCTACATATTTTCCGCAGATCGACTTCAAGTGATTATGTTCCAAAGCGCTGGTGAAAAGTTTTTGCTCCATCGTAGCAGGCCTCTTAATGGCATATTGATTACTGAAGAGTTAACTGCTTTTCACCGCTGCTTTCGGATTGGGATGGGGGGGGGGGGGCACGCAAGGAGAGGTGTGTATGTGTGCATACACGAACGAGCATGTGGGTGGAAAGAGGGGGATGCATTGCTTTTTATAGTGTGATTGAACGAGCTACTGGCTGGGCCACCTCATGAAAGTTAAGTAGATAGTTTCTAATACCCTGCGTTGTCCTCACCTCTTCCTTTCCTTCCGAAAGGAAAGAAAAAACTGGAATTCTTACGCGTATTTCTATTCCTTTCTACACACACCCTTGGGTGAGGTTTTCTACGGTGCTACTCCCCCCTACTCTTCTTCCTCTTTATCTGAACTTGCACTCTGCCTTCATCCTCTTTCTATTCCTGTCGACTGACGAGCAGGAAAGAGAAGTATAAGCTGGGCTAATGCGCATGTCCTTGCCGAAGCTAAGCCTAATTCGTTTTTAAATTTCTAACCGATTACTTATGAAGTTGAAGGATATATTCAAAACATTTTACAAATATATATCAGTGAAAAAATATGGAGGTATTAGGATTTCTCATTACGAAATTTATTTATATTTAAAATAAGCTTTTAATAATTTTGTATATACAATTGTTATCAAGAAATTTTATTCAACTTCGATTTTTTTGCAAAACAAAACGCAAATTTTACTTATTAAGACCACATGTAAGTGAAGAGAGAGAGAGTGCATTCTACAATAAAAATGTTTTCTTAACAAAGCACCGATTGTCTCAATTGCCAGCTTAAATTAAACAGCATAGGGATTAATAATGGCACATAGAACTAATCAATGCAGATCAAACAGAAAATAAAATCACAGTTATTAATCAGATGATTTTAACTCAGGTGATAAAAGTTAATATAATTGGAGGAGGAAACCGAACTCCTTTGATTTATTACTAAGTATGTGAAAGTATAGTTTTGAATTTTCAGAGAGGATCAACTTCTTTAAGTGAACAGAGACGCGTGATATTAAGAGTAGCAGAGGAATATTTCGAAGTTCATGAGCAGACGCATTCCAGTTCCAACTTTTACTCGGCGAATCCACTCTTGTGGATTGAAGGGCCTCAAATGAATCTGTTGCCGCTAGGGATTCCATTGAGGGTGGGGCAAAGGCATAGAGATGCTGAAGAAGACAAGAGAAGAAAAGGAAAAGAGAAGAGGTCAGAAAGAGAGGAAAAATAAAGGATATATAGAGATGCATGAGGATGAGCAGGCAGAAAAGATTCAAGTACAGAGAGAACACAGGAGAAAGAAAGGGGCAAGGAAGAGGGAGGGGGTCTGCATTGGACATCGAGTGGCGAGCAAAAGGAATTGAAAGAGGGTGAATCGGAATGGAATAGGGGGTGGAGACGGATGCAGAAATGCTCTTGGATGGGGATGAGGTACCATGAAACACATAAGGATGGAGCCAGCGGAAGACAGAAAGGAATTGAAGAAGCCGGCGAAGAAGAGAGTCTGGAGCTTCTTTTAGGAGAATGGTTGAGACGGAAATGACGAAACGCGATGGAATCACAGAAACAGTTTCGAAAACACAAATTGAGGGTGAAACATTCTTTTTGAAATTCGAGAAGAATAGATTAACAAAATTGAAATACGAGATTCTTCCTAGAAACCTTCAGGCTGTGTTCTCATTGTATTTTCACTCTTAAATATGGAACTAGAACGCGATTTAGCAGTATTTATTAAATGCAGAACTTAAAAAAATTATTGAATAACAAACTACATAAATAAAGAATATACCGAACTTCGTAAGAAAAAGATCTTAAATTCTGCGAATAGCAGGATAAAAATTTGCAAGTTCTCTCTTTAAATCTTTGTCATTAAATGAACAAAACAATTAAATGATCAAAATCACTACTTTAGAATTAGCTTCCAATGTAATAATGTTGAGATACAATAACATTTCTAACATATCGAAAGACAAAAGAAGTGGAATATGTCTAATAATGCAATGACGATATCAAAATATTAATAAGTAATGAAAAACATAACGATATGCATAGATATCACTGCAGAGAAAATGAATTTTTTGCTCACAAGAAATGCCTCTTAAATATCTTCCTCAGAATATCCTCCTGTGTTAACTAATAGAGAGCAAGCACCAAGCCAAGACAAAAAGTAAAGACCAAACAACCCTAATTCCGAAAAAAAAAATTAAATACCCATCTAAGCAAAATGAATCAGCCATAGCCACTCGCAAACGGGAACTTCCATCGAAGAGAATACTTACAATAATCGGAAAAGGAAACACTAAGCAATGTAGAAAATTTGTGTGAAGTAAAGGGTAAATGCGAAAATAAGCAAAGTACTTCCTCCAAAAAGAAGGATGAGATGTGCAGTTAACTGTCAAGAGTGTATGGAGCTGCTGATTGGTGTTATCAACGGGACACAGCTGATGAATGGCGACCTCAAGATGGTCTGCTCTTCGGCCGTCACGTAAGCCACGCTCTTGCCACATTATTTATTCAGACCAGAGGTCTAGCCAGCTATGAAAGCTTAAGAAAATGACTTCAAAGGGTGACGGCTATCTATACAAAATAATTTAGACACGGCAGCAATAGTAAGTGGCTAAATAAGAACACTTGACGTTTAACAGCAGTTTTAATTTGAGAGCTTCAGTTCACAAATGCAAATAAGTGCATGGCGAGAAGGAAAAATTTAAAGCTGGAGTAGAATGCTTTAAAAATAAGTGAGAAAATTATCCGACAGAAGAATCAATATTAATTGTGTCGAGCAAAACTGTGTTCGAAATTCGTAATGTAATTATTCTTATATATAAAAAGATTTAAGAAATAACGCGTGAATTCTTGGTGATAAGGACTGCTCTTCAGCAATCCATTGCTGAACAAATTCTCTTTTCAGCAAATTTTGAATACTAATTGATTAAATAATTTCTCCCGCCTGCCCCTCACCCCCTTCTTGGCGGTAATTAAACAGGTAATGAAAAAATGACAATCATACGCTTATACTGAACATTTCAGCCTATTCTTATGCATAAAAAAAATAAAGTAATTTATATCTGAATCCTTCCGTTTAAGTAAAATTGGATGAACACAAACCTCTAATATAGGAATTACAGACATACCTTATACCTGTGTCGTGTAGCTGCAAAAGTAACCATCTCCACTTTTCAAAATTACGTTTTTTTACAGATTATAAGTCCATTTGACCTTCTGAAAACCTCGTCATCACAAACTGCAAACTGGGACACATTGTCGAAACGCTTTGAATGCCATACAGCTTATATTTTAAGCCTCATTTTGGCAAGATGTGATAGAAAATCCACTTTTCTCAACACTTTTCTTATTTGGAGATGACCACTTTTGCAGCTACACGACATACTTCGTTCAATGCCATCATCTATTCCAAGTATTCATTATTTCTAATCAATGGCAATAGAAATCCACCGAATCTTTGATTTTATTCGGAGAATCAAAATGGACATTAATGGAGAGATTTTTCGAGCAACGTAGAACAAGACTTGAGCATTCATGCATTTTTAAAACTGAAATTAAAACTAATAGTCAAACCGAAACAAAAACCCAGCTACAAATATTTCAAATAAACCAGGTTAGGAATTGCAATTATACAAGAATGTTTCTTAAGTTTAGTATTATTACTATCATTGAGACTACTGATAAAATAAGAACACTTCAAGGAATTTCTCTTTCTACATACTGTTTTATCCCTTGATTCAGAATGCTCGAAGGATTTGAATCCATTCATGCGGATATCCCTATAAGCATTAGCAGTATGAGAAAGAGAGGGGATGAAAAAAGCAAGAAAATCCGTTAAATGATATCCCTTTGACCCGACCTCACTCCCACTCCTAAAAATTGTCTCAACAGACTCAAAAATCCGAGGCGACATGACAGATGGTGTGCAAGTGCCTTCTGAAGAGGCGGGAGTGAAGTTTGCGGGGGTCGCAGGTTCTCAGAAGTTTTTGAAAAATGGAAGACAACAGCTGCGGTACGATCAGGGGTTGGCGGAATTTTCCGCTTGTCTAAAAGGATTAAGCAGTCCAAAATCCTTTAAAGGGATTTGTTTATAAACTGCCGGAGATGGCCAGTCTTTTGTTTTTTTTCTTTCTTGTTAACTCAGTACTGAAAGGTAAAGAAGTTGACACAAAGAAAAGGATGCTTGATACACTTTTAAGTTGTTGAACATGAATATAAGCCGAAGGAAAATATATCTAAATATTATACACAACGTTCGTTTCATATAATAATTAATATTAAAGGAAAAAATTAAACACATCTGAGTATCACCATAACATAGATATTATAATAAACTGGCATTTTCAATGTGTTTCAGATAATTCATATATTTTGGTAACGCATTTACCTTCGCCATATAATCTATCTATATTCTATACTTTTGGAATTCAAGTTATGAATTTTACTATTTTTATAAACAGAAAATTTTTTCCCATTTTAGCTACCAGTTCCAATAGAATAATGAATTATTCTTCTAAAGAAAATACGAGTGGCATGCTATCCTATCAAGTAGAAAGTATTGAAAGGAAAAATTTAAAATATGAATAGTAGTTACCTAAATTTTAGGTAACAAACAAAATTTTAACCTGAAAGAAAAATTGAGGCCTAAAAACAAATCAGGAAGCAATAAGATTTACCAGAAATTAATATAAGGAAGTATTTGAGATTGAGCGATTAATTAATAAAAAAATGAGGGAGGTGATTTTAATTCATGATAAGTATCAAGGCAGTGGATGCTATACTATGGAAACTAAATATAGGGATATTTTAAGAAGCGAAAATAGACAATAAGAATTTTTATTATTATAAAGGTAAAAGTAAAGGGGGAAAAAAGAAGCTTCAATTTTCAAGAACTTTGTCCATTTTCGATTACAGAAAAAGCGATTTGAAATTAATGAACAGTAAATCCAACTACCATCACATCATACCGAAACGCGAGATTCGATTTTGACACCATACCACCCACTTTACAGGAATGCAGAATTGAAGAAAAAGAGGCAAAAAAGGGGGGACACTCAAAAAGGGAACGAGAGTGTGTTAGAGAGAGAGAAAAAAAAAAGAGTCAACAGACTGAAAATTAATGTTTCAGGAATCAAAGGACCTAAACCATGATGTGCGAGCGGCATGTAGAAGAAGATTGATTTGATTTTGAAGGGGGCACGACTAGGGGGGATGAGGTTGCGCAAAACGAAAGATAGTGTGACGGCTAGGGGTGTGGGGGGGATAATGTTTCGAAACAGACAGATGTGGAAGTCGCACGTAACTGCATGATGGATGGGGATTCTAAGAGGCTGCGGCTCAAGAGGGATGCCGGAGAAGGTGATTCGAGCCAGCTGTCAGAGGAGAGATGTTGCGTCTCTTAACCGCCAGACAATTGAAAAATTCTTTTAACATACTCTCTGCCGACACCCTCTTTTGACTCCTTTTTATCCGAGGCGCGATTATGTAGCAACTTTTTTTCGCTTCTTCCCCTTAAAAGCCCTCCCAAACATCCTCATCCGTTACTCTTTTTTTCCTTCGCCAGCAGCATGTCGATCATGGCGTGGATCAACCCCCCGGCGGTTTTGCGTGTAACTGTAATCGGCATGTTTGTGGATTGAGTGGCTTTGAATCAGCTCTGTGCTGCCAGACAAACGACAATATTGATAGGAAATCAGGCCCTTCGCTTTTGTTCGCTTGATTTGACATGTGCAACTTGCTCATATGGAATGAAAAAGAAATGCTTTCTAAAATGTGCAAGCCGTGTTTTAATACATAGAACGATTGTAGAAGCTCTTTACTAGGTACGGAATGGAAAATCTTTTTCATTTTATTTAAAAACTGTATTATAAAAAAGACTTACCCTTGAAAGCCTAAAAAAATACATGTCACAGTAGAAAGACTTAAAAAAACATAAATGTCTAACCTTGTTCTTTGCGTTATAACACTTTTAAATAAGTAATATCTTAGCACAATCTATGCCACCGTGCGTAATACTTAGGAGAGTACAAGTAGCTTATGAAATAAATTATTTTAGGCAGACATCCTTGCTCAAAAGAAAACACTCAAAAAAATTAAAGTTAAAAAGTAATTTACGACAGTTACATGAAAATACAGCTAAAGTTATTGAATTAAATACATATATTCAGAGTATTTGATTTTCACATTGTTTTCAAATGAATAACTACAAAAAGTAAGCACTAAAAACAGCCATAATTATCCAATAACAACATGCGTCATCCTTCAGAAACCTATATTAATTAATAGTAAGTATTTTGCTAACCTGAACAAAGCCTCGTTGATAGAGACAGATACAAAGAGCACCTTCGACGACAACAAAAAACAGAGGAATGCAAGGGCACAACAATTAAATGAATCGCAAAGCAAGCGGGCGAATAATAAATTGCTTATTAGAGCAGAGGGCTCTTTCACTGATTGCTTAGAACGGAGAAGCGGAAGGGACGCGTCACCACCTCATCCCCACTCTACGCAGTCTCTCTATCTTTTATATATGTAAGCGGAGAAGAAAGCCCTTATATAAAGTGTTATGGATGGTTATGATATGTCAATGCCATGTGAACATGGCCGGCTGAAAGGAAAGAGGAGCAGATAAAATTCCCGAGGAACAAGCTGGATCTTACATGATTTTGCTATCATTGTGCTCAATACTGAGCAAATCGTCGCTTAACAAACACCACCACCTATCTCAATTTTTTGAAATTTCAAAGAAGAAGAAAGTACTTAATTTTTCACATCCAATAACAAACATTTCTGAAGTTTTTTTCCATATCTGGTAGGAATATGTGGTCTTATATTCATATTAGATGTTTAAAAAAATTAGAAATATCCGTAATTGGTTGCAAAAAATTAAGTATTTTCTTCCTCTTTGAAATTTCAAAAAATTGAGATAGGTGGTGTTTCTTGTTAAGCGACGAAATATACATAAGTACATCAATAAACAACAAAAGCCACGACCAAATTAATGAAAACATGCGATTATTTGAACCAGAAAAATGGGAAAATTAATAAATAAAACAAATAGCTTGAAATTTCACATCATACTGGTTCAGAATTCCACGTTATTACTGATTAAATCGTTCTTTTTATAATCAAAAAGTTGCATCTGCTTCGTATAGTCAATAAATTGACAAAAGACCGAAGGTGTATCATTACGCTAACTTAAACAGTCCTAATACAGTAAAATGTTATAGTATATTTTATCAGAATTTAATTTTAAATATCTGATGTTCTACACAATAAGACTATTTAAAATGAAACATGTTCGATTTCATA